>JAHXMU010000797.1:1004199-1102671 GCA_019455685.1 Philornis downsi
TTTTTTTTTTTTTTTTTTTTTTTTTTTTTTTTTTTTGTAAAAATTCAACTTTGTTATGAAAACATTTACAAATGATTCATTAAAAGTATTGCCCATCGCTAGCTACTACTATTTCCCATCTTTCTGGCAAAACTCGAATTCCGTCACGGTGAAACTGTTCATCTTTTGAGGTTATCCACGAGTCTAGCCATTCCTTGATGTCATCAAATGAGTGGAACTGTCGGTCAGTCAGACCGTGTGCCATCGAACGGAACAAGTGATAATCGAACGGCGCAATAACTGGAGGATGTGGCGGATGGGGTAATACTTCCCATACAGTATTTCCAGATAGGTTTTAATGGGCTTGGCCACGTGAGGGCGATCGTTATCATGCTGAAGAATCACTTTTTCGGGCCTTTCCGCGTATTGTGGGCGTTGCTCGCGTAGACCGCGGCTCAAATGCATTAATTGAAGTCAATACCGATTCCCAGTGATGATTTCGCTTGGTTTCAACAGCTAGTAATAAATAACACCGACCTGGTCCCACCAAACACAGAAACCTTCGAAGCATGAATATTTGGTCGAGATGACTACGTAGAAGCATGACCGGCAGTCCCCATGACTTTCTTTTCTTTAGATTCCTGTAATGAGTTAATTTCTCATCACCCGTTACAATACGATGTAGAAATCTCGTCCTTTTTTGTTGCTGAAGCAGTTGTTCACAGGCGAAAAAACGACGATCAACGTTCCTTGCCCTCAACTCATAAGGAACCCAAATTCCTTGCTTTTGAGTTATTCCCAATGCATGCAACCGCTTGGAAATGGCTTGGCGGGTAACTCATAACACTGAAGCAAGCTCTACCTGCGTCTCAGACGGATCCCCATCAAGCAATGCCGTCAATTCAGTGTCTTCGAAGGTTTTTCGTCTTCCTTCACGCGAACAGCCGTCAGCATCAAAATAACGTCTTTAAAGTAACGGAACCAATCTCGACACTTTGTTTCACTTAAAGCAGTATTTCCGTTAACCGTTTTAAAGCTTTCGATGAGCTTCAGCCTTCGTTTTCTTCGATTGAAGAAGATAATCAATATATCGCGCATATGACAATTATTTGGCACAAAATCATACATATTCACACAACGAAAAGAATATGACGTCAAAAGGAAATCACTATTGTGTCGAGGCGTTATGTTTACTATATGTCTAAGATTGTCTTGGCGTCGTCTATTGGCAAACAACGGGAACTTAGTTGCGCACCTAATATTTAAGCGCGACAGTCGTCAAAAATACTTCCATCTCCTTTTTTTAAGGAGAGATCATAGTACTCTGGGATTTCAATTATTATTTTTCTTGTCTAGCCAAATCACGTTTAAGAACTAATGCAAGCACATTTTCAGATCGTCGCCTCCGGCCTTAAAGAGACAATTGTAATATGTTTGACTTCATAATCCATTAAAAGTCTTCTACCAGCTGACTGTCGGTATCAGCAGCTTTAGTTTGGTAATTAATTATCCATTATCCCATTCCATTACCATTATCCTCGACCAGATACTCGTACTTACCAAAGCCTTTCTTCCAATTTGTTTTTCTTTTTTGCGTAACTACTTTGCGCCATTTCTTTTCCTGCGTATTCTGTTATCTTATTCTTATTCTTATTAAATCAACTGCAGTTGCTTCGGCTTAAGAAGACTGTTTGTTGCTCTCATATAATTGAATATTCATTTGTTCCCACCGCAACAGGCATTACAATTGCCTACAGTGTTATCACGTAATCTGAATCCATGTAGGAATTCAATCTCTTACAGGGTTAAAGTGCAAGGCAATTGGCTAAGTCTCTTAACAGCTTTAGTTTTTCTAAATGCCTCAGTTTTCCCAAATTCCATTAATTTAACCCTGTTTTTGCATATTTTAGTTAAATGTTTATACCAAACATTTGTCAATTTCCACAAATAACGTCAAATTAAGCTAAGTTTGTCAGGTGATAATGCGAATGCTGCCGAGTCAACAGGTCCACTTTTTATTTTGAATGTTTGCTCGATGAACTTTTTTACAGAAAAGTTGTATAGATGAAATTCTCTGTGGAAACATTCACCTAACCAGGAAAAAACAATTACGCAAAGGCACGCTTTACAAGCCGGTTTGAACCGACGGAGCTAACGGCTGGCTTGTTTGCTATATAATCGACAGCGGCGGCAGTTTAAGTGCTCAACATTGAACGAATTGGTTCTCTGGTCTCATATAATATATATTCGTATTGTAGTCGGTACTCATAGACATTTATTGAAGGTTTATTAATCAAATTTTTACAGTGAAAAGGTTTTCGAACTCTCAGCAAATTATTATGAATATTAACCTGTATATATTTTGTTAATATTTTTATATTTTTTGTCTTCTGACATGCTAAAGTAGTTTCCTTCTGAAATTTTCGTTATATTAAAATAAATTTTATTACATAAAGGGTGTCCCAACAAGAACACAAGATTTAAATGACTGATGCAGCAATCGAATTGTTTCTCCCTCTATATGACATGTGGTGCCGTCTTGTTGCAACCACATGCCCTCCACATTCATTTCGTTAATTCTAGGCACGAAAAAACTGTTTATCATTTCATGTTACCGAACACTTGACATGCCTCATTTTCATAAAAAAAGGTCCAATGACTCCTCCAGCCCAAAATCCACACCACTCAGTGACACGTTGAGGATGCATTTGCTTCTCGTGAATCACTCGAGGATTTTCCTCACCCCAAATGCTACAATACTGCCTATTGATGAAGCCATCAAGATGGAAATGGGCCTCCTCACTGAAGATGATTTTATCGGCAAAATCAGCATTTTCATGTTGTCTCTCTAATACTCAATTAACGAACTCCCTTCGCTGTCCATGGTCAGCTGGCTTCAGTTCCTGAGTCAATTGAACTTTGTATGCATGAGGATGCAAATCTTTCGTCAAAACTCGCTGCGTAGTGGATTTGGAGACACCAATTTGCTGAGCTTGGTGTCGAATTGAGGTGGATGGAATTTGAGAGACATCACCACGTACAGCTGCGACATTTTCGGTCGATTGACCTGGTCGAAGGCACGTTGTTTTCTTTACATCACTAACAGACCCAGTTTTGGCAAATTCATCCATTAATCTCTTTACAGTTGACTCTTTTGGAGCATTATTGTGACCCCAAATTGATCGCAGTTTGTGAACTGTAGCCATAAAACTTTCACCATTTTGGTAAAACAATTTCACAATGAGAATGCGTTGTTCATTCGTGTAGCGGTCAATTTTTACTAACTTCGTACCTTCTACTAGCAAACAATAACAATTGTTCAAATGTCAAACAATGACATTTCGAATGGCGCCAAATTAGAATCTTGCATTCTCAACCAAATTTCGATCAATAAGTATTAAAAATAAATAACTTATCTTCAAATTAAACACTATGGAAGGAAACGTCTTTTTTCATTTTTCCCATTAATGTAACTATTCAAATAGATTTTTGCGCTAAAATCTTCTTCCAGATAAATTATTATATACTTCTATAAATCAAAAATATTCCAGTTATTATATCCTGTCAAAAAATTACCGGGAATTGATCAAAATCCGTTTAAGGAAATTGTCAAAATTATTTTTGTCGCTAAGATGTCATACCTGTTCTCCCTACTGATGCGCACTTTGGACACAATCTGACATTTAGTTTGTTTACAATGATCGATTTTGTCAGTTCGTCTAAAGGGTGTTTACAGCTTTTTTTAATAGATAAAACTATCGAACAAAGAATTTGTCTCAAATTTTGTGCTGCACATGGAAAATCCACTTTGTGGAGTATGGACTTTATGAAAAATACATGCATGTGAGTGGTACAACATATTCAAAAGGGGTCAGGATGTGGTGAAAGATTTATCACGCTCTGGTGAGCCATCAACTCCTCTAACTGAAATGAAAGAAATGGTATCTGGATATCACCATTTAAGTATCGTCGATTCGTATCGTTCTACACGATTATTTTGGTATAAAACTGCTCGACCACTCTACTAATTTCGAAAAACCTGAAGTTTCTTCAAAAACTTAATCGCTAGAATACGTTCGTATAACTAGTGGTGAGTCATGGGCTTACTACCTTAATATGCAATCCAATTAAAAAGCTTCAGAATGACGTCTTAGAACTGAGCAGGAACCGATAAAACTTCGTTGAAATTGGTTTGTTTATAACAGAAAATTCAGCGTCTAACTTTCTCAAACTTAAATAACGTTTTTCTTCACTTCATGGATGTCAACTTCAGTTGAAGACGCTGATGGTCGACCAGAACGAAGCAAATCTTCCACCAGGTCTTTTACTCCACTTATACTCGTATACATTTGTTTTTGATAAAGTCGATTCACTGTAAGCTTTCTGTAAGGTTTTCTACTATTTGGCACGCGAAATCCCCACAATTTCCATGGAAAGAAATCTCAATCAAAGCACAGTTGAAATCAACTAACATAATCGATCCCTGCGAATAAATTAAATAGCAGATTGCACACAACATCAATATTAGTATAGAGTACAGTTGTGCCAACCGAAAGACAGAAGGAATTTTGGCAATCCCATTTGGCATACCCATTCTTTGTCAGAATGTGTATTCTTAGAAATCATTGTTGCTACTTCAAATTGATATGTAATTGGTATATATCTTTTGACAATTCGATACAAATCAAATGATTAACGAATTTAGCTCTTTTCTGTATGACGAAATCAGCTGTCAAACTTTACACCTGTCTTTTTAAGGCGAGGGCACAATAATGGAAATTATTTAGCGCTATTTGTCGAAAGTTAAGTCAATTTTCATATACCAATTCCGCAAATAGGATTAAATTGGCTTATGTGAGCTTCACCTTAAGCGTACGTCGAAACGTAATACACTAATATTAACCATATATAAATCGGCTTCCCTACGTTTATAAGTACTGATAAATACTGCTACATTAAAATTAACGAAAATTATTTTTAATTCATTTGAAAAATAACGCATTTATGACAAATCTTTTTAACTGAGTATAATGACGATCAGTATCGTTATTCATTTCTGCCTGGAGGTTTCACAGCAAACCCCTCAATTATCTTTCGAATGCATTGTTATAAATCATCCAAATTTATTTGTTTCGCTTGGTAAATTTACTGGTTGCAGAAGGAAAATGGAGTTTCTTTAAATTAGCCTATTGGGGTGTTTGACGAGATTGCCTTCTGAAAAGAAAAACTCTTCCGTTATTATGAAATAGCATCTTGGCAGCAGCATTCATCAGCAATCGTGTACTTGAAAGCAACCGTCTTTATCGTGAATAATACTTACAGGCCTAATATGATATTAATATGTTCCTTTTTTTATTTTAATGTACTTTTGCGTATTGCAATCGGTAGGATTTTACACATTTTGGCGTTCCCCTTAGACTGAATAATTTTTCGGTTTGTTGCTTGAAAGAGTATTTTGCCGTATATTTGACCATATTGCTTTTTTGACTTTGCCTTTAATCGTAGCCGTTTATTTTCTTTTGCGATGGCTTAAAACAAACAAATTACCTGCAAATTACCTTAACTTTACAATTATCCAGATATAACAAACTGTATCTCTACACACAAAACTATAAAAAACAACAAAACAAAAACAAAATAAACTCACATGAAATCAAAAAGTTAATCTAAAATGAAATCATTAATCTGTAAATCCTTCAATGTATTTATTCAAGACAATGTTCTAGATCGAAGCGGATCGATGTTATCTCCCGGATAACTTTCCCCCTGGTCTTCGCCCTGTTCAATTTGGTCTACTGGAGCACCTACCTATTCCGAGAGGAGGAGGATGAGTAAATGCTTAAACATTTTTCTATTATCACCTATTATTACTATTATAATTATTATGACTATTATTACTTCTATTTATAAATACGAAACAAAATTGCCAAATTTTTACTCCTAAGTATGAAAATGCCCAGAGAGATTACTAATCAATTATTTTCATTTTCTTTTTTTTCATTTAATTTTATTTTCGTTTACTTTTATGTTTGACAACCGCGATAAATCATATTCGTACCAATAATATTTCTACGTAAACTTGAAAATCGAATCGAAAATCTACCAAAAACTTGAAAAAAAAATCATAACGAAAATACCTATTAGGACTTTCTAAATCTGAGGATGATGATGTTAAGGATCATACTCATAATGAAGATGAAGATGAGGCTCAAACGGATTCAAAATAATGCAAAATGTACGAATGGCTATGTAGAATTATATCGTTAAAGTTAATCGAACGAAAAATTCCCCCTGAAATCCCAGATCGCCCACTTCAAACGTGAAGAAACGTGTTACATTCGAAACTTCAAGCCGTAAAGTGTGATTTGTTATAGCAATTCAATTAAGTTCATCATTCCCTGAGAACTCAAAAGACAGTTTTTCCCCCCGTCCCCCTTAAATAAACTAAACCACAATGTGAGCCAAGGATGTTATATATTGCAGATATAGTCGTACATTTGTAGAGTAATAAATAATAACAAACAAATAATAAAAACAATAATAATATTATTATTGGTTAATTAATTTATTGAAGAAAAAAAAAACATAAGCAAACAAACAAACCGAACAAACCAAACAACAAAAACAACCTATGCCGTAGTTAACAAATTAAGGATCTAGTGTTAAGTTTAAGGATAACAGGATAAACACAAAAAATGATTCCCCTAAATTCCCCGGCCTCCCCCAGCATCCACTTTGAATGTATTCATATGCATATAATATAGCATTGTAAGTATATATAAGGCAACAACAACAACAACATATGTATGTATTTTTTAAGTATTTACTACATAGTTTAATATTAAATTTGACTCCAACACGGAAAAGTAAAACAAACAGGATACCCCTCAAAGTTGCCTCCGCCCCCCCTCCTCCACCTCCTAAGAAAAAAGAAACCAACTGCAAGACAAGAATTATTTTAAAACGTATCCTAGTTTTAAGGCATGTTTAACAATTAAACTAAATCACACACACATCCACACTCACCAAATGGCAACTGAAACTGAGATGTTTTTAAAGTAACAGTAAAATACAAAAAAAAAAAAATAATTAGTAATAATAATGATGTTAATTTAATTAAATTATATTCGTTGTTCTGTTCTTATGTGTTACCAGCAATTTTTGCATACATTGCGTACGCATACACGTACATCACCACCACAAACACCAACACCCGCCACCTCCCCACCTAAACCCAAGAAGAATGCTTTTAAAAACAAATCATTGTTACTAGTGGAATATGATAAGTTTGGTAAAAAAATAAATTAATTAAAGGCAGCAAGAATCAAAGTAAATTCTCCAAATTCTGGCGAGTTGGCAATCACTTGTGTTATATGTTTTATGCAACATTAACTAGCGAACATTTTGATTTATTTGCTGCAGTGAAATCATCGGTAGTCTTTAAAGAATCTTTCCACTCTCCAGAATCGGTTTCCATTTTGGTACTTTTAATTGTATTGAATAGTATACAAACTGAAGCTATTGGCACACTATCCTACCAAATTACCAAATTTTATGATGGTGCCTTCAAGAACGCAATTTCTATCATCCTTGTGGCACTTGGTTGCCATTAAAAAATAATTATCATTTCCATTTAAATCTTCTCATTTACCTTCTTCTTTTCCACTGTCGAGTATTTATCTTCTAAATGAATGTGTCAGAATACAGGGTGGCGCACCAATTGTACCACAGTAAGAAATTCAAATCACTTTTTTTTAATCAGTGTATTTCATTTATTTCTTTTATTGTATAAAAAATTACATTTCATTTTGTATAACTAATTGGATTTGAAGATAATAGAGCGTAAATGACATCCGTGCTCATTCACGCATACGCGACACCTGAACAGAAAATTATTAATTGCCTCCAGAAGGGTTGAAGTCGGAGCCGCCTCAATTATTGTTTTAATGGACTGCATCAATTAAGTCAAAATCCTTGGTTTCGTTTTTTACAACTATTGCTTGACATAACCCCATAAAAAAGTCTGCTGCAGTCAGGTCAAGTAACATTGAGGGCCAGCGGAAAGTGGAGTTTCTGGGCATTAATTTGTTTGAGAATTTTCGTTGTAAATCCGCAATAACTGATTTCGCTATGTGTGCAGTTGCTCTACCTTGCTGAAACCAAATGCTATTGAAACGGATATGTCTGCGGCGCTGTTCTAGGTAAAAAATATTCCTTCAACAACTTTAAATAACAAGTTATAAAAAAAATAAGGCTTCCAAATTTTTTCAGGTGCTCCGTATTAAAATGTAGTCGTGCTGAAAGTTTATTAACATCTGTCTAGCTTCATTTCATACACTGAATGCAAAGATATAACAATGACTTGTCTACGCTTAAAATATTTTATATAAATAATCTAGAGGGAAGTGCACTTTTCGCTTTTCTGCCTTCAAACATTTGGCGATGGTATCTTTTTGTTATCCAGCTTGCCGTTTCACATCCTAGAATTTCCAATGTCACAAAACATGACCTTATTATATGCTTGGATCGGACGACTTTGACTGTTTCATAAACTTTATTTATTACTGTATACTTCTCTGAAAGGAATGAGGGTATATTTCATTTTAACACGTAACCATTTGAACAAAGTTTTGACATATTTTTGTCTACCTATATTAAGAAGATTTTTTACCGCTTAATGTCAATTTGGATAGAATGGTCTACTTGCCAAACTTCCTATCTTCATCTCTTTGGGCAGTGTCTCCTAATACAAATTTAGCAATTCGTTTGATTCACTTAAGAATCTAATTGACCCTTCATTTAATTGACCAGGGCGATGGTATTTTGTTTGGCGTGTATCGTTTCAACCCATTACCCGAAAAATTTGGAATTTTTAAGTATTCATTTTAATGTCTTGTTATCATTAGGGGCGGGTATTAGTTCCTAAATTTTATAATTCTAATTCAGTCATTTGTTAGGATCAATAATATCCTAGTTGTCTCCATTTCACCATGTTCTGAATTTGAATTTCAAAACATGATTCATTATACTTCTATACCATATTGTAGGTCTACACTCCGTATTTTAAGGCTCCAAATTTAGCCAATTGAGCAAAAGGGTGACCAGTCTATAAAATAGCAGATGTCGCAAATGAGACAAATCTAACCAATAGGAAATAACTTGCGAGACCTTAATAAGATTTAAGATTTTTTAAAAATGAGCCTATTTGGGAATTATTAACATTTTGTAAAAATTAAGATTTATAAAAATATGCCTATTTGGAACTTATCTAACATGTTTGTCATTTATTCGCTAATTAAACGCAATGTGCGATATTAGTTGGCATATACGGAAGGTGCCACTCCGTTCTACACACATTTATATTTTTGAAGGAATAAAAAAAATATTTTTTCGGAGTCGATATATCACGAACGAAAAGTAATCTTATTCATATATCGTTCATGGCGGATCGCAATATCTGATAATGACTATAAAAACTTCGGTCTGATCAAACTTAAAGCGCCCGTCCTTACCTTAATAAAATTTTAACAATACATTTTCATATTATACGTTAGTGAACAAATTATTATATTAATGCGATTTGCTTTAATTTTATAAATTCATTTATAACATATTTTTTAAACTAAATTTTTGGAAATATAATTTTCTTAATTGAATGATAATATTATTTTATTCTCTTTAAATCTACAATTGTTCGGACTGAAGCTTATCCAGTGAAATTGAGATCAGAATTTGTTCACCAAACTCTAAAGTATTTAATCTTATACTATCGATTTTACTCTTCCTCAACGGACATTCGATAAATGCCGTCAGTTATCTCTTGATACGTTGTAAGATACAAAGTTTGGGTATCAAAAGTTACAACAGAATGTTATTGGGATTATAAATAGGTCTCCATTGTTTTTTTTTTTTTTTTAATTTACCGCTCACAACATTTCCTACCTTTCTGACAGCATATGAATACTACATCGACTGCATACGAATTTTGAGTCTGTCTAGGAATATACTAAATTTCTGGTTCCTTCATATGATGTGGAACAATGCTCAAACAAGATATATTTCATAAAGACAATGTCTGGTGAAAATATCGTTTGGAAAAAGATTGCCCAATTGAGGGTTTCTAAGTAGGTTTTTCATTAATTCACATCAATTAGTTTCGGTCGGTTTAAGCAACTTATAATACCCGACATCAAGTTGAACCCTACCAAATATACAGCATAATGAATAATCGGCCCCATGATTTCGTCTTCTTTGAGTTATCGCAACGGATCGCAATCATTCCCAGCGATTATAAAGGACGCCTGTTGAGTCATTCCAAATGGAATTACAAGATATTTTGGGTTTGACATGAATCTTATTAAATAATGATTTCAATTCCACGTATTCGTACACTTTCGAATTTGCTGTACTTTATTTGTCTTCTATGCCGAGCTTACCGAGTTATAACTTTTGATCGACTTTAAGTTAAGTTAAGTCTTCTCGTGATGAAATATCATACAATACTGCACAATAATATGACCATAAAACCTCTACTATGGAAAGTACCGTAAATGAATCACCCCAACAGATACTTCCTTCTGAAGTGGGCAAATCTGCTTCAGAAATTTCAAAATTTCCTACACAAAATTACAAATATAATACAATATAATCTGCAACAATAAATAGAGTTCCCTTTGTGAAACGACTGTAAACTATTAATTTTGTAAAATTGTCGTAACGACTGTAAACCATTTATTTTTGAAAAATTGTCGTAATCTTAACGGTATATATGAAAACATCCAAGCAGACTATATCATTATATTGTGAAACTGATATTTAAGTTTTTCTTCCAACTAAGCAGAAAATTTTATCCGATCTTCTACTTATAAGGTTTTATTTAGGTAAGACCTAGTGAATGGTAGCCAAGGCTGGAAATCAATTTCCGACTTAAGAATCAACTTTTCTAGTGCGATTTTTAAAACCAACTAATCGGGCCACAAATTCGATTTCATAAAAGTTGAAATAATCATGGCAGTTTTCATTTACAGTGAAATTTTAACAGAAAAAAAAAACGTCTAAAGAACGAATTTTAAACATGAAAGTGAAAAGAATAAAGAAATGATTTCATCACGCATATTTTAAAGGAAAGAAAGACTTTCAATGTGTTGACCATTATTCAATACTAAAGTGTTTTCTACCATTAATAGCCATTTTTAAATTCTCTGTTAAAACCTGTTGTTATCATCACTTTTACTATAATAAATTTTAGAAGAAATCCACTTTTCCGACATAGTTCCTACCAAAATTCGAACAATTGCAGTTTTATAGAAATATGTCTGCAAACATTATCTTTCTTTATGAACATCCTTAGTATACAAACTATTCAAAGGTAGATCTCATAAAAATCCGAAAAACTATAACCAATCAGATTTTATCAGCAATACAGCAGCAGATGGAGAAAATTAAGCCACCTGGCGGTGGTTTTGTTCACTTTTTTCAATTTTTGAGTACATATAACTTGGCAACTAAGTTCTTGCGACAGAAAATATTCTTAATATTATGAGTTTATATTGAAAAAAATGAAATACATAATTACATATGTAGAGGAAGATGACCTGCAACTATTTCCTGTAGGGATAACTATTGAAATTATATTATTCAGACGTTCATATCCTATTTATAGTCGATATGTAATCGAATTCAGTATAAAGTTTAATGTCAATAATCGATGCCAAAAATAAATAGTTTTTAGAAGCCAAAAATCCATTTTCGACTAACATTGATATCGATTTACCAGCCACTGGTAAGATTCTAAACACACATTTTAAAACTATATTTTACCAGTCTTATCATGTTTCCAACTTTTCTTTATACATATACATACATCCATTTTGTTTCCAAAAATAAATGTGTAAATTTATTCTTCCATATTCCATCTACCTGTCCATCTTTCTGAAATGTACTTAATTTAAATACATAATTGTTGTCTGTTTTACGTGTTAATTTTATGAAAAAAAAAAACCATAACGAAAAAAAATATACGAAATGCTGACTGCAGTTCATATTTGATCGAAAGTGAATTTAACATGGCAACTTTATGCTGAACTAAGCAAAAACCAAACGATATTTTGCGCCCTCTTGTCTGTAGAACAGAAATTCTAACTTTGTGTTTATGTATACAAACATGCTAGGCAGCCTTCGTGCAGATCCAACTAGACCGCACAACTAGATTAAATGGCATTGAAATTGTACTTGTTTGCATAGTGAACACAGTTCGATTTCCCCGTGGTCGAGCGGTCAATTGGATTGTAGGAAGATTGTTTCAGAAAACCCGCATCTGTGTCCTCAATCACCGAATAAATACCGCCAATTTGAATTTACTTTCGATCACAGCAAATGAATTTCAGAACATCCTTGTGTAATTACGTTTTTGTTGCATTTTGTTGTAAATAATTTTTCGAAAATGAAGAAAAAAATAAATTATCTGTAAAAATCAATTTCAACAAAATATTTGTTCGCTTTGTTTTGTTTAATCTATCTTTGTCTTTGTCTATTTCTCTGTCTCTAAACATTTTTGTGTTTCCATTTGTATTAAAATGTTGTACTAGATTTTAGTTCGAATTCAAAATTAAAAAAGAAAGATGAATTGGAAATTGTTTTGTATACTAAAAAAAGAGAATTTAAGTGAAAAAATAAATCGAACTAAATTGAGTTATAAATCATATGCTTTTTTCTTGAGTTATTCGTTGCTTTTTGCTGTTGATGTCCTGCCCCAGGGCATGAGAAAGATCATGAAAATGTTCACGGTCATAGCAAAGGCCGCAATATGTCACACGCATATCTTAATTATAACAATTATATCGAACTTTCTCATGTCCTTTGGCCCAGCTGAACCGGAATACAAAATATAATGAATGTTATATTTATGTTTATATAAATATCATGCTAAACGGTGGGTACTAATTATAAGTATTTGTACCAATGAAGGTGAATTACAGAAGATAAGCCCGCTTGTGCTTGTATTCAATGTTGTCATTATTTCACTGCTAACTACTACTTATTTTCATTCGTGAACTATGTTAGAGAAGTATAAGTAATGTCAAATCTAAATTAATTGTCATCACAACGTCATTTTCTTGAATATCCTAATATATATGTTTAAACTTTTTATACGTCTAAACTAGGATTGTCGAAATACTGGCTTTCTCCGTTTTTCCGAAACTGCTCCTCTCGTATAACACGATTTTCATCTTAAAAAAAACTAGTGATACCGATTTTTTAATAGTAAAAAAAATTTACAGAACATTCTTTGAATCAAAAACTCTCATGGATGTTTCAGAATTTTACAATTAGAGCAAATTCAAAGTGTGTTCTGGTGTTTTAATTAAAAAGAAAAAATTCTAACAATATTGTTGAGAAGTAAAGTATTTATAGCCTCTGAACAGATAGAGATGTAGTTAGGAGCGCCTTATGTGAAAAATCATGAAAATAGATCTGCTTTTAATGATTTGCCCCCATTTGTGGCCTATTGTTACTCATTTCTGTGAATTAATTACTGTGGTTTTAGTGTGTTAAACTCCTTTAATCAACATATAAAATTGAGTACAAGCTTTGTTGCTTGATTATTAAATATAAATCAATTAAGGCAATGCCTTACCCGATGACTTTATATGATTTCTAAAGCATTATCTATAGGCAGCGTTGCCAATTCAGGTTTTGTTAATATACTTAGCGAGAGAAACTTGAATTTAACTCTATGTTTTTTTCTGGCGTTTTTCATAAATGTTTCAGACTGTTTTCCATTTTTTCACCAAGTATGCTATTGCAACTTTTATTTGGCATAAAAAGGTTTAAAATAATTCGTATTTTCTTATTAGAAATTAGTATAGAAACACTTGACCTACACGAAACAGATGTCACTGCGAAAATTCCTCGTGAGTGGACTAAAGAATTTCAAAGTTTTTGAAAAATATACAGCCATCCTCATTTAGAATTTCCATTTTCAAGTTGAAGCCCACTATTACGGCTGGACATAGGTCAAAACTCTTGATATTTTTTTAGCTTGGAGAAATTTACCAAATAGAGTTGTTCACACGAAAATTTGAAACATTTGAATTTTTGTACACAAATATTAATACTTCACTGTCTTCGTACGAAATATAGCCGACTTTCGTCACCAAACAAAGAAATATACATTAAAAAAATGTAAAAAGACTGCCTCTAGCACTTTAAGAGTGGTAAAGTAGAGTCTAATTGATGCAGAATATCTAATCGCCGATTTCGTTCAAACCCATTTCACTTGAGTTTTCCGTATTAAGTAAAAATAAATGAAAACTTGACAAGCTCAGTGAAGCCTATTAATGCTGATATTTTATTACTGAGCTTGTCAATTTTCATTTATTTTTACTTAATACGGAAAACTCAAGTGAAACAGGTTTGAACGAAACCAGCGATTAGATATTCTGCATCAATTAGATTTTATTTTACCACTCTTAAGGTGCTAGAGACAGTCTTTTTACATTTTTAATGTATTTTTCTTTGTTTAGTGACGGAAATGCTGATATTAAATGTGCTTCACACAATATCTTGCTCTTTTTGATCAATATTTTGAGAAAAAATTCGATTTTGAATTCAGCTAAGGACACAATTCTAAATCCGTACATAATTGAATCATATATAAGGTTTAACAGAATATATGTATATTCATCAGGAAAAACACATATTTCTTATTTGAAATTGTTTATTTGCCGTGCTAACTAATACGGTCCTTATCGGTGTTCAGCAGTTTGCATGCGCATCGAATAAATTGCGTTGAACTTTTAAACTTATGGCCAGTAAAACATCCAAAAATGTTAGACAAATTATAACAACGCTTTTATTCTCGTTAAGCTTCATACTATTTATAGAAATGAGGAATACAGCTTCCAAATTGCCACTCACTGCTGATTTTTATATCAATTTGGACTAGTTCATATCGGTGAAGAATGTTTAAATCAACGATTCACTCTCCATGCAACGTAATATTGCAGTTTGTTCTGATTTAGTGATGGGTAAAAAATATTCGATATTAACACGCATTTTATTATATAAAATGGATCAGAATGTTATATTTTTTTTACGTTTCACAAATATAAGAGTATTATACAGATCGTTAAATACATTAACGGAAGTAAATAACCCGCTAATTAAAAATTGCGCTCCTCTGCTCATAAAAACTGTTTTATCGGTTTGGATATCGTAAAAATGAACAATAAGTTTCAAAATCATATCTTGAAATGATTGGTTCTAACGACAAAAAATAAAGAAAACGATGTTGACTGACTGAAGATTATACCTTTTTATAATTCTTATGAATTCGGGAATTGAATTGAATTTTAGAAAAATATTTTACTCAGTAAGAATTGTAAATACTCAGCACAAAAAGAAGGAAGCTATACTCAAAGAATAACAAATCTATAGCTTGTATGAATGCTGTGTGAGCATATTTCCCACTTCTTAGGAAGTGGTAAACTTTATAATACTTACACTGCACTCAAATAAGTTCATTTAAAAAGGCTGTAAAGTACACGAGTATGCATAAATTAAAAAAAAAAATTATTAAAATTAATTCCAAAAAAATACCGTCTCTCCTATGACAGGGCCGTCCTAAATTCCTCGGTAATTATCCAAATGTTCACTACTACCATATTACGAGCGTTAGATCTTTTTGACAGCTGTGGTTGCTCTTTTTTGCTTAGTATGAATAAGAAGATCTCAGCTGTCAAGTTTCATCTAATAAAACGCAATATATTCTAATATACTTTAGGTCAAACTACAACAATTTTCTTAAAAAATAGTTAGTTTTTTTGAAGTTTTGTAGAATACATTAGCTTTTCGCTAGAATTTTTACTTTTTTCAATATCTGGTTCTGGCAACACTGTTTATATTACACTCCTACACTATGTTCTTTTCTTTAGTGCAATTTCTTCATTGGCTCTGGAATTTGAGATACTACTTTTGCAAATTAGGAAAAGGCTGTATTTTAATTCATTTTGAAGGGCCACATTTTTCAGTAAAATCTCCAAAAGTGGAACAAATTCATTAGTTACAAGTTATAAGAATGTTATAATCTTAATTAAATTTGCTGTATCATCCCTGGGTCTCGGGATATAATGAAGTTAAAATTGGCATTGCTGGTATGTATATTTTGTATTTATTACGAGCTACTCTATTTTCTTAATTTCTTAATCTCTGTATGATAGAAAAATAACAAAAAAGGTTTTCTGCTTTTAAAAGTACAACAGTCACTCTAAGATAGTTCTATTGCTATTAGAAACACTTTTTCGAAGTACCAAAAAATTTGCGTCTTTGAGAACAGATTTTTAAGTGAATTTAACGTAATTTCTGAAATTTTTTTGAAACATATCTTTAAATACAGTTAATGAAAATAACTCAAAATCTCTGTTGATTTAAACTCCAATCCAATTGTGTTTCAGAATAAGTCTCAGATATAGGTTCACTTTGTCAATTTGCATGTTTGACTTCATGCATTTTTGACATATCGAATTGTGGAGGCCAAATTTCAGTCGACGAAAAGGTGATATGTAGCGATTTCTTTTCGAATATTCTACACGGGATTTGTCGCACAGTAAATATCTGGTCAGTTATAGATTTACCTGGTCTCAAGTGGTTATAATTTTTCACATATCACACTCTACTGAACCTTGTGATTGTAAATGGACTGCTACTTGAATTCTCTTTTTTAAATGCAAGACATAATACTCTTAGATTACAATCATCGTGCACATATTTGTTGAGACGAATTCTGTGGGGCTGATGCTTATTTACTAAAAGCTCAACTCCACAAGTTCTAAAAAGTGCTACTGGCAGCCATTAACATTTGAAGTATTTTGTTCCTAAACCATGACTATGATACTCTGAAGTCATTTCGGCTCGATGCTGCTCGATGAGTTCTTCATTTGTGCTATCATCCGGAACTAGAACCTAATGGAAGTGCCCTTTTGTTAATTGCAGTGGATTTTGCGTCTGTGTGGCCAGATTTATATTGTTGTCCTTACAATAGAGGATACCTTACTATCAATACTTTTAACATTTCGGTAGAATTTTCGAGTTTCAAACAATTTTTGTACCATTTTATATCCCCCTTTCCCTCTCTTTCAACGATCGTTTCTTCCTCTTAAGATTACGATTTGCTCTAGTTTCTTCCCCTTATACCGCTTCCTCACAATAGGACATAAAATTGGCTACAGCGTTGCCATGTGTGCAACATTCTTTTTTGTAGGCTTAGTGCGACATTTTTTATGAAGGGTTTTTCATACTTATGCATGGTTTCTGCCAGAGCTGTAATCGAATATCCATTATGCTGGCACTGTTTGTCAAGGATATCAACATTAGATGCGTTTTTCTGTAGTAATTGAAGGAACATGTAAGAGTAAGCTGTGACTATTTCGGGAATATGCAGTTTATCGATATCTTTCTTTGTGCTTGTTCAAATAAGTTTTTTCGCTGCGCTCGATCTCGTATTTTTCGTAGACGCAGTCATACAATGACCCGAGTCCCTGTTACTACCATGGATTACAAGGACATCCGTGATGCTATTACCACGTGGCCAATCTGGTTTCTCGTGCCATGATCAGAAGATAGGCAAAATTCAAAATTGTCGCTTTCACAGGTAGTTACATTTACTGTCAAAACATTACTTTATTTAGCCGCAAAAAAAAAAAAAATCAAAAGATATTTTTTCTTATATATTATTATACTAAAATCGTTACTGCCGTAGCAATTGGCAACATATAATAAAGCGGCCTTTTGGTTCAAAAAGGGTACCGCTTTCATATGTCGAAATTTATGAATTCTTCCCAGCTATTTTGAAGAAGTCAAAATAGCGCTCACTAGTCGGACATTTCAGTTATTCTAGTGGATTGTATCCACTTTTGATTATAAGGCTACACTGTTATTATTAGCTTTTGAGCACTGTTTTAGATTCGCTAACAAGTCTTCATTAAATATGATCTACGTTTTAAATTCCTTTAGGATTCCAAAACGTGAATGTTAAGCGCTTTTTGGCTTCAAATTTTTTTTCGTATTTTTCGTCCATACAAAGCCACCCGCTATAGTATATGTTCAGCCAGTATAGGATAGGTTTTATTTTCGGTATTTTCCTGAAGATCGAAACATTTCTGTTAGTTCTCCAATGTCGTAGAAACGCGCAAAATAGTCAACAAAGACTCTATTCTTAAAAACTAACATGCGCCCAGGAAGGATCTAAGTCAGTATGCAATTCCCTCATAGAAGGGAATATACTTTACAGAAACT
This sequence comes from Philornis downsi, assembly GCA_019455685.1. NCBI lineage: Eukaryota > Metazoa > Arthropoda > Insecta > Diptera > Muscidae > Philornis > Philornis downsi. The sequence goes on from JAHXMU010000797.1 coordinate 1,022,473, forward strand.
AACTCGCTCACCTCAGGTACCCTCCGAAGGAAATACCTCTAATGTTTGAGGAGACGATTTATATTATAACTGAAGGCATGGACTTCAACCAAAATTACATCAAACTCGGAAAAATTGTCACTCTGGGGTAATTTAACCTTTATGATCAAAAGCAACAAAGTTGTAATAAACGGATAGTAAAAAGCGATAAATGAATATAAAATGTGACGTCCCCCATTCTTTCCAAATACAATGAGTAAATTTGCATATCAGGAACTTTTGTTTATAAAATGTGTATTTTCAAAATAGGGCTGCAAGAAGCGCAATGGTAATTTATTAAAAAAAGAAAATTATGCAATTTTACTTTACTAAATTGGGGATTTCTTCTGGGAATTATCGATTCTAACATCGACTTCAACTTATATGTTAATTTCAAAAAAATAAACATTCTAGGTGCAAAACTTGATTATCTCTAAGCTACACATGTACGAGTAAATGCAAATTTATATTTGGAAACCTGTTTAATAATTAAAATAAAAAAATTAATTTTCAATTTACTTTTAGAAGTATTAGTATTAATAGCAGCAGTAATAGCAATGGTATTGTTAAAAGGCATAAATTATTAATATAATAAAAATAGTAAAAAACCACATGATAGCTTCATTATAATGTTTATTACCTATATTTTGAGTCATTTGATGTCTTTTTATTTCTTATACAACATAAAATAAAAAAATGCATATAAAATCAATATAATATAGATTGGAAAATAATAAAACTCACTATAGTTGATAGATGTCTCATTATGCACTCACGAGTAGTTGTAATTGATGCTGTATTTTGTGACAAAAAAAATGTCGAAAAAATATGTTGTCCCTGTACAAAAATATCCAAATAGTAAATTGCATTGGATCGCTATTTTCTTCATTTCATACATAAATAATAATATGATATTTGTCTCATCTTTATAATGAAATTTGTGTATAAAATCTACATTTATGAAATCATTCAAGTTATAATAATAATTTTAAAAAATATATTAAAGTGATTTAAAATTGCATACAGAATTTTGTTAAGAATTAACCCGAAGAATGTGTAACGGGCAGTGTTGCAAAATTTGATAATGATAAACAAGCTAAAACTTTCGAGAAAAAAGACTAAAACAAGAGAAAAACAATTAAAGCTAACTTTTTTGAAGAAAATTCATGTAGTTTGAACTGAAGTATACCAATATTAATTGGTTAATTACAAGTTGAAACTTAGCAAATGAGATCTTTATTTGTACTAAAAGTTCCCGCGGGATAAGATTTATATTTAAAATGCAATATGATTCAAGAATGCATAAGAATAACAAAAAAAGCGCATCCTCTATTCAGTCAACTTCATTTTCTTTCTATTTTGCCATTAGATCCAACTAACTTATGACGGAATTTTTGTCGTAATTCTTTACTATCAGACAGAGTATCTAAGCCGGTAAAACGGGATTTTTTTTGGTCAGTCACAGTTTGCGTAATCAAAGCGTAATTTGGATTAACAGGTAATTTACTTTGGTTACTATGTTTAAAGATCCGAATAATATTTTAATATTTGTAGGATAAAAGTAAAAAGGATTATATTCTTATTCGTTTCAGATAATAAAATTTGTACTTATATCGAATGTTTTCTATCCATCAGAACAAACTGTTTTTATTGAGTTGCATTTAAATATTCTTAACCAAACCGAACTTGTCTAGATTGTTACAAAAATCGATAGTAAATGGTGATCTGAAATTTTTGTTCAAAAGGACAGTGCGCGTTTTACCCGATGATTTGAAATTTTGTCCGTGCTTTGTACACATTAGTACAAAATTCAAGTGGTTTGGTGCACGGAAATAAAGGAAATCTTAAACTTTGTCAAAAACTGTTGGGCCTTTTTACGATTCTATCATAAAGTTTAATGTTGAATGGAATGCAGCAATGAAAAGGACCGATTTACTTAGCACAGCAAATAAAAAACTTCAAATAAGAAATATGCATTTTTCCTAACGAATATATTTCAACAAATTTTATATGTGACTCGACTAAATATAGATTTAAAATTGACTTCAGGAGTGAAATCTATTAAAATTAAGCTTTAGATAATATCTCAAAACCAGTCTAGAGAGAGCCTGTAAAATGAATTTTATGTCATAATTGAGTTTTACGTCAACAAATTTGAGAAACAACTTTTGAATCTTAGATCACTTGGCTCTCATCATCCTGAGGTCATGCAAATTACACGCTTAGTACTTTTTTTGATATTAGGGTGGTTCAACAATTTCAAATAAATTCAACCTGTATACTTTATACAGACTTGCTTTTTTATACAAACTACCGATATTTTGAGGCAATAATGATATATTTAAACCATCCAGGCTGGTAGGATCCTCCAAAAAAAGCAATACAACAATTTTCCAAAACAATAATCATTCACCCGATTCAGGAAGTAGTAATGCATCGGAGTTATGTATTACTGCACATAAGTGCTGATGATATAATGAACCAGCACTAATTTAGATAATTAACAAACGTGACCAAAAATTGACTGAGGCTTTAAGCCTGTTAAATCAACAATTAGATAATCTCGTTATATTTAATCTTTATAAAGATATATGAGGATGAAAGTGTTAGAAATAAAGATTTTTTATCAGTGAAGATTATACTGAGTTTTTACCCCCTAACGCTGTTTAGACAACCTCAAAGTGTTATGTTTTAATACTTTTTTCCAAACAATTAACAAATGACATTTGGTTCTAAATGATTAAGGTATAATTGACTGTGAAAGAATACGACAATCTTTTCAAGTACTGGGATGAAACACGGCTGGGTCTGCAATTAGCAAATAACACATGCTGCTCTATGATTCGGATATAATTGATCCAAAACTGCAAAATGATAGTGCAATCTTTTGCAGCATGCAGAACGTACGCTTGATTTACCTTACAATTAACAAATGACGTATAATGTTCTATGGTATAGAATAATTGACCGAAAACTGTGATATGATACTAGAATATTCTCAACAACACAGAAAAAATCGTTGATAGCCACAAATCTAAATGCTAGTTGAATGAGCTAAAACCAATCGTTTAGGTAGCTACGTGGCCACAATGTTGGCGTGGTGGGTGACTTCATCTACATCATCTCCTGTATGGAAAAATAACAAATCGCAATGCAGACCAGAATTTATTACTTGCTCATCAGTGTTTTTTGAGCAAGCTTTAAAATAACATACTAGTCCTGCAAAACTTTAGAGTTGATGAAACATTTAGAACCGCATCCTTCATTCTTAGTGGTCAACACCGTGCGGGTCTTTTCTGACAAAAAAAAAAATACATAAAATGTATAATAGATGTATATATTAAATTTAACAATTTATAATACTACCGATCTCCACGGGTACAAGTCAACACTCGTTTTGTTACAAAAGTTTGAAGTTTTTAAGAACTTTGTTTATTACTGCCAATTACTAATGGTCAACTATTGTGTGCTGTAAATGTTGCACATTTAATTATCTTATCACGAACTCATCGCTGTCAACTTTTATGGTTTTTTTCGATCACCTCAAATACTTGTACCTAATGTTGTACAATTATTGCTTTCGAGATCACGCTGGTTTGCCGTCGCAACCGAATACATTTTTTTTAATCAACGTAAAACCATTCTTCGAAAATATCTTTACGTCGCTGCTTGTCTTTATTTGAATAAAACATAAAGTAGAAATGTTAATACCCAAGGTTTACCCTTCAAGTATTCGACCAACAAAAAATTTAGTAAAGTGGTCTTCATAGTTTTCCCTATGGAGCGAAATTAAAAACGAGATTCATTGTACTTCTTAAAAAAATGAGCTCTGTTATAAAAAACTAGCATTAGTTATCACATTTTATGTCTATTGGCAATATTTTACTAGCGTATTGGTTCCAGAGTATTACGGACAATTTTTGTAATATCAAAACTGGCAACGCTAAAGAGAGAACAAAATAGTTGTATATACTATGAATTATACTACAATAAAATTTGTTGCATATACTTTCCGAAGGACGCCATATCGTACTTACAATCAGCTTCTCCTTGATGATTGATTATAGGTTTATCATGGGTTCAACATAAGATTTCTCTACTGTAGTGGCGGACGGGTGGTAGACAATGAAAAAATTTCAATATATGATGCAATCCGATTTAATTTTGAAAGGCAATACTCAGAATGGAGCCAGTATTTTACAAATTTAATTTTAAAACGTTGACTTGTATCAAAAGTGGCTTAATGAATATATTCTGTGGACACACTTTTAATATACGAGTATAGTATATTCTTATAAATGTTGTAATGATTTGGTAATCAACTCCAGTCCACAACATATCACTTAACGGAGTTTCACGATAATAATAATCATTGTCAAATGTAAAAAATTTTTTAATGGGACAATTATCATTATTATTTTTCTTCAAGCAATAATTTTTTTACGTTATTACCTGAACGACGATTTTGAAAGAAGTGGGAAAACGCTTTCATTCATTCATTCCGTTTCGGCTCTCTAATTATCAACTTTACGTGATTTTCCTTGAGCAAACAATGACCAAAAATTGATTCACTGAGATATCAATCCTAAAGGTTCCTTATTTGTCATATCTATAGTCATAAGCAAACAAATGATGTAAGTGCTATAAGGAGGTTGGCGCATATTTACGTCCAACCCCTAATCCCAAATTCGATGTAGTCCACAAGGGCATATTGTGAAAAAGGAAAAGCGATGAATAGAAAAATACAGAGATTGACGTGAAATCCACAAATTCTACCAAAAGACAAGGTTATGATACGGCTGAAACTCCCCAGTAAAAGAAAAACACATAAAGTGATCATTTTTATTCGAAAGTTTGGAGATATTACCGCAAGCATTACAGTCGAAACATTAAGTAAGGTCTAAATGGAGAAAAAAGCTAAATTATTTAATGTGGCGAAAAAAGAGGATGCTTCGTGCGCTTCGAATTTTGAGTGATGGATGATTTTATTCAGCTGTACACTGCTGAAACAAATGAAATAAATGATGTCAGAAAACTTACAGAAATTTTAGTCAGTTGGACTGACTTACGTATATTTGTGTCTATTGTCTCTTTGGGTAACTGCAAATCAGTGAGAGGTGCCAGAAATTGAAGATTTCTTATCAAAAAATATTCTGAATTAAAACAAATGGTAACTTTCTGAAGTTTTCAGTTTCGGTACCTATTTATGGCACCTTAAGTGGCACCTGGTACTCAGTTACATTGAATACAATGCAAATGAATTAAAGATACGAATCTTGGAATTTATAGTTTAAATGGGAAGTACCAGAGGGGGCTTAGTTATTTCAAGTTTAGTTAGTTAGTTAGTTCAGGTTTAGGAATTAGGAATTACAGCGGAAAATTGAATTTCGATAAATGTGTTAATTCGTATGGGAGGGCATGGCAACGCCCCCATTCTCAGAGATCAGTTAACCAAACGCATGATATGTCCCAAATTTTGCAGAAGTTGTTCCAACTAATTGGGTATGAAAGCGATATGGACGATAAGAACATATAAGTTAAATCAGCTATTTATGTGGGAGGTACCGGATCGATTTTCCTACAATTTTGTTAAAGGGCTATAAAACAATGTAATAGAGAAAAATTTAGACTTCTACAGCTTACTAATTAGAAACTGCAGAGGAATGATAGGATTTCGAAAAATCGGACAATTTGTACGGAAGGTACCAGAAGGTGTGTGGCAGTGGTGTCAATTTTCATTGGGGGCCTTACTTTAGAAAACGCGCAGCGTATACCAAATTTGGCGCAATCAGGCAAGAGATATGAGTCTAAAAATATATTGGTTAAATGAGCCATTTATATCGTATATATCAGAAGGAGTGTGGTTAGTCGGTCGATTTTTTCAAATTCTTCTAATTATTACAAACAAATGCAGTGAACATAAATTTGAGTTACTCCAGTCTAGTAAAGTTTTTCGATCACTATCGTGTCCACCAGCTAGCCAGGGGGTGCGGGATAACGCCCCCCAGCACCCCCCAGTGCTTTCAGATTAAGTGCTTTGAATGAACTTAGCCCCCCTTAAAAGAATGATTAAATTAATTTAGCCTCATCCCAGAGTGAATTTGTTGCTACGGCAGTGCCAACCTGACAGATCGGCATCGGTGAAAAGCATTTGGTCAAAAGATGGTACTGGTACTTGGGATGCTTTCGTAGATTATATACACCTTCATTTCTACGGCAGAAGGTTTAAAAGACAATACTGCTTGGAGGAAAATGTTATTGCTTTCTTTTCAAGCGATTTAATGACAAAATATTCTTTCGAAGAGAACAAAATAAGCACAAAATCGTACTTCGAGAAGCGAAGGGATAAATTTACTCTGAGAGACGATTTGAGAAATTTTGCTCTAAAAAGGATCATTAAATAATGCTGCCTTGGGATTATCTTTCAGATTTTCAAGTCTGCATCCTGTGTTTGTTCCGCCATTTGTCAGGTTATGTTTGAGGTGTTTGAAGTGTGTCTAATATTATGCTAATGGTAAACCAAATTTTTGCCGAAAATTAAAATGAAATGTTTCTTGGGCCAGAAATTAATATTCGACAATTTCTTTACCGCTGAAATGGAAATGTGAGTTTGTGTTCCAGCTTCAAATCACTGTCTCGTAGGCCAATAACTTCATATTAAATTTGGTGACATATCTTCAAGTAGGTAGACTACGATTAATCAAACCTATCAGAAGTTCTTAATAAGAAATCAATTGTTCGCCAGGCTTAAAGATAGCCACAACATAATGTAAAAATTTGCATTTTGACGATCAGATAGTCGAAAATGTGAAATATAATTGTGGGCACTTAGCATGTTGAAGTTGATTCATGGAAAATGGATTAAGACTTATCTGGGTGTTGGCAAAAGAGTTACGAGTCCCCTACAACAATTTGTGGTCAAAACTAATTAGGTGCTAATCCTACCTCTTTTTTGCATAATGCAGAATTCTGGGTTAATATGCAAACGGCTAAATTTGTTCTGATCTGCAAAAGTTTCGGCAATGGCATTTCGGCATGGATTGATGGTAGACGGCACAAAATAAGTAAATGCATGAATAATTTGGTCATTATTAAATTGGAAAGAGAAAAAGAGAAGAAATTTAAAAATTCCATTGATTTTACCCATTTTGGGAGGAACATCTATCAGTTATGTTTTTTGAGTAGGATCGAAGTCATCAATTATGAAAATTTTAAAAGCATTAAAAATTTAGTTATACCTTTTCTGATTTTTGAGATATAACAAAGTTAAATTTGAAGAAAAATGTAAATTGTTCTTTATTAGAATCTCATTCTAAGCCGCCCTTTTAAAAACTGAACTTCAAACAGCAGATTCTAATATACATTTTCTTTCAAATTTCGACATTAGCGTCATTAGCTTCTTTTGAGTTCATTCTAGTTATAATATATTCGTTTTTATAAAAATTTCCATTTTTGAGAACCCTTAAATGTTTCTGAGAAATTTTTTTTTTTTTTTGAGAACTCTCTTAATTACAACTACCACATGCAATATACAAGCACTTAATCTCTACAATTTTATGGAGAAATTAGGATGTTGCGAACTGCTTCACAAATTTTGTTAAGTGATATTTGCAATCATCACCAGCGAAAAAGAGATATATCTTAAAGAAGACTGCACTACATGCTTCCCTCATTATGATAAATTTTCAGGCACAGTGTGACAAACGCCAAGTATTGGCAGACAAATCTACTGCAGGTTGAGAGATCAACAACTATTTTTCATATGTTATATGAAGGCTAATAATTTTCTTTCAGAATAAATAAATGAATGAGATTTGGTTTTCACAAATGAGTTCTTGAGATGTCTTTTAGATCTAATATAAATGGCGAAGAAATTCTCAATAAGTTGAGAGTTTTCGATGCATAAAGCTCATATACCTCTTCCAAGCGGTGGGTGAGTGATGTACAGTATACACACTTGAATCGGGGTTTTAAAACTTATGACATAACATCTGGGATGTGGAGTCGGAGTTTAGATTCGTGGATTGGGAGCCACACTTCATTAGATTTGACTGGGATCGAGGTAAGTCGATTTTACAGCAAAAGGAATAAGAAAAATATAAAAAAAATATAAATGAAAAGTTTAAGTAATAAAAATTCGATTTATAGGAAAAGTGTTAATTTAGTGAAGAAGAACAACACAAATCTTGATATGCCCAACATAGCTATGGTTTACATCATGTGATGTTAGGGCCCACATATTAAGAGAGACATTTTCAAAACTTTAAATATTATGTGGTGAGTTTCAGACGACAAATTGTAGTTATTTGCTAATCTTATGAATAATACACAGTTTTTACTTCATAAGATGTGTTCCAGTACGTTCTATTTCTAATAAATATATATATTTTACCAGTTTTATAAAAAAAACATTTTTGTGCTCCAAAACTAGCAAAAATGACTACAAATTTTAATAGAAATTGAAAAAATTTGGACTTCTAACTTTTTTGCTGAAAAAAGTTTGTAGAAAATGTAATATTTATAATTTTATTTATTTTACAAAATTGGTCATATGAAGGAAAATAACATCTAGGAGTGAAATACAAACAGAAGTAAGGTAAATCAAAGTAAAGTAAAAAAAAGTAAAGAGTTATGCTTTCCTTCAATCGTACGGAATATGTTGAAGTTTTACTATACTTTTGCCAGTACTGTGCTGTGCTTTTCTCAGTTTTTCGTTCCAGCACTCTTTATAACTTTTTTCATTATAGAGTATTTTCTCTGGTACAACTCCTACTGCAAAAAAGGAAAAAAAAACTAAAATAAAGCTATTAATAAATGACATATTTTCCTTTCCTTTCCTTTGAAAAGATTTATTTTGTTTGTACGATAAAATAATTAACTTACATATGTTTGCTATATTCTTATTGTGTCAGATTTGGAGAAAACTAAAATTGTGGAACTGTAGTCGGAAAATTTCACAGTATTGCATAAATTTCACAAAATAAAATCATCGAACATTCTTGCTACTCGAAAATATAATTCAAGCATGAAGACCCACAAGTATTCAATATTCTTAGCATTTCGATAAAATTTTTTGCTTCACTGGCTTCCCTTTCCTTCAATAGCAGTTCGTTTTCTTTTTACATCCTTTCTTTAAAGCCATCAATAGTAGCAGGCATTGTCACTGCGTATTCAGCATCTTCGCAGCAAACTTTTTTAAAATGTTGTTCCTGCATATCAGGGCTGGCAGGTTCGGTAGTATTCTGTGCTAATAATCCCAATCTTGTGCAATTTTGTGCAACTTTGAAACTTGAACTTCGTTATATTTAGTAGCTGTAATCAAGTCATAGAACCAATTCTAAACTGGTCTTGTAAATTGTCAAAATATATACGGGTACATCTGAAGAAAGAGTGATACATTGCGAAGTATAGTGGAACGTAAAGTGTTTCCGTAAGATCAGGGTAATATTTGTAACAATGGCAACACTGCTATATTTGTGTGTTGTGGTTTAGAACGCTCGCACATCCTGTGCTGCTAAATAAAGCTATGGACTATTTTCAAAAGAAATGTCGATATTAGGACAGTTTTGATACATTTCTGCAAAGTTCATCTACTAGTAGATCTACTATTAAAATATGTCGTTGCCGGGAAAGCAGAAGTTTGCAACAACCAAGTCATTACAGAGGAAGTTGTTTGACAAAACCATGCGTTCAAGGCTATATATAAATAATAAGGAAATTGGAAAGTATTATCTTATCAGGGTGATACATTAAATTTTGAGGTATTTTTCACACTATCATTAGAAACATGTCCATCATGTACTACCAGATGGTAAAACAGATTTATTGTGTTCCAATCATTTTATTTATTTTGTTTCAACCGGGGTATTCATTAGAATTTGCCTCGCAACTTTTTTTAAATTTGTTCCAAAGTCGAATTTTAGAATAAAAGTGATCATTTTTGCAACTCTTCAGAAGAACAGATAAAGCAGAATTTGTTTATTTCTTGCAAACAAGTTTAGAATAAATTTCTAAATCTATCTATCAATTGTATTGGTTTAATGCTTAGTAGTATTTAAAAATTCGGATTACTATTCACACCCATACGATGGCCCACACATTTTCTTATATTCATGGCTTTCATGTGTTTGAACTATATTTAATCAGATTAAACATTTGCCAAAGTGGGGGCTCAAAAAGAAAAAGAGGTCATTGCCACACATCTCCCACACAAATTTGTTCCGATATTCAATCTTTCTTCTGTAATTTCTAATTATTAGGCTACAATAACCAAGATTTTTACCCTGGTATTAATTTACTATTCTCTGCTGAACTGGGGAAAATCGAACAAGTAAGTACACTTCTTCTGGTACCTCCCATACAAATGATAACTTGTATGGGATTATATCTTTCCTTAGCTTCATATTTCCAGGAAGTAGTACTAAATTCGTTCAGATCTAGCATACGCTTATAAAAATGCAAATGGGCGGTACGTCTATTCTGGTAACTCCCATGCAAATACAAATTATGCAAATTTGGCACACAAATTTGCTATTTGCAGAAATTTTTTTTACACTTAGTTGCCCTTTTAGATTATATGCCTCTATGACCACTAGCCGAATAGGAACCCGAAATCGTTGACTAGAATAATTCAAATTTTAGTCAGTTATTTGCTTTATAATGCTTAGCAACATTTTAATAAATCGAATCGATTTCTACGCTCTTTCCGGTATCTGTCACAAAAATTACCTATTTTAACCCATATATATTTCAATATGCATACAGCAATGCTTCTAAGAATATTTTCCACACTTTTGAAACGGTCCGACAGGAGGAAAATCTGAAATTGTCTATTAAAATTTTAAATGGGATTGTTTTGTGGTAACAAGTTGGTGAAAATGTTACCCGTCGAAAGTGATTCTTCTTTTCAACGAGTACAGAAACATAAAATCGATATTCTGTACGAAAAATAGGATTGAAGCCGGTGAGCCGTTGAAGTCAAATATAATTAATTCATATTTCGTTATGTTATTTGCTATTCAAGGATTACCCATCTTATCGTTCCTACAAAAAGATATCACTTTTGTAGTATGTGTGATCAGCAAATTAAGCAATTTCAATTGCAACTATAACTGGGAACGTTATCGGAGGGAAAGAAATTTTCCAAATATCAAATTTATTTCGACGCTTTAACTGTTGACTGTATCGGCAAAAAGTAGTCAAGTCAATGACTGATCATAAAATGATACATAGTTAGCCCTACGCCGACAACGAGTTAACAAAATCCAACAACAAATAATAATTCAATTCAATTCAACTTTTAAATTCCTGGTAATAATTTTCGGCGAAGTACTTGAAAATTAAGAAAACAGGAAACAAAGTTGTGCAAGAGGCAAAGTATCGGTTAAAGTCTCTAAGGCTTGTTTAACTGGTCAATATTGAATGATTAAATTAAAACAATCACATATCCCAATTCAGAAAAACGTCACTACCTGTAGAATTAAATTTAAGCAATTAACAGATCTAAAAGTCATTCCAAAAATTCGCGTGTTTCTTTCAATTTCGAAAAATAATATCAACAGCCATGAGTACTGTTTCCCAGACTTTCTCTCTTCTAGAGAATGTTACTTTAACACTTTTGCTATGTTGGATAAAAAATTCGACAAAAAGCCACATTAAAATTAATGAAACATTTGTATTTTAAACTAAAAAATGCAACAATGGGGAATATGTTCAAATCAGGTAGCTGTCAAAAATGTCCAGTCAGCGGCATCAACATATTTAAGGCATGGTCTGTGTTTTTTATACGAACTTTATTTTCTCCTAATAAAATTTGAAAATATAAATGTAATATTTTTTTTCGATTTGTTTGAACCTTAAATTTAAATTTTTAAGTCTACAAGGAAATATTTTAAAGATATATAAACATAAAGTCAAATAACGTTTCGGTCTTATACGCGTGTTTTCCATTGCGTCACAACAAATTTTGGTAGTACGAGTATTTCAAAAACATGTTTTGATCGCCGTCTTCTACGTCGTCCATCAAGTGCATTATCGAAGCCTATTCATGCTGGAGCGTTTGGATGGTCCACCCTCACAACATGACCTAAACAACACAGTCTCTATATATTGATACGATTGACAACGTCGACGTCGGCATACGGCTTGTACAATTGATGGTCCATACGATGCCGATATTTTCGGGGTATTTTGCTCTGAAATACACTCAGAACCGATTCATCCGAACCGATTCATTCATTCATATAGCAGCGATAAGACTAACATAGATAAGACTAGTTTATGTTACAGTTGGATTGTTTTGTCGAGAGGGCGCCCGTAAAAATAGCATTTACGTACAAGTGGTACTATTCTCTTAACTACCTGGCTGAAATTGCTAGTTTTATTCACTGGGTTGCCGTTGCATTCCAAACAGCTATAAATTTGGAAATGTCTCAAAAAAGTAGTCCGTTGTTCATTGAAACAAATATATTTTTGCTGACACCTTTTGAATGTCATACAACAGCAATAATGTCTCTTGGTAACGACAATTTTTCTTATTATTGTCCCCAATGGTATTATATATAGAAAAGTTCACACTGTAGGCTGTCATCAGGTCTAAGACTAAGCGTCAATCAGTGTCATACAATGACGTATAATTTTTGATATTCATGCAATGTCGAGCGTGCACTCACATATACGAACTGTCGATGGCTGTTTTATAGTCGACGAAAAGGTGATATGTGTCTATCTGTTTTTATTGGGTTATCCACAAAAATAGCAGAATGAGTTTGAGTAGTAATTGTAATAATTTTTAGAAATTTTAAGTTTTTCAAGCATTATTTCGTTTTTCTTTTTACAGCTGTATATATAAAAAAGCTATAGCTGTTGTAAAATAGTTTTAGATGGAATATCAAAATTTAGCACGAACGTAATTTTCTCAATAAATTTGGCGACGTTTGTCAGTCACTGATGCCAAACCATTACTTTAGATTACACGATTAAGTAGTACGTTTTCCCCATTTTTCGGCAAACGTGATACCTCTTCAAAGTCGACTCTCTATAGTTTGAGTAACAAATTCGAGACAACCGGTTCAGCAAATAATCAACTAATATTATACAAATGAATATACGATCGGGCGAGAACATCATCGCTATACTCGTAAATGTGCAATAGAAACCAGGACGACCGATTGCTCACCTTGCACAAAAACTAATACTTTTGGAGACTGCTTCTATTTTTCGTATAGAAATTTTCTCCAAGCTATTTTAATTTTCTTATTCGTAAAGGATGAATCTGTGATTTCGGATCTGGAGAACTTTTACGGAGCATACCGGGACTTGGGTATGTATCCGTACAAGATCTTACTGACCAAGGAGATCAAGATTAATAGCCATGGGCAACGCCGTTTATTCGCTGACTGAGGATAATTTTGAAGAATACCCCAATTTTGACCGAAAATCATCTTTAGCCTCGTCGAACGGCTATGTTAACAAACAAAATGTGCCTGTATGGGAAGATGCTAACCCACACAACTTTCACCGAGTGGCAATACATCCACAAGAAGTTATGGCCATCTTTCGCAGAGGTGACTTAAATTGGGCACCAAGGTCGTACGATTTGTCTCCGCTAGACTTTTTTATGTGGGGTTTTCTGAAGTCACAGGTATATGCTGATAAGACGCAATCGACCGATGTCCTCAGAGCCAACATGAAGCAGGCCATTGCTGAAACTCAGCTACATGTATTTAGCAAATTCATTGGAATTTAGACCTCTCGGTTAAGCGGCGACGTGCGAAGTCTCAACAGATATTTGAACAATGTTATATTCCGCATATTATGGCATACATGGGTCTTTCAAATAAAAGAAATTGAAATAAACGAAGGAAAAATCGTTAATACCACACGCACAGCTTGTTTTATATCAATTTAACTTCGGCATTCCCTATTTGGAAAACTCTTTATGAGCATATGATAACTCAGCCTGTAAACATTCCAGGCCCAGATATGTTAAGGAGATGTTAAAAAAATACAACTCGCCCCTAGAAGGACAGAAATAATATCGAAGTTAAAAAAAAAAACGCATACCATGCGTATTTTATTTGAAGTCTGAACATCTTCTAAAGATAAAGATATACAATAAAATGTGCTTTTGTCACATACAAATATGACGTAAAATATACAAGGATGGAGAAAACTTTTGACCATAAATATTTTTCGAGATACCTGGACAGAATGAAATCCAAATCAACAAATTTCTCCAGAGTTGCCTCTCGACAAATCGCATAATACATTCGCTTGTCAAAAGGCAAAGAAATATTTAAGTTTATTGCATATTTAGGTTTTATATTTCCATGGAAATCTTTAGTAATAATTTTCAGCCAGATTTTCTTGAGAAATTGAAACTTGAGTATTTTCCGAGAAAGAAAACCTACACCGCAAAATTGGATACCACATGGACTGTTTTTAGAGTAGTTGTTCGCAACCTAAATATTTGCTTTCGATTCAATCTTTATGTTATTAGAGAAATATTAAACTTTATTTTAGAAATAATTGCAAACCCATTACAAATGAAAAACTAAAAGATGTATTCACAAACAGTTTGAGTACACATTTTTGTATAGGACTGATATAAATATCATAAAATTATTGTACATAAATTTATCTGTAGTAAGATCAATTAATTAAGCACTACTCTATATAGTTTAAAGACTAATAAATCACACTATATAATATATATCACATCTTCTTGCACTCACAAAGTTATATAACAAAAGTCCCCAGAAAACACAACTTTTGTAATATGATCAAGAAACTAAACAATCGGAATTACAACTACAACTGGTTTCATGATGCACCACTACTGAACATATTAATGATCCACGATCCGGGTACTAACAAATCGATAACAAAAGAACAAAAAAAAAAAAACTTCTTCACATTCCCAGAGAAAATAAGATATCACAAACTTAATGTTTCAAAACTAATACGCAGTTAAAACCCATGAATCCTAAAATTGTATACAATTCTACATAGCACATTTTTAGAGAAATTATTAAATTTTTTTTATTTTATTATTGTTTTGTTATTTCGTTTTACTAGTTAACAAGTTATTATTTCAATATTTTACAAATTATTTATTTGATGAAATCCAAATGGTTTTCAAAGAACTCACAAACTTTAGAAATAATTAGCAAAAACATATTTAAGTGTTAATTAAACCAAAACGATAGACTAAAAACTGAGTAAACCTAAATTACCAAACTTGCACGTTGCCAGATCAATGTTAGGACATAGAAAATTAGTTGGTAAATGAGCAAAAAAGGTCAAACACAAATTGACGCCACCACTGACATGTGAATCTGTTGAAATGGTGACGGTGACACCGTACTATTTATTATTATGGCAACATTTGTGTAATGAATTAAATAATACAGGGTTTTAATTAATAAAATAATAAATATGAACATTGCAGATGTTTTGAAAGTAATATGAAGAAAATCAAAATCTATAAAAAGAAGAATGTTATTGCATAGATAATTTGTAACAATAATAATAGTAATAAGGTGTACGAGAGTGTTTAATATAATATATTATAAAGAAACAGAAAAAAAACCTAAAACCGATATATGTATGAGCAAATGTAGCAAGGATACTGAAAAGTAAAAATTTTGTAGCAACTTTTGGGTCAGACATTTTAGTCACAATTCGGAATATTAATTTTGAAAAGCCCATACAATGTTTGTAAATCGGCAGCTGTCAACACTCACCTTAAGGGGATGATTTATATAAAATATGGCCCTTAAATTTATCATTTTCAAATAATAATTAATTTTTCCCCAGCAAATCAAAAAAGGGGCAGTACTGTTGGCAACTACAAGCGGAGCAAAAAGTGTTCCACCCACTAATAATCAATTAAGATATCAGAATGAAAATCAAATAAGATATCAGTATGAGTCAGGATGAAAACGAAATGAGCCCCCACTCCCCTTCTTATATCTCCTACACAAATTGCTCGATCTTCCAAAATTCAATGACTCCTCTGTAATTTTTAATTACCAGGCTGTAGTTGTCTAGATTCAACGTATATTTGAAGAAATCAAACTTCTAATGTGTATTTGAATGCAATTACAAAATCAAAAGTGGTATGTAACTGAACTTTTGTGAAGTTCATTGTAACGCTGCATAAAAGAACCGAAATAAATCCAAATCCAAGAAATTATTTCCGCACAATTCAGGATGATGTTTATCGAGTTTTATCATTATCATACATTTTCGTAAACAATTACGCCAATATGTGGAAACTTTGATCACTTAACACCATAGGAGATAGAAATATTCGGAGGAAATTACATTTTGTTGTAAATTCGAGCCATTTTTATGGGCAAATATCACAATCTGTCAAAGAGATGAATCACATTGACATTATGTTAGGTTAAGTTTGAGATACGTGAGATTTGGACAAAGTATATATACTCTATAACTCAATGTCTTTTGAAATGTATCGATGCCAAGATCGTCAATCACTCGGTTCGGTATCTATAGGTAAGTAATTTATGGAAGTAATACAAGTATCGATACTACATGTAAATAGAACGAACAAAATAATTATTTCGATTTATGTTCCAGTTAACTTTTTTACTAACTTAATGAAAAAAAAAAATTAATTAAATCGTATAAACATTCTAAATTGGTAACTCATTACAATCAATATAGGAACATCTCAGACGTGTGGATACTTTGCTCACGTTTACTACTAGGCTGCACTAACATCTCGCAGTACATAATAGTAGTATAGTTTACCAAAAATTTATTGAAAGGATGACACGATAGGCTGTGATCCTGCCTTAATTCTTAAATGTCAAGCGCAACCATCAGGGTTTCGCCATTTATATTCGACAATGTCCATGACATATGCCACGTGTCACGTATCAGCATTTCAATATGCCACCGAGTAAAAGGCTGAGAATTGCCTCCAGATGCTAGTTCCACATTTGCAGATAACCATACTATAATAAATTTTATATTTTGTTGAAACAGAATGTACTCACAGCTTGGGGAGTTGCAAGTTAGAAAAAGTTTGCATAAACTTAGAGGGAGTAAGGTGACAGCCGCAAGCAGGGCTGCCATATTTGTGGGGTTGTCTCAAATTTTGGAATTTCAAATTGTTAATAATAAGACCAGCCCTTTTAAATCTAATAGAAGTACCAAAAACTAAAGGTGGTGATCCTCATTTAGAAGTTGACCAACATTATTACTTCTTTAAAATGTTGTCTTATTATAAATTGCGATATTATTATTAAGTTTACATGATATCGGTTCCGATTGACGTTTTCATTACGTGAAATTTCACCTCCCCAAAATCGAGAGAACGACAATTTGCTTCAACAGTTTACACATAAACCATTATAGTAAGACGATTTATAGTCGGAAACGCAAACCAGTCTTATTTCATAAATGAAAATTATATCTACAATATGAAACTCAAACAACATTTTTTTAACCAATGTAGTTCATTTATTTTTGTTATTGCATAGAAAATTCAAATTTATTTTATGTAACTAATTGGTTTTGAAGATGATAGACTGTAAATGTCCTCCATGCTCATTTACGCATATGTGACGCCTGATCAGAAAATTATTCATTCGAGATATCCTCAATTATTATCTTAATGGACTACGTCGAAATAGCCGTTCTGGCTATGTGTGCAGTTGCTCCATTTTGCTGGAACCAAATGCTGTTGAAACTGATATGTCGTCGGCGCAGTTATAGAGACAATAACAAAATACATCTGGCAGTCCCGGTCGCAAGAGCAAAGTACAGCTTTTAGTTACAATTTAATAAGCTTAGATAAAATCTCAAAACAATACTTTCCAGTAGCAATGCGAACGGCTCATGAACGACACGTATTGTTAATAATTGAGAATTGTATCCGCACTTACAAGGAAAAACGACTATACTCGGACTTTATTGTTACGAGAAATTAAGCGTTTTTCAAAAACCTCTATATTACAAATTTTTTATCAGGATATCGGAATACCCATTCCTTGCGAAGGTTATTTGGAGTATTTATTATGCAAAGTCGAAGATGATATTGGAACAGACAAACGCATGTCTACTTCTGCCTACTTGAATTTCACATCGACTATAATCAAAAAAATTACATTCCCGATATAGAACCGCGTAATCTATGTGTATTCGCTGACATTTCTCTGGTTTTTTCAACGGATGTACATTTTTTTTCTTGAAGCGATTTTTCTTTATAGCAGCACGCACCACGCAGGAACTCACGAATTTCTAAATATCCTTATCACTTCTAACTCAATACACATATCGTCTGGTCAACTGCTTCATTTTTATGATATCGATCATATCATATACATGATAAACTTCATCCGAGACAAATTTTTGGAAAGATGCCGAAGAAACAGCTCTGGATCATCTAAATAATACGTCAAAATCGACTGTGTAATTCGACTCAATCAAAAACTTATTTCGTAGACCTTTGGAAAGATTTCCATTTTTTTAAGCCTCATCACTATTGGATGTAGAAACAATTTTTGATTAACTTGTCTGATTTATGACCGAATCACAGAAAAACTTTGGCATCGATACAATTTGTCTGATTCGTAGCTAAATAAATAGAAGGCCTCGGAAGGCAATCTGCGTTAGCATTCTCTTCACTTTAATTTGTTGTAACTTCGTATAACCTATTGAAAAGGTCGCATAATGGTAGAGTGTCAAGGAAATCATTTGAGGCAGTTTGTAGTCTTGATGAAAAATTCTGGTCAATGGTTGATTATTGGTCACAAGCCTCATAGTGCCCAATCATGTAGACCTTTGCTAATGCCTCCCGGACCAATTGTGAACAGTTTTGTTCTAGGGATAGGTCTTTTTTCGCTGTCGACTAGGTGTGACACTGCGACTATACCTGTAGGACTAGCATTGCATTCAAGATGAAGTGACAATTCTTTATTGTATGGCATGAGAACGCGACCGCTGAAAATTTCTGAATTCTTTTGAAGTAGTCATCCTAATGGGGCCGTAATGGCAGATGTATTTGGTAAGAATCTGGCGTAATATGTTACCATACATCGAAAACATCGAACTTTTTCTACTGAATTATTGGTTGACATGTCCATAATCGTCTCTCGATACTTATAAAGCAACTTGGAACAAAAAGATCGTACCAGCTTTAGTATCAGCTATAATACACAACGCGTTTGCGAATAGCAGTCATGTCGCTAAAATGTCGTGCATCCTTTATACCGATTTATTGATCCCTGATATTTTTCAGCATAATATTATTTGTATGAAGTCATATGTAAAATCCTTTCCATGGCGGTTAGCAAACTTGTTAATCAAATGTTGCAGTTGGATGGATTTCAACGTTTCATTTACAATTTGCTTTAAGTAACCTGTGACCAATTAAAGTATCGTTGCTTGCGGCAGCTCACTAGAGAGGGTGAAATAATTCAGAGAGATGGTTTGGATTCATCATTTAAAGCATTGCGATATACACAAATTCATATGTAAAAAATGGGTTGTACTTAAAGTAAATAAAAACATTTTGATAATTATGTGAAAATATTAAAGAAATGAGTTACGACGATACATCTTAAGTTAAATTGAACATTTATTTTGTATTAAACACTAAATTTGGGTTAATGAAAAAATTGTCCCTAAGAAATAAAACGCTCGTACAAAGAACATATCTATTGTTTAAATGGTAAGTCGTATTAAACTAAAACGATAGCTTTCTTGAGTTAATTTACTACACAAAATTGTTAGCAAATATTGAGTTTTTTACACACACGCACACGTACACACCAACATTATAACTATATAATGAAAAGTCACCATAACTTCGTTCATACATTCTTTCTGAAAATTCTATTATATTTCTAAAGGTTTTTACTTTTATTAATTTCATCAAAAAAACAAAACCCATAATACCAATAAAAAACAAAAATTCATTGTAAATATCTATGAAAAACATAAAAATTAATTTAGAAAATTTTCGTATATCTGTGTAAATTGGATAAGAATACAAAAATTAGTGCTCGACATATATGAATAACCCTAAATGACGAAAGTTATCCATGTAATAACGTCTAATAACCAGAAAAAATGTCGATATAGACATTTTATAATGAATACTACTGCACAGATGCTTTCCATTAACCGCTAGAGTAATAATAAATCTGAAAAAGCAAGTCATATTTATGAAACATCGAGGAGTTGTCTTTGTCTTTATATCTTTCTTCGAAGGAACCAAGTATATATCATTCGATACGACTAAAATGTAACATCCTGATGGAACCAAATAAAGTATGAAGTGCCTTTTCACGAAATGAGCTTTAATGCCTTTTAAGTCGATTGAGTGATGATCTTCTGTCCATAACTGTCGTAGATCTCTATGTAATTTCTCAAAATTTTGCACAGTCCAAGATTTTTCAAGATGGTAGGCGGTCGTTGTAAACGGGTTATATCAACCCACCTCTTCTGATACCTCCCATGCAAATTGACCGTTTTCCCGGAATTCCGTCTTTTTCCTGCAAATCCCAATTCGTTGACCGCAGTAAGCTATATTCTTATTTGATGGTGGTAAAATATGAACAACCTGACTGGTTAGCCACGCCTCTTTATGTTCTCAAGCAGTTGTAAGAAATTCAGTAAAATTTATCGCACAAATAAATGTTGTTCTGAAAATTAAAATATTCTGCCATTAAATTTTGTTCTTGTTAAGTTTAGTGCTAAAGTAGAGGTGGAGAAATATATGAACAATATCCTCACCTCCTTGTAACACCTACCGAATCGCACAACTTAAATATTTCCTCTTCAATTTATAGTTAGTAAAATGCAGTAGTTTATGTTTTTGTCCCGTGTGCTGATTTACAATGCTTGGTGAAACTAGAAAGAAATAGAATTAACCTCATCATATCTGAATTCGATCGCACTTCGCATGCAGACTCGGATGAGTCTGGTCAAATTGGCCTATTTATCGAAAATTTATTTTTCCATTCCATGTAATCATAGTCAGTGATCGGATGTAAATGTCCGAGCTTTTAAGGTATTTTTTTTTTTTATTAAAACAGATCTTACGAAAATTAAAAAACCAAGAACTTAGCTTGCGATTAAAGATTTTTTTACTGATAGATCTACTCTATAAAAATTTTACTTTAGGTGTACTTGTACGTTTCATATGAAATTTTACCCAAATTTTTCGAAAATTGTTTAGGCTATTAAAAAAAAAATAATAAAGGTTATTTTTTTATTACGGTAAATTTTCCAAAAAAAAAAATTGGTTAATTTTTCTTAGGACCATTTTTGTGTCCCTGCGGGGACACAACAACCACCTCAAATGCAACCACCACCTAATCATCACGTTGGGGCGGTATTTTAATCTATCAGGGTGCGCTGCAGATAAGGAGCAACTTTTATAAATTCCCAAATTTTGGAGACAGATTATCCTCCTTCCCACAACTGGTATCATACCTGGACCAAACTGCTGAAGTTGAAATCAATAAAATGTGTATAATGATTCTCTTACTTTGTAAACGCGAGATTAAAAATAGATTTTTCGAAATTCGTTCTTTCAGGGGACGAAAGAAAGAAAGTGAATTTTTGAAGTCTCAACATGTAGAGGGGGAAAATTGGAATATACAAACAAAATTGCTACCATAGCTTGAACAAAAGGCTGAAGCCAGAATCATGAACTTAGTATTAAATATTCAATAACCACAGTAAGAGAGCGAAGTGAATTTTAGAACGTACAGTATGGAAGAAGAGGAACAATTCTGGCGTCATTATATACAATAAACGGCTTCAGCTAATCTCACTAAATCTGGAAAGCGATTTTTGGAAATTTATACTGGTCCCATCGTCCACAACAAGCAGCTACAACTGACATCTTCAGAACTGTGCCATAGGCGAATGAAAATGGATTTTGAAAATCAAATAGCATATAGCAGAGTATTCCAGTGCTTACAAAAGATGAGAATGGAAGAAGGAAACGCAACAAACGGCTTCTGCTGAAGTCACTAAATCTGGGACTGTGGCGTAGATTGAAAAATATTTTTATTAATTCATATTTTGATGAGACGAACAGAGAAGAACTCAAAAAAGCCGATCCAAATGTATATAAAAATTATCGCGATACCAGCTTTTTCCCATTGATTATACGGTCCTGCCGAGTGTGCTATGTGATAGACCAATGCCGATATTACCTGACCTGCCTGGGAGTTATCAGTGTGGCTTTTGAACTAATAAATCAACAGCTGACAAGATATTCGCACTATGCAAATACTGAAGAAGACCCAAGAAAAACAGATCGACATACCTACCATCTTTTCGTCAATTATAAAATTATGAAAAAATTACATGAGACCATCTCCGAGTTTGGGATTCCCGCAGAGTTTATACGTGTTTGTAGAATGAGACTGTCTGGCACACAGTCTTCAGTGAAGATGGACAAAATCTTAGTAAGCTTTTTTTTAAACCAAACGACGATTTAGGCAGTCTATCATGCGACCTCTTCAACATACCATTGGAGATGATTATGAGGAAAGCTGCAATTAACACGATCATTAGCATCTCTAACAAAAGCCATGTGGTGCCTGCGTATGTCGATGACGTAAACATTGTTGGCAGAAATCTGCGAGATGTTGCTGCAGCGTTCTCAAGAGAACGGGTCAGCCAAAATGGGACTGACGACAAACGAAGAGAATACAAATTTATTTTCTTCAACGAACGAAGAATCTGTTTGCTTAGAAGACTGTGTGAACGTTGAATCTGCCACGGATCCGCTGTAAACAAAACAAATTATGTCAGAATGGAGATAAAGAGAAGCGTTTTACTTACTAAGTAAGCGATTCAATGATAAAACCCTCTCGGCAAACAAAAATCCGACTATACCAGACGTTGAATTTACATGTCTTGTTGTATGTCGCAGAATCCAGGGTTATGACACAAGCAGATGAATCAGTGCTAAGAGTTTTCAAGAGGAAAATACTCCGGAAAATATGTGGACCCATGATCGTTAACGGAGAGTATCGTTAACCTATTGTTAATGAGCTGTATGAGCTATATGCCGACATCGACGTGGTCTAGCACCTCAATATACAGCGATTGAGTTGGTTTGGTCATTTTGCGCGGATAGACCGAAATTCTCCAGCACGAAAAGTTTTCGACAACAATCTCGATGGACGGCGCAGAAGAGGGCGACCAAAACTACAGAGAACAAAGGGGACAAACATTTTACTAACGGCTAGGACATGTGACTGTTGTTGGAACCACCAAAGTTGTGTGGTTATAGTAAAACTATAGATTTAATATCATTAGCAAAGCTCATGGGATGATTTTTTTAGGGAGGCATTAAAATTATTAAATTCTTAGATTAACATCAGGTGCTAAATTCTAGTTCACCCTGACAAATTCCAATTTTTGTTGTATCGAACTACTGAAGATAGCTTTATAGGGAACGAAAATGTGATATGTGCCGATCTGTTTTCCTTTAATCTTTTTCAAAATTTTGCGTGCTGTGAATATTCCATCAGTTACAAGTGGCGATGATTTCTATTTTGTTTTTTAGAACACACCTCCTGAAGAGACTTCGGTCGTCATCAAATAGAGACTGCGTTTCGTTCTACTTATTGTATAGGTATAACAGACGCCGGGTAACAAATCCTACTTCATGTTGTTTTGCCACTCATACTCGTATTAGCCGACACACATGACATGTAAAATTTACTTACATGCCATGAATGAAAAATGGGGCATCTTTCAATATTCATTGGACACCAGACTTGGAACGTAAAAACACCATTTAGAAGTTCATACTTCTAGTGGGTAAAAGCAAGGGAAAAGTGGCAGATACTATACCAAAATTAAACATAACACATCTTTTGTGGTGTAAATAGGCTACAAAAAAAACATTTCTACTATCAGGGAATAGACAGTAAAGAAATGGTACAGAAGTACATTTCCCTCACGGCGTAGTTGCGCAAGGGGAAAAGATATTCCGAAATACGTTCAATTCGGATACGAACAAGGAAGAAAAAGACTCTAGACGGTACCATGGCCTGATATGGAGGGCTGCTACTAAAATTATATATTAAAGCTGCAATAATGCAGGCCAAACTTTCAGAAATTTGAATTTCTATTGGCTGAACAAGGTGAAGGTGGAACAAAATGGGTAGGACTTCTTTCATGATTTAACACATAGGCATACAAATTGGCAAGAATACTCCTCTGGAAATTTAAATAAATTACATATTTAGATCATTCCATCGAATTTTGGTGCAAACAAGAGGAAACAATTTGAGTACATTTCGATGAGCAATGTGCTAAAACGTTATCCGTTTTGCATGATATTTGACATGCATCGACCATGTATGAAAGCTACGTCATATCGATTAACGTATTATATTTGTTATTATTTTATTTTATTTTATTAACGATTTCTAGTACACTATAAAGTTTCATCGCTATTTCGGAGACTATTGATGACTGCTCTTCCAGAGATTACGATGGTGTCTCACAGTGATTCGTTTCGTAAGCCAAAATAAAAATGGTTGGATGGGATGGATAACTGTCGTATACCTTTATGAGAATTGTTAAAACTTAGCCCTGTCCAATATTTTTCCTGCCTTTATTATCGGCAAATTAGAATACAACGAGAGCATTTGATATAGTTTTACTATATTCCTTGTTTGTTATAATACAAGTCTATTTTGTATACAGTATGTGAAAAATAACACAACATTTTTAAGTGTTATAAAATAATAAAAATAAAAAATAATTATTTTTGTGGTTTGCGAAAGATTATTTAATTTTGGTTTTTGTTTCACTACAAGGAGCTAAAGAGAACAAATTAATTTCCATTTTTCATATCTGCCATAAACAAATTGTAGATAACTTTTTTTATTATACCATGAGAAATGTTTTACCCCATCATTATTTTATACATATTTATTTTTTATTTTCTTTATGAAAATAATTAATTTTCGTACAAAGTGCGGTTTGCGAAAGACAATTTAATTTCGGTTTTTCTATCACTACAAGCAGACACAAAGAACATAATAAATTTCATTTTTCATTTCTACTACTAACAAATTTAATATATTTCTTTCAATTATACCATGGGAAAGCTTTATCACATTATTACTTTATATTTATTTATTATAATTTTTCTACTTTTCCACATACTCTTATAAGCTTCGTTCTATGACACAAAAACACTTTCCATTTTTTTTGCTAATTCTCATTCACTTAATCTCATACACATTATCAACACTCAAAACACTACTCAACGATTCTCGGTGATTCAAAAACCATAAGCCAAGGATCACGGATCACGATCCCAACTTAGTGCAACACCACTAAGATACCACCCATACAAATTGACCCATTTAGTACAAATCAACGGTACCCCCAAAATTTCTAAGCGGAAAGAGTCAATAAGTTTCAATTTTGCCTCTTTTGCGAGTAATTAATTAATTTAAATTTTTATACGCAGTTGATGGTTTACTACGCCTTATATAAAGCCGAGTGTCCACTAGCAAGTTTTCTTGCAGAAGTTGCTTCCAGAAGTGACTTCCAGAAGTTTTTGTCGTGTAAACACGTATTAGAAGTCGACTTGCAGAAGTTTTTGCTTGGAAGAAAAACTTCCAGAAATTATGTGGAAACACGTGTTCGTTGCTTGTGGAAGTAACTTGCTCAACTTGGTGTGAGCTGGAAGTGTTTTCAAGACTTGCGGAAGAAGTCAGGTATACGTCGCGTTTTGCTTTGTGGGTTTCTTTTTTGAGTTTTTGTTGAAGCAAATAAAAATGGAAAATAATAAATTTATTTGGAGTAAGGAATAAATACATTTGGTTATTGAACACCAAGAAAGTTACCCAGAACTATGGGACACGTCCTCTAAAGAATATAAAAATAAAATTAAAAAACAAAACGCTGTAAAAGCAATAGCCAATGCTATAGACGCGCCCGAAGATGTGAAAAAAAATTACACAACCTCCGAACGCAGTTTGGTCAAGAGGTGATCAAAGAAAGGAAAAAAGTGGTCAAAGTGCTGAAGATGTATATGTCAGCAAGTTGGAGTTTTATCATGACATGAAATACATGACGACGTCTCATGTACCCAAAGAAACCGAGGACAAGCACCCAATCTCTCACCCAAACTTTTCTTTTTGTTTCTTTTTTTTTTTAATTAGTTGTTTCCTTCTTATTAAATATGCTGCGATTGCAGCTGTCATTCTTGTTTTGCCACAAGACATTTTTATACTGTCATTCTTTAAAGAATCTAATTCTACTGCAAGCTGTACTCACATTCTGTGTAAACACGTCTGGAAATTTTTGCTGCAAGTTCGTCGTAAAATTTCTACAAACTACTTCTGGAATCAAACTTCCGCAAGTTTTGGTTTCAGTAGAAACACTTCAGCAAATACTTGCAGAAGTTCTTCCGCAAGTAACTTGCTAGTGGACACTCGGCTTAACACCTTGCATTGTTTCGCATCCACGCATAAGGACATTGGATGACAGTAAATGTAAGTCAGTCCACCTGACTGAAATTTCTGTATGTATGGAAATGTTCTATTTCCTCTTACAAATTTATAATTTAAATTGTGTGCTTGTATCCAGTGCTTCAAAAGCTGACATTGAGTATATCTATTAAGTCTTTTGTGGTCAAATTGTTTTCTCGCAACTTGCGGTTAATGGAGAGCATTAAGTACGTGGATTGCTCATAAAAACATAAGACAAATAAAACAGGCCACAGTAGTAAAACAAACTAAAGAATAGAAACAGAATTAAAAATAACACACTCTCAAATAAACAAAAAAAAATAGAATAATGAAATCAAAACCAACTAGGTTAATTAAATGCAGGAATGCATAATCGTGTTAAAGTAGATCGCAACTCATAGATGTCATCCCTGCCCATTATAAACACATAATTTCAAAAGAAATATGGCGAAATATATAATATTTTGTAATAAAGAAACTAGAAACTCGAACATGAAAGCGATAAAGAAATGATAAAATTAAAACAAAATAGGCTAAACGAATTACATACCCAAAGATAAATGTAAATCCCTTTTTTAATGTCAATCACTCACTGTTCTCTACGTTATAAATCGATCTCACACACACACACACACACACACTCTCTCCCTCTCTATTGAAAACACCAGCAACTTTTTCATATCTCATTCATCTTTCTCTCACCTCCACTCACTAGGTATGTGTCTATTTAAAAAAAAAAATCAAAATAAGCTAAGTGAAGTAAGAAGTAAAACCAATAATAATAAATTGTTTATATATTGTTAAAAAAAGGAAAACCAGAAAGAAAAAACTAAACCAAAAACAATAAAATGTGAGAATATTTATAGGAAATCAAACCAACCAAACAGGAAAAGGATATGAAAACTAATTACAAATAATAACAATAAACATTCGTTAAACCCAAACAATTAAAATAAATGATAATAATAACATAAATGTTTATGAGCAAGAAAATCGCAAAAATTGTGAGAAAATTAAATTCAGAAAGAAATATATTGTATATAAAAAACATACAAACTGATAATGAAAATTTTTGTTTGTTGTTTCATAAAATATTAATGGTGGATGATTGGTAACGTATAAGAAGGTAAGTCAGTTGTGGCTGTCACTACTTTTAATGAATAGTTTGCTTGTCTCTACGGAATGTGAGTAAATAATTGGATAAAATAAATTAGTCACATAATAGGTGATTTAGAAAAAAAAAACAGAAATAAGTGTGACGCTCCTAAATGGAGCTTTGATGCGTTGACCAGCTTACGTTCGTAGATAGGACCCTCCGACATGACAGGATTCTTTGGAAAAATATTGAATTACCTGTACCTTTACTGGAAGGAAAGGAAATATTGGAAAAACGTAACACCCAGATAGAGACTTTTAAAGCAGCCACTATCTCTTGAACAAATATATTTTATGACTTTCTTAAAACTTGACACAGCCTAATATTTCACCAGATCGTATCCGGTTATTTCCGACAATTCCCAAATCGTAGGACGCTATAACTTATACCTTTCACCTCCGAATTCCTTTAAAATCTATCCAACACAATGTTTAACTGGTATGCCGCGTAATTTGTATATTTGCTGTCTTCATTTGCAATCTATACAAAATTTAAGAAAGATTAGTCGCATCTCTTCTGGTATTACCCATGTAAATCCCCTATTTAACCTATATATTCTATTCAATTCTACTGAATTCAGTCAAATTTTACCTACATTATACAGTTATCCATTTAGTAGTTTGAAAACCGCCGGTCTGTCAGCGATTAAATACCCGTCATCTAAAGTGCTATTTACTTAGTGAAAGGTTTGCCATTTATGAATATGGATCGTTTAACAACAGAAGAACGCCTAAAAATAGTTAAAACTTACTACAAAAGTGGTGACTCACACGTGGATACATTTCGGGGATAACGGGTGATAATTGTGGTCATTATAATGGACCTACTGTGCAAGGAATTAGGAAGATTATAAAGAAATTTGAAGAGACTGGAAGCGTTATAGAAGTGTCCAGGCCTGTGCATTATCGCATTGTACGCACTGTCGAAAATATCGCTTTAGGTGGACAATCCGAAATTCAATTCAGAACACTATAGCCGTATGATAACAGACTTTTTTTGGCCTTCAATTGAAGATGGTGAACTGGACGCTATGTGGTTTCAACAAGACGGTGCCACGAGCCACACAACATGACCGATTTTGGCTTTATTGCAAGAGAATTTCCCAAAAAGCTTAATTTCACGTTTTGGCGATGTCAGTTGGCCACCATGATCATGCGATTTGATGAAATTAGACTTTTTTGTGGAACTACGTCAAACACGCGGATCATTCCCAAACGTTGCAGTATTTGAAAACAAAAATTAGTCAAGTTACCGCCGAAATACTGAGCGAAATGTGCGAAAAAGTAGTAGAAAACACCTCAAAAGGATCCACTGCTGCAACCAACCCAGAGACGGTTATTTAAATGACATTTGTTTTGAAACCGAAAAATGAATAACCGGATAATTCTGACAAACTTAAGTCAGCGAATGGAAATCTGCACAAACGTCACCCCTTTATGGTAGGCTAATTTGCGGATTTGCCGGAATTCTATCATTTCCCTGTAATTTCTAATTCACGGAATGCAGTAATTTAACTTTATTTACCATTCCATTGCGTTATAATTCTTAGCAGAAATTGAGAAAAATCTACAAAATACTACGCTCTTTCGCGCACTTCCCATACAAATTAGCCAATTTTCCAAATTATAATGTTACCAATGTAATTTATTAGGAGCAGTTTGCAGTAACCTAGGTTTTCGTTCGTGATATTGATTTATATTTCTCTTTAATATTAGAGAAAAATCGACTAATAAGTTATGTCACGTCTGATACATCTCATACAAATGACTAATTTAACCCACAGGCTAAGTTTACTTTATGTCTTATACGTCCTTATACACAACTGCCCTGCCAGACATATTTCGGCACTTTCCATAGAAATTGACCGGCGCTGTAATCCCTAATTCGTAGAGTCAAGTCAACAAAATTGTAGTGGATTATATTGCGTTAGTTTTGGAAAACCCGACATGGTAACCATGTCCTCTCTAAATACTTTTAAACAAATTACTTAGTTTGGCCCATTTATTCATAGATTTATTTGTACCATTCATTCAATTACATTAAATTCAAAGTAATCTAGCTCGCATCAGGCATTCAGTACCGCAAATCAAAATGATGTATAGTGCCACGCCCCCTTGGTACAACGCAGAGAAGTTGGCCAATTTGTGAGAAATTAGTATGTCCCTCTATAATTTCTAAGCGGAGTACTTTAGAAAGTTAACATTTTGCTTATTTTATTATTTTTTAATTCAGACGAAATTTTGACGAAAACGCTAACATTCCAGTAATTTACCACGGCTCTTCTAGTAACACTCGAACTTTTGCTCCAATGCAAAAATACGCCAGGTCGAGGTATACGAGTATATAAGTCAGTTCAAATGACTAAAATTACTATACTGGTTATTATGTCAGACCTTTTAAGGAAAAATGGCAACGTTTCCAAAACATCGCTATCATGAAAATTAGTTGAAATTTTCGAAATATATTCAATACGTGTCTTAATGGCATTAACATTAATAACTAAGGAACAAGTTCTTAATTATATAGATATTTAGAGTTATTACGTAATTTTTCAACAATTCTTGTTTTGAAAAATTGTTATAACTTGTGAACTATATTGAACTTTGCTATGGCGATTAGACACAAATAAACTACTGCAAATACTACACGAGAGGCAATTTATCTTGGACGAATAATTTGTATACTGCTCTACAATATTGTGTTCAAAAAGTAAAATCAGTTGTTAATTTGAATTATGCCATTATATCGAATCTCAGGATTATATTTTTTTTAATTGTTAGCATTGTGACAGAAATCGATGTTAAATTTCACATCATAAATGGCATTAGTGTATATCGAATCTCAAAGCAAGTTGCATTAAATTTTTGTTTTCAAAATGGGATCGCTGCTGCGGAAGCATTTAAAATGTTGAAAAAGGACATCGGTGAACAGAATTTATCGTACATGAATATTTACAAGTGACACAAACAGTTCAAAGAAGGCGGGTAAAGAACTGAAAACGAAGAGGGCTCAGGCGGCCGTCCACCTCTCAAGATAAATGCCACGTCCAACATATTCGAGATCTAATGCTCAGTACCCATCAATCAACAATTAGGAACCTAACTGAAGTCGTCTCCATTTAAAATGGATCAGCTGTATCTAACTTTAAAAGATACTTTGCGTCTCATACATATCAAATCCCATTTAATATCAAAAATACTCAACTTTTTCGAAAACTGCCGTCGTGTTAGAATCTGTGAAAAAATATGATTTCCAGCTGTCACTATACGAAGGCGGTCTCAAAACTAACTGACCTAACAAAGAAGACAAAATTTTCTTAATTGTTCAACGTAATCTCCTTTTAGCACGATACATTTTTCCCACCGGTATTCAATAGCTGGTATATCTTGTTTATAGTAAAAACTCTCAAACTCCTTAAAATAATCGTCAACCGCAAATTCCACCTCTCCATTATTGGCAAATCTTTCACACCGAGCAATATTTTCAATCGCAATAGTAGATGTGTGAATTGTCTTGAAAAACCAATAACTTTTTTCGCCAAATGCGGCCTTTTTCCATATTTTCACCACCAAAACGCTGCAACAAATTAACAGAATATTTGCTGTTGGTGGTTTTTCCTCTTTGAAGATGATCAATAAAAATAATCTCATGCGCATCCCAAAAAACAGACCCCATGACCTTGCCCGCAAATGGAACCGTCTTCGTCTTCTTTGGAAACGATTCTCTCATTCCAGTCCGTCGCTTTAACTGTTCCTTTATCTTAGGTGTGAAATGATGGACCATGTCTCATTCGTGGTTATAAATCGACGCAAAAATTCGCCAAATACTCTACTGAAACATATTCACGACACTGTTTTTCATCTTCAAATCATCGGTCAATACACGATGTATAGCACTTTTTCAAACGCCTATCATTTCAGCTAGTACCATTTTGTGGATTTTCTTAACCGTGTCTGGCGTGGATACCTCAATGGTGGACAACTACTGTGCTCGGCTTGGAAGATCGTACGGCCTCGCTTAAACTCTGCTGCCCAATATTTTACATTCGTAAACTAAGGAGCAGAAATTATGTAAGGAGCAGGATGTAATCTAGCTCGGCTTTAATATTGGATGGACCGTGATCTTTCAAATGGAAATATCGAACTACATAACGGCGTCCATTTTGTTTATAAATTCACTGAGATCATTAAATTTTGATGGCTCAAATAAAAATACTAAACAACGTTGCACCTTAAAAAGTATGTTTTATAAAGTTGACACTTTTCACCAAAATAATTTTTTTCAAACTACTGGTACCATCTATACGTCAATTCGGTTAGTTTTGGGACCGCCATCGTAGTATTATGTGATCAAACTTGGCTTGGTTATAGCCCGGTAATAATCAACCAGCCTACGCGGATAGTTTTCTAAGATTGTCATCGCATTGTGCATTATTATGAGTTTCTTCCGTCAGACCAAACAGAGAGTATATGATTTGGATTTATAGGCAGACAACTCCCGGTTTTTGCACCACGATAGTGAGCCATCTCCAATACCGCTCCGCAACCATGTTATTCAGTTAATTTAGAATTGCTCGATTTCTGTCTATTTTCTAAATCCGAAAGATTTGATCGATTGAACAGCGTTATGAGGGCATACCAGAAGGTGTCTATTTGGCTTGCTTCGAGGATTGAGAAAAATGGAATAACAGTTTTGGACGAACAAATAAAAAGTTTTTGTGGAAAATAGAAATTGTTCTTTTTTTTAGCAATATTAGTGTATGTAGAAATCATCAAAACATATAGAAACCATCAAAGAAAAAGGAAATATCGGTTTGGTATCATACCCTTCTACTGCATCTTAACAAAATCATGACAGACACAGTCTATATGCGAATATAAAACGCTTTCATGCTATTATTTATTTCTATAAGGATAACTTTAGCTTATTCGCCAGCCTAAGACACGTCGACACCAAGCAATAACGGAAATACAAGAGAGATTTTAACCCGATTCATAACCTGAATCGAAATACTTTTCTAAACTATTATATTTTGAATTCGTTTATGCTCCCAACCGAAATTAAAGCAAAGGTTTGAGAGAGTTTCCGTTTAAAATTGAAAAATACAAAATTGGTACTTAATTTGACATTGATGACAAAGTTACCAATGTTCTAACAGACACAACATCCAAACGGGTTTAATGATGGAATAATAAAAGAAATTGCACTTGATTGGATATATCCCTACTTCTTGCTAGAATACAGTTTTAGATTACTTACCTCATATTGCATATGCATACAATGAAGGAAAAAATATCACTAACTCTGAAGAAATGAGAGCTTGTAGATGAAGCTAATACAAGATGCATTTAAAGAGCACATAGCAAGAAAGTTCTTCTAAGCCATCGACGTCTTTTGTTAGATTACTGGAAAACTGCTGCATACAGTTCTGATTGGATTGAATAGCGAACATAAGATATAGCTTGAGAAATCGGTGTCGGCGACAATTTAGAATAAACTTAGATTTTGAAAGAAAACGGTTGTAACTTTGCAAATAATTCGTTTATTGTATGGATTCCTATAATTTACGTGAACTTTGTTTAAAGAATAATTTATTTTAAACAACAAAAATGATAACAAAAAGCTCTTATCTAATTTTCATTTAATTTTTCAATTTGAATGGATTTTTTTTTTTCGCAATCATTGATGAAATTTAAGTAGGCGGTACGTAAGCTGTAAATCATTGAGGGGAATAATGATTTAATGATTTAAACTCACTCACCTCAGATACTCTACGCAGGTTCGATCAAACTAAATGTGTCCATTGTTTGTTGCGACATCAGAATAATCCGATATACTCAAATATGCGCCCTTGTGTACGATAACGTGTTGTCCTATTGGCGAAAAAACAAGCTCCTGTATCTTTCACCACCAAAACATTCGCCATAGACCGAAACAGGTGGTAATCACTTGATATCCAATCAAAACTAAAAAGTGGATGGATAAGACCCAGCCAACCACGAATATGCTCCCGCCGCTTCTGGCGAGTCACCATCCATGTATGTGTGGCTTAAAGTTTTCCTGATGTAACACAATTCCTTTCTAATTGGCAAAACCTGGCTGGTTCTGAACGATTGCATCTTTCAGAAGGCAAAATTGAGTTGACAGTACATTTCTGAGCTGAGAGTTTGGCTACAGAGCAGTAGCTGACAGTAGATGATTCCCTACCAAACACAGCAAAACCTTCTTGACTATCACTCTTGGATTGACCATCATTCGCGCCAGCTTACCATAGTTCGGCCATGACCGTTTGCGCTAAGTGATCCATTTTTCACGACTTTCTTTTTGCATTAACCCGTGAGGGATCCATACAACAAATTTCATTTTGTATTAAGCCTTATTCAAGTAATTGCAAACGGAATTTTGTACAGTGATTACATGACGTTCGGATTTGATGACTTCCATTATTTTATCGACATTTTCTACAACTGGCCTTCCAGTGCGTTTTTGACATCAAAATTACCAGAATGGTATCAACATTTGGGCATGATTGTCTATTACAGTATTAGGACCATAAAAGCTACTCAGATTTTCATACTTTCAATTGCTTGGCGGCTTTTTAAGTAATTGGGCACAGTTTTTGCCATATTCTTTTAATACTGTTCCCACACCAGTACGACAATATGCATACATATTCTCTTTAGGGATACTTCATTTTACTGCGTGCTTTCGGCACCTTTTTAAAAAATATAATTAAGAAGCATTATTAAGTGTATTATTGGTATCACGCGGACTTGGCAAAATATTCAATCCAGCGGAGTGAACAATAATATTAAAACAAAATTAATAAACAATGAAACAGAATACTCGTCTTTCTTTCATTGTGCTTTATTTTAGAGAACTTTTTAATAAGAACCTATCAGTTAACAACGCCTTTTCTGTCCCCTCTAACACTATTGCACCACCGCACCATCTAACTGAAAGTTCTATACCGGTTTTAGTAGGAAATCTTATATTTCTTAGCCATTCAGCTTGATCCAATCGCATTTATACAATGCAAGATACAGAATACTAAAGCTATCTATAGGAAAAAGGATGGATTTCTTTTTACAATACCTACTACATGTATTTATTAATCATAATTGACGTTTGATGAAAACTATGGCTTGCGCTGACGCTAAAAGTTGTCTTAGGCTGTACATTTGTATGAGAGCTACATCTAAACAAGCATTCATCTTTCTCACCAATTGAAATCGATTGGTAAATCGATTCAGAATTTATTTCTGAGTAGATAAGAATATTCTTTGGTTTAACTCCCATATTTCTGGGTGCTACATATAATGTAAGCACAAGCTCGATAATCTTAAACCAGAAAAGAGATACAGGTAATAAAAATAAAAAAAATCCATAAATTTCTCGGGTCTGTGATCGGAAATCCTCGGAAATATCGGGACAAGAATTACTCTCAAAAGATAAAAGTGTTTCCACATCCTGCAATAATTAGTTGTTTAATTCGTTTTTAAAAGAAAGAAGTTGGCTGGGAACCTCCGTCTTCTAATATATAATAATTATCTTATCATCATTAACGTTAATATTGTGAATTCACTCAATTTTATGATTCGTCATTAATTATGCGTAAGTTTTTTTATTTGCTTAATGATTAATGATTAGGATTCTTGCCTTCTGTTGAATTTTGGCATAGACAGATTATTCAGTAAAAGCCATAATGATCGATTTTGTCAAAGTGTCAAGAAGAATAAATTAATATATCAGAAAACCTTCTGATTTTTTGCGTTTTCAAAAACATACAAATTTTTCGGTCATCCGGTAATCGGATGACGATCCGAAATGTGTAATAAATAAATACTATGTATAATAAATTGCAGCTTTAACTAAATAAATTGCAGTCGCGATAAGTATTTCAATTACTTGTATAACTGGTAATAATTGTATTTTGAATATTTACCGTCAGCCTCACATATTATTCCGTCTTGAATAGAATTATTCGTCGTCGAACAAAACAAATAAGTAGAGCCCACCAATTTTCCTTGGGGCCATTAAGTTCAATTTCAATTCACCACGTTGAAAATCGCTTGAAAAAATTGGACGAGCAGTATGAGGTATTCTTTCAACACACCCATAAACTGATGGAACATGATGGTGAAAATGAATACGTCTATTCCACTGATGGATTCACTCCCCACTCCCCATTTGCAGAACAATTGAAGAAGCTGGTCAGATAATGAATTAGTAATGATCTCGTCACGAAATTAGCTTCGCAGCAGACAATATTCTTGCCATTCAGTATTCATTAACTATGTGTAATGATTCCAATATCTACCTTGCAACCTTGAAGATTCCTACAATTGCCAGACGATATATGGATGGACCGTCTTTCAAGGATATTCAGTAAATATTCATAAATTTCTATACTTAAAATTCTATCTTGACGGTGAAGCTTTTAGTTTGGTGAAACATATAGCGATCACAAAGGACAACCACAATGAAACATGGGAACATTTGATAAAACGATATGACCGAAAATCTATGATCGTTCGATCATTTGTAAAAGCTTCTCTGTGCTTGCCGTGATCGAATACATGAAATGTCATCCTATAACGAAAAATTGACGGTAGCGCTAATGAAGTTATTCGCGGTTTAAAATCTCTTAATTCACGTGAGCCTGACCCATTGCTGGTTGAGATATTACTCGGTAAAATTTATGATAGAAGCAAACGAAAATGAGGAGATCAAAATTATTGCTCTGAAGAAAAAACTATTGATGATTTCCTCATTTTTTTTTTTTTTTTTTTTTTTGCCTATTGAATCTTGCCAGACATCCTCACGTAAGCAAATTTAATCTCGCTTCCCAATGTCGTCATCTGTAATAGAATCTGATGACTCCAGACAGCTAAGGTGCAAAGGTGGTCACGTTCTATACAAATGTTTCCAGTCTTAAGGCTGGTTATAGGCCAACTAATTGTTAATTTGCTGGTGGATGTCATCATCATCAGTGTAATGGTAACCACAACGTCTTCTTGCATCACAATTTTTGTTCAAAATCGTACGGCGGCTTTTTTAAAATCGTCATTTTCAAACGAGAAAATACCGGAATGTTGAAAAATGACTTTGTGTTGAACAAAATATAATATAAAATTCTTAAAATGATTCGGAATTTTATTCTCATCCGATTAGTGTAGGGTAGAGCATGAATCGTGCTACTGTCATCTGTCAACTATCAATGGGGACGGCTATTTGAAGATGTTGAAGAAGTTTTTTTTTACCCAGAACTGTGCCGAACACGTATCCGTTTGAACAGCATTTGATTATAGCGAAGCTCCAACGAAAATTCCTAAAAAATTAAAATCCACAAACTCCATTTTCCGCACCTGAGTGCACCAGAATATCTCAATTTTAGAGGTGTACAAAACGAAACCATAGAATTTCACTGAATTGAATTATAATTTAGACATTAAAACAATAATTTTCCAATCGGTCTATCATCTGCAAGACCAATTAGTTATATATATTGTTCCACAAGCATATGTATTACTGCAGATATTAGAATACATTTTCAAGACCGCTTTTAGAAAGTTTTAGATTTTATACAGTAACGGAATTTGAATGAGTATTCGCTTTCGGCTTATACGTATATTTAAATGATTTCACGAAAACTTCAGAAGCTCAAAAACTATTTTCATGTTCAGTAAAAAGTAGTATTTCATTATGTCGAACTCCTTAACATTTTAATAACCAGTTTCTTGAAGAAAATTAAATTTGTGTCTCACTATTTTAAATTTACTGTCATTCAATTAATTATTTACTCTTAGAAATTAAACCCTCGAATACTTTAGATTGATGATAGTTGTAAAAAAAAAGTCATAGATCATCTGCAAACATAAACAATTTGCCTTTGAATTGTAAATTATGTTAATTATTTAAATGGAATTTGAAAACCACAAATTACTTTTCGCATCTCTATAATGGTATCTATTCAATAAACAACTTTTAAATACTTCAAGCGCGAAAGTTGAAAATCCTAAAATTTTGTATTTCTGTATTAAAATTTCATGTTTAACCAAGTCAAATACTTTCGTGAGGGCGAAAAAAACTCCAGCCATTCTCTTGGGCCCTCCATCTAAGATACGACATATAACAACGATGACATCAACGCACTATTTTTTAAACCCACACTGCCGGTTAAATAAGACTGATTTATTATCCAAATAATTCGTTATTTGATCAAAGGTAATTTTGTCAAATACTATCAAGAGCAGATAAAATAGACTTTGGACGGAAGTTTATCGTTCTATAAGAACCAGAATTAAGAATGGGGACTATTTTTTGTTTTTCAAAATATCAGGATTAGCTGACTCGTCTATGAGCGTATTGAAAATGTACATAAGACTATGCGACATTAGTAATTTCTTCGCCGCATTCTCGTTATAATTCCACCACACCCAGAAGAGGTATTTATCTTCATCGCATCCAAAATCTTTTTTATCTGCGCGCTATCAACAGGATTTATTACGAAGCAATCATTGACGGAAGTTAAAAGTGAAAAGCATATTAATGTTATGCGGAGGTTGTTAGACTAGTTCTAATATTAATGATTATTGAAATATAACTCCTTGACTTCAAGGAGTGGTAGAAGTTCATTATCTTCAATTAAAATTGCCGCCGATGCTTTAATTTTTCTCTCTGGCTATTTTTTTCGCAAATACTCATACTACAGTTGTAGTACTCTATGAGCTTTTACTTTTTAAAAGAATTTATTTATTAGGAGTTTCCTCCTTAAATGCCAACCTAGAACTAACTTAAAATTAACAAAAGTTTTCTTACTATTAAAATTATTGTTTTGCCATAACAAACATCAACTGATTTATTTTCTGGAATTTTCTGGTAATTGGATCAGTTGTTTTGCAAGTAACGGATGTTCCCACAACAGACATGTGGTCAGCAAATTATTTCTTTCGTTATTTTTATTGCTGTTAACAAATGCAGCGTTAACTTATATGAGTGTAATTTGTCTAGAATATACTCTAGAAAGATCATCAAAACCGCGCCTAGAACATTCAAGTATGACATATGTATATGTAATCTCTTTCCCTTTTTATCTGTGGGTGGGACTTTTCTAGAATTACGTTTATGACAGTAAGTTATGTTTGTTCCTCTCACTCCCATTATATAGTCTATTGGTATCTCCTTTTCACTTGTTATGTAAATAAGAACATTCTAGAACACTATTCTGTAAATATGTTTGTCTTTGTTGCACCTATTATGTAAATATGTGTTCTCTTCGAAATATCGTTGCGTTTTCTAGAATAGGTCGTTTTAGTATAAACAGAGCAACTTTGTACTTTTGAATGGGATTAATAAAGTTGACGTTGATGTGGTAAAACGATCCACGATACCAAACAGTTGATGATATTTCTTTTGTAAAAG
Source organism: Philornis downsi (assembly GCA_019455685.1). Taxonomy (NCBI): domain Eukaryota; kingdom Metazoa; phylum Arthropoda; class Insecta; order Diptera; family Muscidae; genus Philornis; species Philornis downsi. The sequence continues at coordinate 1,061,572 of JAHXMU010000797.1, forward strand.
AAATAGAATGATTTTGCTAACTCTCCTCAAATACTCCAATATGTTTTTATTTATTTATTTATTTTTTTTTTTTTTTTTGTCCTTAATTCTAGTCTTTAGCAATTTGTCCGTGTAATTTGTAAGATAAAGGTTTAATGGCTCTTCGTGTGTTTAGTATTTTCGTAGTTGTTGTCGCACAATAAATTCGAGACAAGGAAAAGGACACAAATAAAAGTTTCACGTAGACCAGATTGCATTCGCAGCAAGATTATTTAGAATTTGTTGCAGTTGTGTTATATTTATTCTAGAACAATTGCTTAGGTAACGATTGTTTGTGGTGCGTATTCACAGCCACGGTGAATACGGTTTCTATCGAAATGTTTTCCCGTACTATTCCCGATAGTGGTAGCTACAAATAAAGATTAATAATAGGAACGAAACTAGTCTAATTACATTGTTGGTGTTTCCGTTTTCATATAAAAATTATCAAAAAAAATGAAGATATTGTTGGATCACCAAAGACGAAAATTCCATAAGACTATGTTGTAATTTCCATTTAGGACGACTAATTTGCTTCACTGGACCAATTTGCTAAATTAACTGCTATCTTGTACGTTCATCTTGAATTTTTGCTTCATGCAACCGGTTACTTTTGGGGCAAACTCGAGCGAAAATAATCGATTATAGATTCAAAAGTAGAGTTTGTTCTTTATTACTACAAGGCCTTCTGTGATTGGTTCTTTGCAATCGAAAATTTTGCTGGGTGGTCCTCATTTAATGAAACAAAATGATTCTTAAGGAAATTTTAAAAATCAATATTGCTCGTTATCATAATCGCATCTTCACCATTATCATATTCAAACTCAAATATGTATGCTCACTATTAGATTGTGATCACTAAAATAGTTTCGAATCGCTCTAAATTATCAAACATCAAATCTAATAAAGATTTACGTAGCAGTCTTGTAACTAGACTGTGATCAACACATATTTTGACTGTTTGCCAGTACCCGAGTTGGACCATTCAATGGAAGCAAATCAATATTAATCCACCACAAATATACATGATGATCATAAACATAATGCAACACTTCATTCAACCTCGGCAAAAATGTTGCCATTTTCCATTTCGGCGACCTGTACAAAGAATTTTGCCAATCTTCATTTTAGATAAAGAAAACGTAATTTGATCTAAAAATTGTTCACTGTTGTTTAAAAGTAATTCGTACCTTAGAGCGTTTTTCTGTTTCCAGTAAGGTTAAACAAAACACACATAAAGCTTTAATTTCGCTGAAACGCCGGTCTGGCAAGGCTGTCAGATGTTAAATACCTTTCACCTGATGTGTTATTTATTTAGTGAAAGGTTTGAAATTTACGAATATGGATCGTTTAACAACCGAAGAACGCTTAAAAATAGTTAAAACTTACTGCAAAAAAAGCAATTTTCTTCAGCGATGAAGCTCACTTCTTTCTCGATGGCTACGCCAACAATCAAATTGTCGCATATAATCCTCGGAGAACCCTGAATTGATTGTGGAAAAGCCATTGCATTCGGAAAAAGTGACCGTTTGGTGCACATTATAGGCTGAAGATACCATGACGCTGAAGGAACCAGAAAAGTATAATGAAATAGAAGTTTCATCGAAATCATAGCTTTATGTGTGTTTTATTTAACTTTGCTTGAAATCGAGGAATGAATAACCCTATATAACTACGAGTTCAGAAAAATATATGCCTATTGCGTTATCTTATTGTGTTATATTCTTCCAATATCATCGACATTACGTAAAAATCATTTTCGTTTTAATTTTAAAAACTACTTATAAACACTGGTATACGTTGTAAGGAACAATTTATATTACGCCTAAAAGTTCGCAATAATGTAATCACACAGACAATACACTTTAATTTCATACGCATGACATTTGGTAATTATCACGGACTTGAACCAAACAATTTCAAATAAAGTCGTCTTTGATAATATTTCCCCATTTGCTGTGACTAATTATCCATTTGCACTACATCACCAATAAATATTCAAGATTCGAATACTGTATCCTAACGGTGGGTAGTAAAACTAGAGCTTGTCGCTATTCCTGACTGGCAATACCAGGATGTTCCGTCTAAAGTCGGAATGGCAACAACGCAATATACTTATCGTGAATGGGTGATAAGTAAATACGGCAACCTGAAATAAGGTTACAATGACGTTAGTCATTCACAAAACAATTGCGAAGTTTTGCCCACCGGTACGAAAACGTCCTCAATGAAGAGCGCAAGTCAAATGTAACTCAATTATCGAAAGTTTTTGTCTATACACGTATCTATCGGACACAACTGCATGGAAGTTGTTGACATAAATACCAACAAACGTAGCCTAATTAAATGGCGGGCAGTGAATCTTCTGTGTATTATTTTGCATTAAAAAAAAAAAAAAACAACGATAGAAATATAAAATAAAAAAAAAAAAATCGAAATGATTAAAAATCTTAAGGCGGTTTCATAACCTTAGGTGCTGCAGAGAATGAAGATAGATATAAAGGATATGGAAGCAGAGCTCTATTCCTAACAGGGCTGCAGCAGTGTTCAGCAGGTTTGTATTCCCAAGTATTATTTAGTTAATTCTGTAAAGAGATGAAAAAAAGGCTTAAACAAAAAATGTATTCACTGATTAAATCTTAGTGTTACTTATACTTTAAATTGCCTAACTTAATCCACCGATTCCAGGTTCACATTTGACTTTAATTACACTAAATTCAGTATAATTCATCACGCATCAAGCTATTAGTAAACTTAATTCTGAGGACAAAAACAGACCGCTCAACCACGCCCCTTAGGGTGCTACATATAAGTTATCGCGGTTTCTTATTTGCCGACTATATCAACTATTTATGACCCCGCCCGTTTGAATCATGTCCGATTAAGGCAGGAGATGTACCTAACCGTTCTATGTAGTTGTCAAATACAATCTACATTCTATATTCATTATTCAAAATTCTTACACCTTACTGACATCGTTGGTATTTACCAACATTCAACATTCTCCCATGATAATGCAATATAATTTCTATGGGCGAACCCAGACCCAAACTCAGCATAATTGTTCCACGCGCAGTTTTCTGATTAAATTTGAGCTTAAGGTGTGATGTGTTGCGATACAATACTTAACTACAAAATAGCGAGGAAGGTGTGTTACGTAGTTGTACCGTCACTGCTCTTCTATCGGTGACAGCAGTAATAAACCAGTTATGTCAGCAATGCGTTGCTGAGTTCACACTTTCATTATGTATAGGTTGAACAAAGTACTGTTTCGTACCAAAATTATCTCTTAACATTACTTGTCGAAGAGCTGATTTTATGTCTAAACAATTTTTTTAAGCTGTAGGGATTACTACAGCAAATTTTGAAAACTTATCTTAACACCAAAATATTTGCCTTTTCGTGATCAGAATGTCATACGCAGAATTTGGTCTGAATAATCTGGCACAGGTGTGGGGCTATTTATATTTTGGGAGTCGTTCTTTAAAACTTGTTCTTCATTCAAATTTTGCAACGTGCAACAATCAATTTCAGCATTTCCTTTGTCCAATAATTTGAGCGAAATGTTATTGAACAGACATATGGACTGATTATGTTCCGGTGTTACCATATCCCATTAATTATCTTCCCTAACAACGTCCATGACAAGTTTCCCGTGAAAACAAAATTCGTTGATCGGAATTTTGATACTGCTCCAACCTGAAATTCCGCTAAAGTTGGAAGATCGTAATGAACATCATTTGTCCCAATTGAATTTACAAATGTCGCTAAGAATATTCAACAGGCTGTCGACATTGTAAACTATTGTGTGTCTAAGAAAAACATTGGAAAATTGTCTTCTTGCATTTCAAACAAATGTTATCCTTCGATGTTATTAGTTGATGTTTGTATAGATTTACTGGTAATCTTGTAGTTTTAATAGCATTTGGCAAAGAAGACTCATTATGAATCGTTTTGTCATCTGATTCCTTGACATTATTGTTAATATACAGCCAAGAAAAAAAACCTGCTACCGCATTTTCTGCACCTACAACGAGTCACAGTGTGTTTCATCAAGGTGCATTGTGAGGCCACACTTCTTTGAAGAAAACGGTGTAACAGTAACTGTCAATGGGGATGGCTGTTTAAAGTTGTTAAAGGCGTTTTTAACCTAGAACTGGGGCAACTGCGCACACAGCAGAGTTAAAGCAGTCCATTAAAGCAAATAATTGAGGCGATCCCGCAACGAATAATATAGGTATTATGATCAGGTATTGTACGAGTATATGCGTGAATGAGCATGGAAGTCATTTACGGTCTATCATCTTCAAAACCAATTAGTTATATAAAATAAAATTGAATTTTCTATGCAATACATACAAATTAATAAATTAATAAATAATTGAAATACATTGATTAAGAAAAAATGATTTGGATTTCTAATTGTAATACAGTTGGTGCACAACCCTGTATTTACAAATAACAGTTGGTATTTGTAAATGTCACTCGTAAACAAATAAGATTTGACTTCTTTACTCCTGTACAATTGTCTAAAATTTCACCTCCTTGAGCCAAAACCAATTATTGCTTCGTTGCCATTGAAATTTTGCCAATAAATATAAATAAGTGTAGAGTAAGAAAAGGTGTTAGGCAACATAAGACGTCAACATTGCCATTATACTCGTAATTAATACCCATGCGAAGTGTCCATCCATATCATGTTTGTATTTCGATCTCAAGCCATCGCCGAAATATACGTCTTTCCCTTCTGCCAGTTGTTTTCATCGAAGAAACCGATTTGTTAAATATTTTGTCAGCCTCCAGCGAGGCATTAAAGTTGCTGCGTAACTGTGTGCATGCAAGTGAAACAAGCGTTCAGATTGCATGCTCAAGATAAATTTGACAATGTTTTTTTTGTGTCCTATCATTAGAAATTGTATTTATGGATAATCGATAAGACAACAGTATCGGAAAAAGTTATTACAACAATAGTTCCAAGTCCTATTTTTATGGCATACATATATAGCCCTTCAGTTTAATCGATAGCATTGTATTTAAAGTCAAATCAAAAGAAAGCGTTTTCCACAAATCTGTTTAATAGGGTGTTTAAATCGGTTAATAGATTTTCCAAAACAAAATAAATTCAAACCGATACGACATATTTGTGGCTTGACCTTGTGAAACACAATACTTTTCCTATTGGTCAAAGCTGGCAGCTTCTAAGCGATTGCCTCCCTTAGACGGTCCAGCAGTACAGGTCCGAATTGAGAGTTTGACCGTAAGTGAGCAGCTGCAATTCCAGTAAAACTGCAAAAGCTTCCTAGTCGCCAATCCTACCTTGTCTTTGCATGCGCAGGCTCATTGTGGTGCGGTTGTCGTAGGTGACGCATTTTTTATCACCAGTCGCCATACGCTCCAGAAATGGCTCCATTTTATTGCAATTCAAAGGTGAAAATTCGGTCCATGCGATTTTTTTTTTGCGCTAACTCGATCTTCTTTATGTATCCAGCCTTACCCAAGTACAGTAGGACTTGACGATTTCCAGTACTTTAAGGACATTTTCAGCAATTGTCTTTTCATCTTTGGCACGCACTCAATCTACACTATGCCAAGTAATAACCAAATTATGTGAGCAGCCTTTGGAGAACGAAACTTTATCTTTGCAACGCCATCTAGCATAACCCCATCCTACTTGTACAAAGCGATATACAGATTATTACATCCATCCACTGGGAAAATAATGTTTTTTTACCGTACTTTATGTTTTTAAAGTTATTCCCTGAAAGTTATCTGTATACAATTCTTACTTAGTTTTGGTAATAGAAATGTTTTTAAATATTACAAACATTTTTTGTATAAAAACCCGCATGGATGGGCTTTGTTCTAAACGAAGTACATTTTCTTAAGGAACAGTTTCGTTAAGAAAAGTTCCATCTCAGAAATATTTTATTTCCTAAGTTCGAAATACAGTCACAGATATCTGGGCGAATTTCATGTCATAAATATTATTAGTGCTTAAGCTGCGCTTGGTGGTGTACAACGCAAAAAGTGACTTCGGCGAAAATTTTTGGAAGAAGACCTTCAATGAATTAACTTTATCCGAATGAAGCAATTGCAAGCGAAATAAGCAGTGCAAAGAAAGTTGAACACGTGCAGAAGATGAAGAGTGCCACGGAAGACCATCAACCTCTACCAACCAATTCAACAAATTCGAGATTTAGTGCTCAAAAATCATTGATGAAAATTGGATCATACGATTCCATTTCATTCCTCAGAGGCGTGAAATCTTGATTGATGCCAAAAGCATGTAACTTTACGAAAGGATATGAAACTTGGATTTATGCTAATAATACGGAAACAATCAACCAATCGCGTGAACACCATGCTAAAGTTAAAGCGAATCCGAAGAAACTTCGTCAAAGGCGTTTAAAAATCAAGATTTTGCTTCGATATCGTAGTATTTGGTACTATTAATTACTACCGCCGGACCAAACTGTCAACATGGAATAATACTTTGCCAAAAGCGGCTGGATTTAGAAGTAGACAACTGTTGATTTTTGCACCAAAAAAGTGTGCCATCTCACACTGCATTGTCTTTTTCTGGGTTTTCGCAAATATATATCTATTTGGGTAAATAGATAAAGATTTCTCGAAGAAAATAGAAAGTGGTTTTAGTTTTTGGACACAGCGTCGTGTCTTAAGCCGTTGTATTGAATTTGGCAGGTCCACATGCGTTATTTACAATTCCTGGTTGTGATCTAGCAAAACATTAGGCGGTGTCAAGTTTCAATAAGTTTTATAGAAATTTACGATAGCTGTCGTGTCTACCAGCAAGATAGCCACACAGGCCAGCATGGCTCAATTGATTTAAAAAGCCGAAAAATACATTTGGTTAAACGGTGTTTGGTACTTTTTTCGTTCGTCTTCGTTCATATGCGTGATGGCGTAAAAAAAGCTATAGATATGATTCTGAACGGAGTAAATGTAGGGGTCGTACCTAAAATTGTTTGCGATGCTTTGTTCATTTATAGGCTGACATATTTACGGTTGGACTGATTTTTGTACTCATACTCACAGATGAGGGTATACTATTGGGTTCAAAAGACCAGATTTTAATATAAATTACGCTGGTACAACGAGTAGCAGATACATTACTTTCCAAATTGGTATTAGCACTGTGGGTGACAGTGCTTAATTTCATATCATAACTGTCAGTGGCGTTCGAAGCAGATACATTTCGGCGATTTTTACAATGTGTGATTTGTTGCATTACATTTTGTCAGAAGTAGGCCGGTGGTGTCAGAATTACGCCAAATACGCATTAGTTTAAATCCTGCACAAAATGCTTGATTCAATACCGGCAACTTGTAGTACTGAATTTTTAATTTTAGGTCACGTTAAGCCCGATTAGCCTAGCAAACCCGCCTGATCACTATTTATCGCTTAAACTTGAAAACGTGTTTCCCAATAGTTCTGCAAATTAATAAAAATGGCGAAAATGTAAGAAAATATCACCAGAAAAGGCATAATAAATCGCACAGTTCTTGCTAAAAATTGCCCTGAATTAACTCGCAATACAAAAGAGAAATTATGGTTTACAGAAGTATTCCGTTTGGAAATTAGAGTTGAGCCGGTTTCTCAATGGCTAAACTGGCCAATTTAGATAAGTGATAATAAAGGACAACTGGGGAAAACTCAATTTCGGTAAATCGGTCAATTTGTAAGGGAGGGAGAGGAAGAGGCACGATTACTTGGCCGATTTTTTCTAAACCTTATTAAGCGTTATAAATTAGTGACATAGAAAAAAATCTATGTTACTGCTTCATGCCAATTGGAAAATCGGTCTTTTGACAGGACCTCAAAGAAGTGATTTTGGTAACAATTACTGGGTATATACACCGATCTCAAAACCAAATTATTTTCAGAATTACCAACTAAAATGATAAGAATTATGATGGTATTCGGAAAACTTAAACCGAGAATGTAAATTTTCGAAAACAATAAGGGTTTTCTTATGGCTATAACAGTACTAAATGGGCTGTTGTCCCTAACAAATGCGTAGCCTTCCAAGAAAATTTTCGGATTTTTACTTAATTTTCTAAATTAAATTATAATTACTAAATTTTCTGATCTTTCTTCAAACAACGCGATTACGGACCACATAACAACAATTAATTACCTCTAGGAGACATAAACATTGCTTTTTAGAATCATCTTTTGTAAGGTTATTGTAATTGTTAATAAAGTATTCTACTTTTTGTCCCAAATTAACAGGTTGGCATAGAATTAGTGCTATTTTTAGAAAATCTTGAAGTATTTGTGCGGTGGGCTTAACACGTACAAGTTCCAACGAATTTGTATTATTAAATAAGTTGTCATAAGCAATGTCAGGTACTACAGATGAATTAATAACTCGTAAAACATTATTGGAGTAAGTTTGTCTTTTTCCCCTAGCCTAATTCATTAACATTTTCCTCATTTCTATATATTTCTTGTAGTCGGGGCAACCTCTATGGTTGGATGTATGTCCTTCCACTTTACAATTTGCACAATAAATAATTGAATCATAACCTTTATCAAGTTTGCACTCACCCGAACCATGATCTTCTCTGCATTTAACACAAACAAAGCTTTTGATATAATAAAATTATTTGTTTGTTTGTTTGTTTATTTTTTTAGTCTATGGAATTATATCCTTACAGACCAGCAAATATCTTATATAACTAATTAACAAAAATAAAGTAAATAACTTAACTAATTTAATAAATTACATACTAATTGCCTAAAGACATAATGAGGCAGGCAAAGATCAATGTTGTTGCAGAATCTATTAAACAAAATCATTGACCTGTTAATGGGCTCATTGCAAATATAATTAGACGAATGCATAACAATATTAAAAGTATACATATGACGGAGAGAGCGAGATGGAGCATTAAATCGTATGAGTGCAAGTAGATCTGGACAATCAATATATCCCGAAACAACGGCATGAAGAAACATAACAGACGCTATGTTCCTTCTGGCCTGCAAAGTTTGCAACGAAATGAATGCACAGCGCCTTTCATAGGACGGTAAAGGAGAAGTAAGGTTAAGTGACGACAAAGCATACCTTAGAAACACTTTCTGTACTTTTTCAATCCGCATAGAATGAATTGATGCAACAGGATTCCAAATAACCGATGCATACTCGAGTTTGGAACGTACAAAAGCAGAGAACAAAACTTTTTTTGTGTAAGGACCAGAGAATTTATACATATTTCTACGAATAAAATAAAACATCGCATAAGCTTTTGGTATGATGTAATCTAGGTGATTTTTGAATGTAAATTTGAAGTCAAAAACTACCCCCAAATCAGAAAATTCAAGAATTTCTTCCAAGATTTCATGATAAATATGATATGACGAATTAATTGTATTTCTACAGCGATGGAATGTCAGTTTAAAACATTTATTAGTATTGAATGGTAAATCATTAGCTTTAGACCAAATAGCAATCCTATCTAAATCTTCCTGCAACAACGTAACATCATTCAACGTGTAGATTGATTTAAAACCCTTTAGATCATCTGCATACATAAGATATTTCGAATTTTTAAAACACATACCAATATCATTAACAAAAATATTGAACAATAAAGGCCCAAGAATACTACCTTGTGGGACACCAGAGGTAGGAAAATAAGCACTAGAATAATAACCATCAATACAAACAGTACATACCCGATTACCCAAATACGATTTCAACCAATTTAAGACATTGGAGTGGAAACCGAATTTATGAAGCTTAAATAAGAGAATATCATGGCGAACTCTGTCAAAAGCTTTAGAAAAGTCCGTGTATATCGTGTCTACTTGAACATCACTTTCAAATTCATTTAAACAGAAATTACTAAAAATAGCTAAGTTAGTAGTTGTGGAACGACCAGAAAAAAACCCGTGCTGATTAGGGTTAATATGCCTCTTTATTAAAAAATATAATTTTTCATGCATAATATGCTCAAAAACTTTAGCAATGTTAGGCAACTTAGAAATAGGCCTGTAATTAGTAACTAAGGTTCTATCTCCCGACTTAAAAACTGGAAAAACTGTCGCAGTTTTCCATTTATGAATAAAATATCCAGAATCAAGTGATTTTTGAAACACAATTTTTAAAGGAACTAAAAAAGCTGTTGAGCATTTTTTAAGAAGAAAAGAAGAGATTCCATGCAGATCAGATTTAAAAGAATTTTTGAGCTTAAGAATGGCAGACAGAATGTCCTCATCAGAAACATCAATAGACCCAATATCAACACAAGGCACAATATTGTCGAAGTTACTAAAATTATTTACAGTACATGAAGTTAGAAATCTAATTATTAGAAATCTAATTAGAAAAATTATGAACAATTCTTGCATTTGCTTTGAGCGATTCCTAGGAAATTCTGTAGTTCAAAATGTATTTCGTAGCAATAATTTTCGTAGGCCATGTTCCAGTGAATAGAGTTATTAAAAACAAAGTTATAAATTTTGAAACTGAATCTGCTGCTTTGGGAACAGTTCTGTTAATTTCCTCCTTGACTAAGTTTGAGCCAATATTATAATAAATACCTCTTAAGATCAAACTAGTTTTTTTTTTTTTTTAATTTTTTCGTCGCATTTGAATACGGTTCAATATTGTTCTTCTTTATGATTCAAATCGATATGAATCTGTTACACACAATCCTATATATATACGAGTATTTTCAGGGTGATTTTTTAAGATTTAAGTTTTTCAGGTTGGCAGCACTGGTTGGTAATGGCGTCCAAACGTCATCTACCAAAGTGAAAAGTGTACTCTGCCATTTCATCATGGAATGACGAATGACCTACCACAACGTCTAATTTCCTGCTGAATGGATACGTACAGAAGCAAAACTGTCGCATCTGTCATACATGAATTACCGATGCATCCCCAAAAAACGACAGTCTGGTGCGGTTTATGGGCTGGTGGCATCATCGGCCCATTTTTCTTCAAAGGCAATCGTGGATGAAACATTACCGTCAACGGCAAACGATATCGAGCCATCATACGCGATTTTTTTCTTGCCTCAATTGGCTGAGTTGAACTTGGTTGACATGTGGATTCATCAGGATGGTGCAACATGCCACACTGCTCGTGAAACAATGGATATGTTGAGGGATGAATTTGGTGAGCAACTTATCTCTCGATTTGGCCCTGTGAGTTGGTCCCCAAGATCTTGGGATTTAACGGCTCTTGATTATTTTTTGTCGGGTTATGTCAAGTCGTTAGTCTATGTGGACAAGCCGAACACTAACCTAACACGCGGTATTCGTGGAATACAGGCCGTAATGCTCGAAAAAGTGACAAAAATTGGACTTTATGAAATTATTATTATTTACATGAAATCATCTTTAATAATTAAATGGCAAAGATCAATTTATCGATTCCAATAAAAAATTGTATCATATGAAACAAATTTGAGTGTTTTATTCGATTTTTAAAGAAACTACGGTTAAAAAAATCACCCTTTATATGTATATATAAACTTTGTAAACATATTTTTGACTCAGAGTACTCTCACCGTCTGCTAGTCAACATACATACATACAACAACAAAATTTGATGCAACTTCTTTGATCCATTTTTTCGATAGCAGAAAATCGCCGAACACGCAAAACAATTGTCGTATTTATGGCTCTCACAAACAAACTAAGCATACTATATGAATAAAACCGTCATAGATATCAAGAAACATATCATATCACATATCTTCCAGATGAGTGTACCAACATAAAAAAAATAATATTCCAAAGTCGAATGTAGCCCGAGAAATTTGAAAATTGCCCTTATTTTTTGAACACACCTTGTGTATATATAATATATATTTGTATTATATAAAAAAAATTGGTGGACAGATCTATCCGACATTGTCCTTTACATGTTTAAAAAAACAACTGCAGTAAATTGCAGTTCTCCGAGGATACCACATCCATTCCCTTTACCGCTTGATTCAGGCTTACCATTGTTTATATTGGAATCTTGTATTTCCCGGATTTTTAACTCTTGGCTATGGCCATTTTGGATTTTGAAAAGAAATGCTCTCAATTATTGTTATTTTTCCGATGAATGGACAGAATTCCTGTAGAATTCAACATTTTCAATTTTAGAGGTAAAGTCATCTTGAAAACAAGCGTCTTTCAGTAACTAAACCAAACTTTACTTTGACCTTTGGGTTCCGGTTAAATTTTTATCGGAAGGCGGTTTAGAAGCATCCGCAACATGGGGTGTTCCGTTCATTACTAATTTCCAGTGAGATTTGCCGTTTTGTTTTAGAAATAAATTAGAAAGTTTCCAAATTGTTTTAAGCAGTTTTATAGAAATATATTTTTTTTAATTTTATAGAAAATACCACATGTTAGAACTCAATCAAATTACAATTCAACCTCTTTTGGAAATGAAATAAACACAAAATATAAGGAAGGTAACATACGGACTTAGTAGCACATAAACAAAAATGTGTTCCTTAAAGCTGTGGCTTAAAAAGTTTACAATTTTTAAAATTCTGACGAAAAGAAATAGGAAATGGACATGATTTGTTTTCTTACTTAGGTTATAGCAACATACTCCCTAAAGCTGTTCTTATTCTATTTTTAAGATGGTGTAGTAAAATGTTCTGTTTCAAAAGTAAAGTTAAATAAATTACACATAAAGCTACGATTTTGCTGAAACTTTCATTTCGTTACAATGTTTGAACCTCGCCATTATATACAAAATGCAATGTCATTTAAATGAACGTCTCTGATTGTAGCACTGGATTCTTTTGAGGTTGTTTCCGACTGATAACTTAACGAATATTGGTTTTCAAATGCTCCAACGTTTGAGGATTATCCGCGCAAACATGGTATTTGATGTAACCCCGCAAAAAAAAAGTCTGGTGGCCTCAGATCACATGATCTTGATGGCTAACTGACTTCGCCAAAACGTGAAATTTCGCCTTCTGGAAACTTTTCATGCAATAAAGCCAAAATCAGTCGTGTTGAATCACATTTGCATCACCACTTTTGTAGTAAGTTTTAGTTATTTTTATGCGGTATTCGGTTATTAAACGATCCATATTCGTAAAAGGCAATGCCAGGTATTTAACAGCTGACAGCTTTGCCAGACCCGCGGTTTTGAAATCACTAAATGGGTTACCCTATAGGGAATATAACATGCAAACTTAGTAGCACGTAAACAAAAATGGGTACGTAAAAGAACACCATTTTTGAGATTCTGGAAAAAAATTTGTAGGAAATGGAGTGGTTTATGCTCTTATTTAGGTACGGTATGGTTTATCACAATGTAAAAGTCTCTTTTTGGCAGTCGTTGGATTAGTTCTAATCTGTAGTACAACTTATTCATATTTGTCAGCGACCTGCGGATGAAATCTCACTTAGAGAGAGAATATAGATAGAAGTAGTATATTGCGAAGAAGTTATATATGGCTGGCGATATCTCAACTTTTTAAGCTTTTAATAGACTAAACGACATTTCTTTATTCTTCTTTTGGAGGTATTTTCCTCTACATTTCATCTTTATTTTGGGCAAAAATACATCAAAATATATTTATATCGACGAAATACTTTCCAATCGAAAAATTAAAGACTGTTATACATTACAATCGGGACTTCAAGCCGCCCTTCTGATACCTCCCATGTAAGTTGAGCGATTTCCATAATTTAATTTTTTGGCTGTAACCCATAATTTGTAGAATGGAACACTTAAATTTTGATCCTTGTGTTAATTTATAGTGTTTAAAAAAATTTGAGAAAAATTGACAAATACACCATCTGGCACCTGCCGTATTAAATCTATTTAAACTATATAGGTACTTTCCTATCTTAAAATATTTCAAGTAGTTATACGGAATTCTGTACAATTTTATGGACCTCAAACATTTTTGATACAAATAGTTTTTGGATTGAGGATTGTGGACATAACCGAATCCCCATTTCATATATACATACATAATCAATATAACTCATGTATTATACGTTAATATATTTAATTTAATACTTCTAAATTTAGTCAGATAATCTAAGTCCTTGGTAAGGCAATACCTGAGAATAAAAAATGGAGAGCATTGTAACGCTTCTTCTGCAAATTCCCGAACAAATAACCGATTTCCCGAAATTCAAATTTTCCCAGTGAGTTCTAATTAGTAGTGCGTGATAATCTAGAATTTCGTCCATTGTGTGATTTATAATGCCTCGTTAAACTTGAGAAAAATTGATCAAATTATCACGTATGTTGCCATTCAGGCATCTCCCATAGAAATTGCCAATTTATCCCATGTATTCTTAGCTTCACAGTTTTCAAATACTTGGTAGATTGTAAGAAATTGACCGAATAAGTACACTTTTTCTGCCACTTTCCATGCAAATTATCAAATTTAACCCCTACATTTCTAAATTCATATCTTTCATGCATTTTACATGCAATTTACCAAGCATCGGGATTACAATAAACTTAGTTCTGCGAATGAAAATTGTCTGAATTGCAACGCCTTAATGGTTACCCAATAATTTCGAAGAGGGTGTTCAGTAATTTGTAATTTTGTTGCTTTCATTATGGGTTAAACCGAAATTTTTGACAAGAAGCTGCATACCACCCATCTTTTTTGTACCACTCTCAGTTTTACATAAACGGCAAATTACTTTAGATACATTTATACAGGTTGAATATTTCTAACGAAAAGCATATTAAACGCGACAAACATTATTAACATGACGCATTGTCTTTTTCTTTCGTGACAAAATATTTTAAAGTTAATATCATGTCAACTATTGGCCCATTACCCACCCATTATATAGAAGAAGGCTTTTATGCAGAAATCTACATTTGAAAAGAACATACGAGTACGTTTCGTTGTCTCTCTACCTTTTAAGCTAAACTTTTCAGATGATAGTTTCTGAGCTATTAATGAATGCACTTCGCTCGGTCATATGACTCAGGTAAACCTCGTTAGCAGTAATTTTTTATATAACCTACACCGCTACTCCTAATAAGAATAATTTCTAAAAGCCTTTATAAAGAATGACATTCATAGACACAATGCAATAATCAAGAAATCAGTTTTGGCAAATTAATGAATTCGAAATGTTAACATTCTTATGTACTCGTAGACATACAGATATTTACATATAGAAATTCATAAATTTTCTAATACTCGTTTATTTCATTTCTCATAATAATTCTCCATTATTGAATTGCTGCAAGACAGCGGGATGTTAAGATCCAACCTATTTGTATTCCCTAAATAAAACCATCCCATTTAACAGCTATCAAAAAAGAGGTTTTCTCAATTGCAACTGATCGCAACACCAAATTGTTAAATCTTCACCCCGTGTACGTTCTCAAATCCAGTTGGGTTCTAGCCTCGAAAACAAGAAGGTTATCAGTCACACTGATCGAAAATTAATCATTTCAAGCAACAACAACAGCAGTTCCGTCAACCATGTAATTTATATGATGAGATTAAATCACAACCAAGAAAATTGTAAATTTCCACCCAGAACCACCCCCGCCCATTATCATGAAAGCATAGAATGTCACACTTAGAGGAAATAATCTCAAAACTGTGAATGGATCAAATTGATTATATTTGTAGGATCTCAATTCGAACCAGGCGAAATGTGCCATGAGCAATGCCTTTGACTGCCTTCAGTTATCCACAAAAGGCACAAATTTATGCTTTAAATTTTTTCTGTAACCAGAATTTATCAATTCTGTTTAGCATTCTCCAAAAATCCCTTGTAATTGACCAATAATTTCAAACACAGATTTCAATTATGACCCCGTTGGGATTATAACGTTTAAATATTTTTTAAAGTATTTATTGCATAATTTTTGGATTACATTGAAAAAGACTTAGATCTAAAATACAAGGAATGTAATACTTAAATATTGCAACAAATACACAAAAATATACCCCTAAAAGCATGCCCCATAAAGTTAATCGGGTTACTTCTAGCAGCTAAATTGTTAGCAAACAGAAGCACTTTATTTTTTTCTTTTGTAAATTTCTGCGACACGGTGATGTCCATTGTCCTTATTATACCTTCAGCCGAAGAAATGAAGTTCTAATCATCTTTTGGCCAAATGTGTCGGTTCTGTGTCATGAATCTTTAAGTCGATTGAATGATTTCTCTCTGACTGATACGCAAGCATTGTAAAACCAGTAAACTGCAAGCGTGTTTTGACTAAATATGTTTCATGACTCTTTAGATCGAATGAGCGATTTTCGTCTGTCTGCCTGGTAGACATGATAACAGTCATAAATTTTTATAACATTTCGCAAGACTTGGCACAGCATAATATTGTGCCATATTGTAGACGGAAGTTACTCATGGACTTACGGACTTGCTGTTGATATCTCCGGTATAATTTGAAATTCTGCTTTCTCCTGTAATTCCAAAATCGTTGCAATAACTTAAATATTTATTTTTTGTATAGCTTGAAGAAATTTGAAAAAAATCGACATATTAGCTTTTTGATCAATATATTTTTAAATTGATATCTTTAATTATGGTTACATTAAATTCAACAAAATTTGATTCACGATAAGGGATTCCAAAGAAGATTCTACAAATTAAACCTTAGCAGCCTGGCCATGCCCCTTTTTACACCTCCTTAACGAAAGTGGCCGATTTTCAGAAATTCAATTTTTAATCTCTGGACTGTAATCTAAGTCTTTTTCCATTACATTGGTTTATAATAAATTTGAGAAAAATCGAAAAGTAACCATGCCTATTCTGGTATCTCCCATACAAATATCGTAGTGATTTATCATGCTTTTCTATCACTGCACATAGTTTTACACCAATTCCATTCTTTGAAGATATATGCAAGCCACTTCATCATTTATTTATTATTTTTTTGTCATTCATCGTGGCCAATTTCTCGCTAAATTACCTGCGGAAGAAATGAAGCGCAAAATATGTGCCTTGGATTTGGTCGAATATAATGATTGTAGATTTTAGGACATTTAAAAAGGCGGGGAGTTTTCACTTCACTTCTTGCCTAAGAATGTATGGCTAAATCGGCTATTTTATCTTGGAGGTACTAGAAGTGGTGTTACTTGGTCTTTTTTAGTTTTTAGCAGCATTATAAAGTTTTCAGATATTAGACCTCTAATATTTTGATAGTCGCTATTAAGAGGTTTAATCAATTTTTTGGAACAGTTGCTGGTCTGGCCGGTACTTTTACCAAAACATGTATATCAATAAAATCATTAACAAACCTAACCGGTCAGCAATTGGTAACTTTAACGATTTTAAATAAAGATTTATTATTGAAAAATCACATTTTAACTCAAGATATTTCATATAGAAATCATCACCAAGATTAGGCTTCATGCAATAGTTGATATCCTCCGGACTTACCGGACTTAATGACTGTGTTCTTAAGGTTTTCAGTCTTCGGTCCAGATTATTCGACCTAGTCGTCAGTTTTATAGAAATTTTACTTATAAACTTTTCACGTTTCAGCGGAAGCGTGAAACTTTGCAAACTCTTTAAGAGAAGGTGATTTCCCAATATTCGCCGATGAATTGGCAAATTTGAAACAAGCTATCCAAAGGTCCTTCACTATGCTCCATGAGAATATGTGGAATGGCATACGGGCACTATTTACGAGGTGGGTAATAAAGGATTGTATATATTAAGGACAATTGTTATCCTTTCAGTCCGAAAGGGTAATTGCATATAAACTGTGCTATCAACCGTTGATGATCTCTTGGGGAGTAACTCATTTACTTTGCAGTGGGAAATGCGAAACCATATCTTACACATTACCCATAAGATATGAAGAACAGCATGTGACCACTACCCACGTCGGTGGGTAATAACCCACGAGCACAATTCAGCATTAATGGCTATCCACAGTCGTGGAAGTACCTATGACAGCTGCACATTACATGTGTGTAAAGGGTTATCTCTTTATTGGTTTCAAAAGTAAGGTTAAATAAAACATATAATAATAATAAACATGTAATAAAACACAAGCTATTTTGATAAAACTTTTATTTCATTATAATGCATGGACCTTGCCATTAAGTAAATGACCGTCTCTGGATTTTTTGCAGCAGTGAATCCTTTTGAGACAGTTTTCATAAAACTACGGTCCAATGACACCTCCAGACCAAACACTTTTTCGGATGTCATGGCTTTCCGCAATCACTTCTGGGTTCTCTGAGCCCCATATGCAACAGTTTTCATCGCTGAAGAAAATTTTGTTCGATTAAAAGGCCACTTAGAATGACCTCTTTTGAAGTAAGTTTTAAATGCGTTCTTCATATATTCGTAAATGATGAATCTTTCACTAAATAAATATCATTTCAGATGACAGATATTTAACAGTTGGCAGTCTTGCCAGACCGGCGGTTTTGAAACCTCTAAATGGATAACGCATTGCCGTCACCGAAGCGGAATCAAATCTGAAAGTGGTTTCAAATTGTTTCAAATTCTGAAATTCAAATCGAAAACATAAACAATTTTGATTTGATTTTCTGGCAACAGAATATCAATTTAATTATACGTTGTTTTTGTTTCTTATTTACAAAACAAAATTACAAATTAATTTTTATTCTTGCACACGAAACGAAATTAGGAACAATTTTGATTCTGGTTCAGTTTATGAAACATTTGGTTGTATTTCATGCGAAATTTTTGAATTCAAAAAATATGCAACAATTTTGGTTTGGAGTAGAATATTTCTGAGATGATGGTACAGTAAATTCAGAGAATAAATTTACCATTTTTACCTTTTCTCTGCCAAAAAATGAAATTATATTTGGCTTAAATTCTGATTTAGACTAAGAAACGAAATTGCATAAAAACATATTTTTATATTTCCTTTCTGATTATGGAATCAAAATATGTGCTCCATTACATTTTGATTCCGTTTCAGCTAAAAAAAACGAATCAATGTTTGAAGTGAGTTGTTGTATCGAATAATAAAATAATCTACAATATCTAAACTGAAACGAAACTTAACTTTCATGAAGGTCCCTGATACATACATATATGATTTTAGTTCATAATTCTGTTAAAGATCGTTTTCTCTTAGCAATTATTTATTATTGCTAATTTTGGTAATAGTTCAAAAACTTGCGAAATTGATTATATTGATACAGCTGGCTGGATGGATAGCCTTTTCGCTATTACCCAAAATACCATCTTCAGCGCCCTTAACTGTTTGCACTTTCTCGAACATCATCTCCACATTAAGGGTCCATAACTTCATAAAACAATTGAAAAGTTTTGCAAACCGGAAATGTTTAAATGTTTTAAATGTATACAAATTTGTAAGCCAAAGAAAGTAATAAAGACAAGTAAATTAAATTCTAAACATAAAGCAATAAATTTTCTAAACCTGCCAACGGACAGTATTAATAAAGGTTTTTGTAATATCACATCTCGTCATTCTTCCAGTTCTATTATTTTTCACTAGTTCCGATTACGGAATTATCAATTCCAGCTATTTTTTAGCTTTGAAATTAATGATATAAAATTTAATGCAAACAATGTTTTTTGAAGAGCTATCCGGTAAGAATATTATCGTCGCAGTCAATACACGAGCGCTAGCAGCATGGTAAAAAAATTCCCGATGTACTCCCTTTTATATTCTTATTGTGCAGCTTCTATTGCATCTAAAATGTCTTATTCAGAACTTTTACTTTATCTGTACGTAATTTCGAACAAACTGTTTAGGAATGGCATATGAATGGATTGAAATTCAAGAAAGTTTCCGGCCTCTGAATTTTCTGAATTTATTTTCCTTGTACTTACAGCTTGCTGGCAAATTTGTTTCCATTTTATTGCTTTACAATGCTTGGCAAAATTTCAAATAAAGCCGCGCTTATAATCAGATACCTTCCATATAAATTACATAATATATTCCTTATACGAGGTCTGTTCAAAAAAAATTTTAATTTTAAAATTTCGCGGGCTACGTGCGTTCGACTTTCGATGATTATTTTTTTTATATTGGTACACTCGTCTCGAAGATATGTTGACGGTTTTATCCATATAGCATCTTAAGTTTGTTTGTGAGAGGCATAAATAAGACAAGTGTTTTGCGTGTTCGGCGATTTTCTACTGTCGAAAAAAATGGATCACAGAAGTTGCATCAAATTTTGTGTTAAAAATGGAATTAAGTACTTTAAAACACTTGAAATGTTGACAATGGCATACGGTGAGAGTATTCTATAACAAAAAAAAAATGTTTACAATTGGTACAAGCTTTTCACAGAAGGCCGAGAAGATGTGAATGACGATGCTCGCGTTGGACGCCCCAGCACATCAACAACCAATGAATACGAGTATGTTGAGAAAGTGAAGAATTGTCGAATCACAATTAGAGAAGTTGCTGAGGATGTCGGCATATCGGTTGCCTCATGCCATGCAATCTTTTTGGAAATTTTGGGTATGAAGCGTGTGGCAGCGGAGTTCGTTCCAAAATTTGCTGAATTTTGACCAGAAACCAAGTCGAATGAGCATTGCTCAGGAATTGTTGAATGACGTCAACGATGATTCAGATTTTCTTCAAAGGTCATAACTGGTGACGAGTCATGGGTATATGGTTATGACATCGAAACCAGAGCCCGATCATCCCATTGGAAGAGTTCAGGAGAGCCAAGGCCAAAAAAAGCATGCCAAGTTCGATCAAATGTCAAGGTTTTGCTCACTGTTTTCTTCGATTACCATGACGTAGTGCATCAGGAATTCTTACCACAAGGTCGTACGGTATATAAGGAGTATTACCTTGAAGTTATGCGCCGTTTGCGTGAAGCAATACGAATAAAACGTACGGAATTGTGGGAAAAAAATTCACGGCTCTTGCATCACGATAATGCACCTGGCCACTCATCTTTGCTTGTTAGAGATTATTTGGCTTATTCCTTTTCCCAAGATAGAAGAGACCCATGAAAGGACGGCGTTTTTCGACGATTGAGGAGATAAAAGCCGAATCGCCGAATACCCAAAACACATGTCCTCCTCTCACAAACAAACTGATATGATATATGAATAAAACGGTCAACATATCTTCGAGACGAGTGTACCAACATAAAAAAAAATAATAATCGAAAGTCGAATGTACGTAGCCCGCGAAATTTGAAAATTGCGTTTATTGTTTAAACACATCTCGTATCTAGGAGTCATGTCTCTCATTCAGTTGTACTAAATTCAGTGTAATTTGGGAAACATCAGGCGATGCCAAGCCTTGTTATATAAAATTGACCGGTATAGCAAAAATCAATGAAGGCGATTCTAGCTTTTTTATTGTGCATTAATTCAGAGATATATTCTATAACTAAGTACGCACCACTCCCATTCTGGCAAACGGCACATTTTTACATCAATGCAAAAGTGCACTTGGTGAAAGTGAGCTCAAATCATTTCAGCTGATTGAAATTTCAGTGCTCATTTTTATGTTTTTGATTTTATAGTACCGCATTATTTGTACCGTAAAATGTACTTCTAAATAAGTTTTCTCGTACTATTTTATCAACTGTTTTTGCTACCCCTGATGTAGCAGTGCAAGAATCAGAAGTTTTTTATCATAAAAATTATTGAAAAATGAATACTTGTTAAGCGAGTGTAATAAATATTAATTATTAGTGTCTAATCAGTTCATGAAATACTAACAACCGGTAAAAGAAATATGCCAATGATCACTCAACATTTGCAAATTGCTAAAAAACGTAGGGAAATTATACAAAATTCGAAAAACAAATACTGAAAATATATAGTTTATAATATAAGTTTTATTTTTACAAAGAATCGACCATGACGATTAGATTAATTATTATTAATTATTACTCTTTATAAATATACAAAAAAAATGTAAAAAAGATGATATGATTTTAAATACATAAAATATGCCAAAAAATAATTTAGAAGTTAGTCGGTACATAATGTAGAGATATAAGATAATCGGTATGTTATAGAGAAACATATTAATCGACTTGGTAGTAAATTATAAATTCATGCCACTCTCACTACAAAAGCATGATCCATACTTGAACTTTTTATTATTAAATTATTATACGAGTGGAATGTGATAAACTGCACGAATTAAAAAGAAAGCACAAACAGATGTAACTTTTAAAGTAAAATTCTAGAAACGCATATCAATCGGTGTTTTATGAATACGTCGCAGCATACATATATCTCATATGAATGCAAATATCTCATAACTATATTGAACGCCATCTGAATTGTCCTCATATTCTGTTTATTTGTGCCACTATATAGCACTGCAAAATATACAATAGTAGGCATGATGTAAGCATGAACCAATTTCTCCTTAACTAATCTAGGCAACACTAAATCAGTGTTATAAAGAATTCGAAGTGAACAATTTAAACGCCAGACTACACATGATAGTTAGAGTTTAGTTTGCCATCTAAAACTACTCTCATTCTCTTAAAGAGCAATTGTCATCATCATTTGCAAATGAATAGGGTATGCATGTATGACTAAGGTTTCCAAACGCGTTATTCAAGTGCAAAATAAAAAGTATTGGACGGTACGAAACCGCAGACTCCACCTCTTCATTGTTGGTATTTTTTTTTCCACCGAGCCGTTTTTTCAAGTTTGGAAATAGAAAATTGTCCGAGGGAGCTAAATCTGGCTAATAAAGTTCAAGCAATTCGAACTTGACCTTGCCTGTAGATGGAACCGTCTTCGCATTCTTTGGACACGATTTTACCATTCCAGTCCAATGCTTGGACTGCTCCTTTGTCTCATGTCTCATCCATGGTTATAAACTGACGCATAAATTCAGTATTATTGCGGTGAAACATTGTCCACCACTCTGCTCAAACATCTTCATGACGATGTTTTTGCTCTATTGAAAGCAATCGCGGCTCTCATCTTGCGCACAGCCTTCTCATCTTCAAATCTGCGATCAATATACAATGAATATCACTTTTTGAAATGCCTATCATTCAGCTAGCTCACGCACCTTCAGCCAACGATCATCAAATACTTTTTAGTGTATTTTTTATTTGGTCAACCACTACGGTATTCGACTTTGCAGCTCGTACTGCCTCTCTTAAACTCTCCTACCCAATATTTTACAGTCGTAAATGAAGGAGCAGACTCCCCTAGAATAGAATCTAGCTCAGCTTTAATATTGGTTAGACTGAGACCTTTCAAATGGAAACATTAAATTGCATAATGGTGACCAATTTTTTCCATGTTCACAAATTCACGGAGATTGGTTACCTTTGCTGGCTCAAATATAAATACTAAACAATGTGGCACCTTGAAATATAAAACATATGTTTTTATATACGTCATTTTTATACGTCAGATAGACTACGTCAGGTCGGCTTGTTTCGGGACCGCCCTCTTACGCACTGCCGAAAATATCTCTTCTGTTAGTAAAAGTGTGGCGGATAATCCGAATTTTAATTCAGAGCGTTATGACCGTATGATAGCCAACTTTTTTGGCCTGCAATTGAAGATTATAAACTGGACGATACGTGGTTTCAAGAAGACGGTGCCACGAGCCACACAACACGACAGATTTGTGCTTTATTGCATGAGAAGTTTCCAGAAAGCGTAATTTCTCGTTTTAGAGACGTCACTTGACCACCAAGATCATGTCATTTGATACCATTAAATTTTTTTTACGTGGATAATCCCTAAACGTTGGTGCATTGAAAACGAAAAATGGATATCCCGGTATAATAAATGGGAAGAGTAAACACTCTTCAGTCCATTTGAATTCAATTTTACTGTCGTTATAATAAATATACATACTATGCGTATAGAATTGACAAGGTCATTATTTGGTTAATCATTAACATTTATTTGGCTGTTAAGGTTTAATGAGATAATCAAAACTACCGATTAAATGAGCATTCTAATGCTTGACCACTGAAATATGTGAATTCGTGGCAAATCATAGTATTCGCATTAATATCTCAGCGAAGCACTGTATTCACCTCTTTAACATGCTTTGAATATCTTTTTTTGGAATCTGTGTAAGAAAACAGTCGTATCTTTCGTTGGATAACCGAAACGACAACAAAATCTTAGCAAATTTTCTAAATCTTGTTTCATGAACCAGTCCAACTTCAGTCGCACAAATGAATGAGTGAGTGAGTAAGTTACGATAGTTTAGGTGAATCAGAGTCACCTTGATATTGGCTGTGAAATCGATAAATAACAAATTATTTACAAGATCATAAACTATAACACTAACAATCGCTTCTGTAGGTCCGTCCAATATCGATGCACTGATCATTACGAAATTAATTCAACTAATTTTTAGAGTTTCTAACAAATGTTTGTATAGATTCCAATCGGACGGGGTGAGAGGGAAATTACTCCACCATTTATCCAGTGTACGAGTACACTGCGTAGTAGCATCTCACGTTGCATTGCCAGTAGCAAAGTTGGCCGGCTGGCTTGTTATCCAAATCAGTTTGTGTTCGTGTTGTTTGGACGTGAAGCGTCGCGGGTCCATCGTTGTGGTCATTAGCTTTTGTTGGTAGCGTGTTGTGATAAGTCTCATTGAGATATTTATCCTGTTACTACACTTATTCGATGTCCATACGACTGCTCGTGTTCAAGCCGGTGATGGTGACCATCATACCGATGGAGATCTTTTGGGTGCGGCGGTCGGTATTTGAATGCGATCATAAATGTTGGCACTGATGTCTGTTCTCAATTTGACAGAGTCAGTCGGTCGGTGAGTTCGAGTAGTCGCAATTTATTTGGGTTAACATGTGTTGGTTGTCGTTTAATAACACGTTATTTTCACTGATTAGCTGATTAATTGGACCAAATGGTATGGTGGATTAACCGCCTCTCGTTTTGGCCACTGGTACCTCTGCAGTCTCGTATATCAAACAGCCACAGCAACAATAACAGCAACATTTTATTTGTCATCGCATTAAAATTATTGTTACATTTTCGCAATAAACTACTTGAGCCCAAAGATAGAAAATTCTATTGCAGCTACTTGCGATTTGGATTGTGAAATTGTGATCTTTTTATCAGGTTTGCCAGTCTGCAGACTAATTGATAATTTCCGGTGATGGTTGTTGTATTCGACATATTTGCATGGACTAATAGGCAAGGGGCTTCAGGTAAAGCTTTAAGCAGCGGAAGCCAGTTTTTATTCATTAGATGGCATGGACGCCGATTGAAACATGACGGTTGAAGTGAGCCATTTGCCAAATTAATCATCATGATACCATTCTTTTACATCCTGTAACAGTTTCATAAGATTATCTGGATTTAACATTTAAACGAAAAAGTTCCAAAATAGCTTAAAAAATACTAAAAAATATACGAAATCATAATTGATAGACAAACTTATAAAACCATATGTTAGCGAATATGTAATTTGCTTTTGTGTTCCACTGACAAACAAATTCAGCCCAATTATGAATGAAAGTTCCCTGGGAAAGTTTTCTCTTTTCCCAACTCTCCTATTCTCAAACAATCTCCTAGGGAGCTTTTACCTTCCTCCTATTCTAAATAAACTTCGAAACTGGGAAATTCTTCCCTGGGAAAAAAGTAGCTATTACGAATGTCATAAAAAGAGGGAAAATGATGACAAATTTTGGGAATAATTCCGTCAACAATTTGAAGAGGATTGCGCCAAAAAAAATGTAAGTAATATAAATTTTCCATTAAAAATTTGATAAATACTTCAATTTGTTCATATTTTTAGGTCAAAAACAACAAATAAAAAACAGATAGAGATCCTTATAGACGCAATGCAGTCCCACCCAGATGTTGCCCGGGGTTGGTTTAAAGGAAGCAAAGATGACTTGAATGCAATATGGCGCAATTTACAGGCGGAATTAAACGCAGTTGGGCCACCACTTAAAAGTATCTCTGAACGGAAAAAGGTATGAATTATTAAGTGGCAATAAAGTTTCCTATCAGAGCAACAAATGATAAATTTATTTTTTAGGTTTGGTGCGACAAAAAAAGTATTTACGCCATAAGGCGGCACAAAATTTAACATTTTCTCGGGCAACTGGTGAAGGCCCAAATATGGAGCAGGGTTTTTCTGCAAATGAAGAAATTATTTACAAACTAGTTTGTATGAAAAACTCTGTGGAGGGCGTTTCTAAAATATTCGGGTTAGGCGCATCTGGTGTAGAAAAACCACTAGAAATGTTGTTGGATTCCACACCCGATGATGAACCTAAGAGTGGTGTTGATAATGAAGAAACGCCTCAAAAACTACCTGCGAAAAAGTTAAAGCTGGACTCCAAAGAGGATCCTAGCGAAGTTTTGGCATTGTTACCGAGTGACACTGAAACACCGTCAAAAGCACCCGTAAATAAATTTCAGCAAAAGCCGAAACAAACGTTAACCGATATTCTCAAAGAGGAGATTATTATTCAAAAAGAAATACTGGAGGTGATGAAGGAGCACCTTCAGAGCACTAAAAAAAATATATCGCTCTATTGATCAGCTTTATGTTTTAAAGAAGGCAGAGCTTGAAGGGATGAAACGGCATAACTTGGTGATGGAGAAATTGAGGTTGAGAGAAATCGAGGAAAAAATTGAAAAAACCGGCGCTTTTCGGAACTAGAAGAGCTTAAGCACTGAAGGCAATTATATCAAATCAAGTACCTGTTATTTATTTCTTGCTTTAATTTAAAAAATGCATGTTATATTTATGAATTCATTTTAATTTTTTATTTATTTAGCTTTAAGTATTTTTTAAAAAAATGTGATGAACAATGAATAGAATGTGATGATTATTTTTTAAATTAACAATATTATAAAAAGCGTTGTATTTTTTTATATTTTGAAATTTAAAAGAAAACTAAGCTCAAGTTAAAGCAAATAAAATTCACAGATTGTTTCCTATATTATTTCTAATATTTTGGGCAACGGCCAAATACTGGGAAGAGGCTAAAGGTATCACATCATTGTCTTAAACGCTGAGAGTTTCTATATTTTCTTCATCGTTAACTTCCATATTGCATTTGAAATAAATGCAAATGTTATGCAATGCGCAGCAATCGTTTGTTATTTTAGCTGCCTTTTCTGGAGCATAGTATAATTCCCTAGCTCCAAGAAGGCATCGCCATCTATTTTTCAGGACACCATTTGTACGCTCAATAGCGTTACGACATTTGCAATGAATTTCGTTGAATTTTATTTCAACAGACCCATCTTGCGGACATCTGTGAGGGGTCATAAGCCATGGTTCTAATGGATAACCTGCGTCTCCTAGTTAAAAAATACATATCCATTAATATTTAAATATTGTTTTGTTAATATTGAAAACCTTACCAAGGAGCCAATACTTGCTACCGTTTCTGAGGTATTCTTGCTCAAGACAAGCTCTTGACTCACTGGTGTTCCAAATGAAGGAATCGTGACACGCTCCAGGATGAGAGGCATCTACGTACTGAATCCTCAGCTCATGGTCACAGATCTGTAATTTTTTATTGTTTTAAAATTTGGGTTAAAATATTTTTGACAAAATTCATTTACCAGCATTATATTCAAGCTGTAGTACCCCTTCCTGTTATAGTAAAGGTGCTTATTATTAGACGGAGCAACAATTCGGACATAAGTTCCGTCAACGCATCCTATTACGCTTGGAATGCCATGCTTTATATAAAAATTTAACGCAATTTTACGCTTTTCATCCTCTGTCTTGCAAAAAGTTATCCATCTTTGACAGAGATGCTCCTCAAATATATTTATTACTTCTGTCAAAATTTTACTGAAGGTGCTTTGTGCCACAGACACATCAGAGTCCTTCCCCACACCCGTTTGGTACCCACCTTCGGCCATGAAGCGAAGCGCTGCACTTAACTTCACGAGTGAGGAAACTGCAACTGACTGTCTCTTTAGTGGAATATGTGCTCTTAACAAATCCAAAAGGTAAATGAATGCTGGTTTATTTACCCCGTAATATTTTTCAAATCTAAAAAATATTTCTTTATTCAATTATAGTACTTTTTAAGGAATCTACTTACAAAGTTTGCGGTAGCTCAAGTGGGTTGGTAGCATCACGTAACATTTTTCTTGCTAACCTCTGTCCATTCTTGTCCAGCACTTAATTTTCATCGTTTTCTTCTTCAGCTAACATTATACTTGCCGCACTAAACACTATTTTGTTTTTACCTCTTTTTTCACTCCAAACACTTTTACTTTTAAAATTTATAAAATTAAATTGGTAAATTTGCAAAATTTTTTTTGTAGACATTAGATAAAAGAAGTAAAACAGCTGATTTCGAATGTTTCGAATTCTCTCTCCCTTCCCAGACTGTTCAGAATTGGAGGATTTTATTTTTGGGAAAAACTTATTCTCTGGGAATTCATTTCCCTGGGAGTTTTAAGAATTGGGCTAATTGAGAAATTCAGTTTTAAAGTTTGGTGATGATACTTTCAGCAGACATACATAACTCCGACCTTGTAATGAAAAATATGAAAGCGTTGTATTTCAACAACTATACGTTGTATATGTTTTTTAAATCACCATAATTTTTGTGATTTAGACATGATTATACATAAAAAAAACTGTTGGCTGTACCCAGAACTTAACAACTCCGCCAAGCATACGCAAAAAGCCAGATAAACACATCTAGTTATTGAGCTGCAATTAGTAACCAGCTCCACGGTTTGTTTTTAATTTAGACTCTGTTTCACATAAATCTGTTCTATGTGAGTAAAATATTTAACGAGCACTTTTACGATTATTTTGAAAATGAATTAATCCCAAAATATAAGGAATGTAACATGTAACACGTACTAAAAATGCCTTTGAAATTTAAAATTTTTGAGATTCTGAAAGTATAAACAAAGACAAAATTTATAGGAAATGGATGTGGTGTTCTTATTTAATTAACTCCACCAACAACTTTCCATAATTCTCCTTATTTTACTTTTAAAATGTTGTAAGCACTACGATTTATCAAAATGTAAAAGTCTCTTTTTGGCGGTCGTTGGTACAAATTAGTTATAATCTGTAGTATAACTCATTCATATTTGTCAGCGACCTGCAGATGAAATTTCACTTAGAGAGATAATATAGATAGAAGTTATATACAGCAACTTCATACGCATTTAATATACATAACATAGACTACAATTATTGTTCATAGCTTTGGAGGCTTCTCCTTCTCCATTTCATCTTTATTTGGGCAAAAATACATAGAGTTTCAACATTTGGGTATATTAAACGCCTCGACTTCAATCAATATACAAGATATTGACGAAACATTTCTGAATCATTTTAGCTTGGTACTTCTTTATAAAACCCAATCAAAAAATTAAAGATTGTTGTTCATAAAAATTGATACCTTATGCCGCTCATAATACACAAATCGCTGTTGCATTTTCACAGAGAAACCAATATAGAGATTACAGTCAGGTGAACTGACTTACATTTACTTTCACCCAACGTCCTTTTACTTTGGGTGCAAAAGCAGATTTGTTCTTATCAAAAACTGTACTGAATTAATGCACATTAAAATAAGCAAAATTATAACTTCATAAGTTTATCACTTGGGAATTATAGAGAAAGTATTGACTTTTGCTCAACCGGGCAATTTATACTTGTGGCTCCGAACGAGAAGTGATGATGCAGTCAACTTTCATCTGCAATATTAAGTTTACTAAATACTCGATACTTAATAAATTATGAAGTTATAATTTTGCTTATTTTAATGTATATATATATACAATATATATACCTATAAATGGACCAAATTGGTTAATTTATAACAGAAGTACCTGAAGGCAATGATCAATCGGTCAATTTGTTAAAATTTTACGAAGCAAATATTTAGGGATTACAATAAATTAGGGACTACAAATATAAAATTAAGTTTAAGCTTACTTTTAAATAGCAAGAATTGTTGCCATATTCTCCTTTTTCACTTGAGAAAAGGCAAAAAATCATGTATTTGCGATCTGTATGGCTTGGATGACTTAACAGAGGGCACATCGGTTCAAGAAATTCCATTTTGGAAATTTTATGCTCAAAAATGATCATGGGAACAGCCAGCCAAATTAATTTAATGAGTACGGAATGTATATAGTCGGATCGACACGTTCCTGTTCCAGGAGTTGCCAAAGAATTCGATATTTGTGTTTCACCTATGCTAAAGAAAATCAATTTAACCAAGCATTTAAGCAGTTTCGATTCATTGCTTAAATATAATCAAAATAATACATTTTTGAAACGTATTATTACTGTGGATGAAAAGTAGATTTTTTAACACAATGTCAACCGAGAGACGTCTTGGTCCAAGCACTATGAACAGGCGCAAGATACATTATAGGCCAAAAAAGTTATGTTGTCGATTTGGTGAGATTTTAAGGGAGTGATTTGCTTTAAATATTTCCAAGAAATCAAACTAAAAATTCAACAAAGCATAACGTCAAAAATTGATGAAGCTTGAAGAAGCACAGGAAGGGAAAGACTTGAATTAATAAACAGCAAAGCGCGGTTTTTTGCAGCAACAACACTAAGTCTCACAAATCTTTGCAGATTCGAAAAAAATATTGCAAATTGGATGGGAAGTGATGCCACGTCCACCTTATAGACCTGATTTTGGCACCTTGAGATCTTCATTCATTCTGGAGTTTGCAGTTTTTTTTTTTTGGAATGGCATCTTTCATATGGAAGCGTAAAATTAAAGTATTTCTAGTATTCATTCTTCTAACCTGGAATCAAAAATTACTAGGACCGTGGCAGATGGCATTGAACTACATAACAGGCATATTAATTCCCACTCCCACGCCCGGGGAGGTAGTAATGGAAAATAACAATGCAGGATTCATATTAGAGACTCTTTAAATGGAATGCATATATCCTATATCCCTTAACAAGGTGACCTATCGGAGGGCAAGTTGTAATTCGATAGCAGCGACCAATCTATTCCCAATCATCTAGAGAGCACATTTTTGGTTCGTCGTAAGCAAAAAAATTAATTATTTGAATACAAAATTTGAAATTTATATGAATGAATGTAGTTCAATATTAAGATATCATACTCTAAACTGTAATACAACTTTGAATCCATGGTATCATCCGTTGACTTTTTTAAAAACTATTCAGAGAACTTTGTAACTAATGGTCTATATTTTTGCATAATTTTAATACGCTTCATTGCTTTTGGATCAATCGCAACTTGCTGATTACAAAATTAATCATAAATAAAATAGAAACGAATTTGAAGCTAATTCGCCTAGTGCATCATCATGTTTTCCCCTAGACGGTATTACCAAAATTAGTCACAGAATCTTTAATAGCTTCAATAATTGCCGGATATATTTTTTCCAGTCGTAAACAACTATTATGGTTTCCCTCAAAAATAGAAAAATTTATAGTAGTCTGTTCTTTTAAACAATGTAGATTGGATTGGATTGGATTGGATTCTGCCCATTTCCGAAATTAATTTTTCCCCTATACGTCCCAGCTCGTGGATTGCAGCAAACAAAATTTTTGTTTTGCAATGCTTGTTAAAATGTTAAAAAAAAAAAAAAATCGAAGGACTGGCTTAGATAAATTTGGTACACGGTTAGCGCTCTCATGTCCCTTCTGGTACGCCATACACAAATTGGCCGATTTGCAGAAATGCAATCTTTCAATGCAACTTTCAGTTAGCTGCGTTAACTTAGATTTTTATCCATTGTATTCTGTGTTTCTTTTCTGTTGTCTCTAATACAAATGACCGGTACGTCGAATATATTTCTAGCTTCATTTTCTTGAAAGAATAATATAAAATTCACTCAAATTTGCCACTCATCATGCAAACGTCAATCTTTGTCCTGAGAATGAAGATATATTGTATTACTTACCATGTCCGTCTTGGACATGTTCTCCAATAAAAGTTACACGGTTTTTCAAACTTATTTTTTTCTTCTTATAGACCACAATTTATTGACTGCAGCAGCTTAAATTATTCAGTTCATTCAGTTCAATTATTTCATAATGCTTGGTTAAATGTAAACAAAATCGAAGTACTAACCACACCCCCTCTAGTGCAAACAATCTAATTTAATTTATACATTTCTAAGCTTCAACTGTGCTAAATTCAGTACAATTTAAGAAGCATCAGATCTTTACTAAGCCTAGTTCTAGGAATAGAAATTGTCTGCATTAGTGTTTTCTTAATAGTTTCTCCATGATTTCTTATCAGAAGGTAGTAAGCTACAAGTAAATTATAATAAGTTAATCTTTGTCTTAACTAAGAATATTCATTAAAAACAACTTAACCATTTACGATGCCTATACTGGTGCTCTGCTCACTTTTCCACCGAAGCAAAAGCATAATACACTAGACTGAAATTTCTGTAATGGGTTATCTATTTTTCGTTTTCAAGTCAAGTTGAATAAACACACATAAACACGCTGAAACTTTGTTTCATTGTTCATTGCATACAATGTTATATTGCCGCAGGGGATCGCTTTACGGAGTTTTTGAAAATACGGTCCGATAACACCTCCAGACCATAATGCGTACCAAACAGCCACTTTTCCACAATCACTTCTAGGTTCTCCGAGCCCCATATGCGACAATTTTGCTTGTTGACGTAACCACCAATTGAGTAGCTGCAATCTCCGAATGAGGGTTAGCAGCATAAAAATTTAATTTCGAGAGATCGACCTATATTATTTTGTGGGTAGTGTAAGAATAGGCGTGGCAATATTCCAAATTTAGCTGAATTAAGGGTAATTGTTAGAATGATATGATGCTAAAACTATATGATTTTGGATCGAACGCTTGTATCGGATATACCAGCGTGGTCACTTTATCGGTTTTTCCCAAGTATTACAAAGGGTTAAAAACCAATACAAAGGATAAAGGCTACGACTGCCTAATAATAGAAGATAGATTGAATTTCTGAAAAGTCACACATTTTGCAATTAAAGGGTTTTACAAACATGGCCGTTCGATATTGACAATCTGTGGTGGCCATGTTATTTTGGCGTCATCTATCAAATTGCGTCGTCGCTCACACGATATTCACCAGGTGGTAACGCATCAACAAAAAGTTACTGTTTGATGCGGATTTTGTTACGTCAATATCATTTATCCATATTTCTTTGAAAACAGCGGCCGTTGCAGAACAATGACGACCAATTTCTTTGGCAGAATTTAACGATATCGGTATGGAAGTCATGTGGCTCCAGCAAGAAGGCGTTAAGTGCCACGTAACGAACATTCTTCATGAGCTATTTGAGGGTATGGATATCTCTGGCGTAAGTGACGTGCTCCAATCGACCGATGTGGGCATAACCCAAGCCAATTTTCAAATTCAGCCAAATTTTTGTGGTAGAGTCGTTGAAAATTGAATCTCTCAGACCGATGCTTCCATGAGGAGCTGTGGCGCGCATTAAATAGTCTTATAGTTTTATTAATACCTCACACACAACTCATTTTATTCCATTCCAAATTCGACTCGACTTATTTGTAAATCCCTTTAGATGGAATGTATGAACGAAAGAAGATATGGATTAAATCTGTTTTTTTTATGGAAGATGTCACAAGGGATATGAGTAATCGCAGATTTTTTTCAAATTTGTTAGACATTATGAAGCAATACATTTGGCAAAATTTTGTGTAAGAGGCACCAGATTTTTTTGTAAACCTTGGCTACGATCTGGCAAAATATTAGGCAGTATTAAATTTTCAGTAGTTTCATAAAGAATTATCTCAATTATCGCAGTTGACTCTCTTCAAGAAACCAGTAAAAAAAATACAGTCAGGTGAACTAATATGCCGTCACCCTTTTGCACAGCTGCAAAAATGTGAGACATGTGTGCCAAAAAGGGTATGGTAAATTCCTTTTATTTATACATATAGGGCAATGAAAGATACAAAATTATAATTCTCTGAATTCCTTCGCTTATTAATTTTAGAGTAATGAATTGTTATTGGTAACGGCCAATTTGTATGCGTGGTATCCTGACTGCGGGATGAAAAATTTCACCGAGTTTTGTGCTATTGAACGTAACATATGAATGTAAAACTTTATGGCTTAAATTGAGTAATTTGTGCGTGAGGTACAAGAGGTGTCGTTGATATCCGGTGGATTTTTCCAAATTTTATCCAGCATTATAATTCAATATAATTAAAAAAATGTAGGTAATTGCGCTATACGAATTAAGAATTATGGCAAACATAAAAACTCGGTAAATCTGTCGACTTGTATTACAGGTACCGGAAGGTACTGGCAGCGCCCTCCATTTTCATTCTCAGAATATGGTTCACCAAACGCGTGACGTTTGCTATATTTGACTGAATTCAGTCGAACTTCTTGAAAAGTTTGGAGCTAGAATTGTATGGGTTATATCGGTTATTAGTATGGGAGGTATTAAATTTGTAAGTCATAACATAACTCAGTGGACATATCGGTCATTGCAATCTTCGAATTGGAAGTTACTAGGAAAATCGACCAATTTCTATGGGGTGTACTAGCAGAGGTTGGGCGATGGCCCACCTAGAATCCATGGCTACGTTCTGGCACAATATTAGGCTGTGCCAATTTTAATATGTTTTACAAAGATTTGCGACACTTGTCGTGTTTACCAGCCAACCAGATAGACGGATGAAAATCGCCTAACAAACTTGAAAAAAATCATGAAACATATTTCTTCGAAAGGTACTCGCTATTTTAAACACTTCTTTGAAGGCGTTACAATTTTGACAACCTTCGTTCCTTCAGACGAAGGTATAATCATTCGTTCGAGTGAAGACACAATTATGAAACACATTTGGTCAAAGTATCAAATAATAACTTTTACCTTCTTTCCACATGGCGAAAATAAAAAAATATTTTGTAGTCGTCTTTGGAAAAAAACAAACTTTAAAGAATTATTCGAAAAAGATGGGTACAAGTATAAGTGCTTGATTCAATATGGTGTGAGCGCTCGTCAAAGATGGGTACCAGGAAAGATAAAATATGGCTTATTTTACAGTTTTTCTTCCATAAAAAAAAAGAAAATGCAAGCCAGGTTACTGGAAATGTGAATTGTGACATTCCGGTAATTTTGATGCCTATGATGGACTACGCACTGGAAGTCCACTTGTTGGAAATGGCGAACAAAATGATGAAAATTGTAAGATGTGACCGTCATGTAAGCAGTGCTTTGATTGCTCTGGTCTGCACAAAAGCCCATGGGGAACCACTTAAAAAAGGCTGGAAAGAAAATGAAGGTTGATGCATGGGTCCTACAAGGGTTAACGCAAAAAAAAACCCCAACAAAGTTACCCCTTTCTATAGTGGCTGGTAAACGGTTTTAGTCGAAGCGCGATGAGTCCGCACAAACGCCGCCAATGCCAGATTACACACATCGATAGTGACTTAGCAGAAGCTCAAGGAGCTTAGTCGAGAGGTCCTTTCACACATTTTGTCACGGACCTGCCACCAAGCGAGTACTGTCTGTTTCTGTCTCTACCGAATGATTTTGCTGATAAAAAATTCACATCAAGAGGAGCTTGTAAAAATCGACTAACCCTGTTTTTTCCTAATACTCTCATCAGTATCTGTGAGAGAA
This sequence comes from Philornis downsi, assembly GCA_019455685.1. Classification (NCBI taxonomy): domain Eukaryota; kingdom Metazoa; phylum Arthropoda; class Insecta; order Diptera; family Muscidae; genus Philornis; species Philornis downsi. The sequence continues at coordinate 1,097,105 of JAHXMU010000797.1, forward strand.
GTATAGCGAATAAAACGTTGTATATCCGAGCTAAATCTGACCATTCTAACTATGCTAAATAAAAACGTCAATGTTATTCAAAAGTAGAGGAATTCTACTTATCATACGATACATTTGTCAACACTTTGGGCATGTAAGAGGACAAAATACCTGGGCAAAAGAAATTCTTTGATATTCGTCTATTCTTTGATATGGATAACATTTAAATGAGTGACGTTTTGTTTTGGTAATTCCACAGGTATTTACATGCTCAAAATGCCTTCGATACCTTGATTTCTTATTGTTTCCTTTGGGTAATACCGTTCCAACCATAGAATTCAACTACCACAAACACTCTGCCCTATGCTAGATAAATTTAAATATATGAAGCATTCAAATTGTTAAAACGCTCTATAAATGTTCTGTAATTGATAAACATAGACGACAAATAGCATGTTATATTATAATATATCTAAGTTATCTTAACGCTTTTGAATAACCTCCGATCGAATGTAATTAAAAGGTTTAGTTAACTAAAACCACTCGGGAACTGTCATAACTGTGCAGAGTATTACGATAGCAGATTTATGAATGCCACCATACAACTTGTTATCATGGCTGTTATCTGGCCAGCTGTCTGAACAGCCAAACTCAACTCTTATACACGAAATTTCAATTTGTATCGATGAAATATTGCTCTCTCATATATACATTTATTAGTAGGAGCTTCAATTTTTGACCGTCAAATTTTCAGTAGGATAGTAACTCTAGAGGTGGAAACAAACGTTAGCTAATTACGAAGTGCACACCAGAATGAACGGATTCCACACAGAATTTGATAAATACACCAAAATATGGATGGGTCCAAAGGCTTCAAACTTTTTTGATGCAGATTGCTCTATTGGCAGGATATTATTTGCTTTCATGAGGAACAATCCTAAAAATATCTGCCAAGTAGAAGAAAACTGGAAAAAATCAAAGAACACAAATTTGAAGTCTAATCTCTTCTTCAGATTTCCGATACGGATGGGACGGCCTTAAATAATGGTGAAGCTATTACGTTTGCCATACGCATAGCTCAACACTTCAAATCGATGGGTCTGAAGCAAGACGATGTCGTGGGAATTGTGGGCGCCAATACCACTTATGTGATGCCACTTGTTTTAGCTTGTCTGCTGAACTGTACACCCTTCCATGCCGTCAACCACCAGAATGACGAAGGTATTTCGAGTATTTGCAATAACCTGAGATTACTAAATTCCCTAACTATGAGGGTGGGTATGGTATGGTTTTTGATTACAGTCACTATAAAACACCTGTTTCAAAGCACGCGACCTAAAGTAATATTTTGCGATGGAAGTGTTTACCTTAATGTAGCCACAGTGAGCAAACTCCTAAAGGCGAAAGTATATACTCTGAAGGAGCACCGTTTGGATTTGCCACCAATTGAAGATCTCTTGGAACCTACGAATGCCGAGTTATTTTATGTGTGAGTAGAAATGTAATAAGAATGTGTTGCGATATCGTTTCTATGATATCTTTTGAATTCGATTTGCTTTCGAATTACCTGGCGAACAGTTCTTATCGTCTATTTTGAATCTGAAATTTTGAAGATAAGTAGTTGTTGTTTTTCGGTCGGCTCGTTTTGACATTGGCGATAATTTATTTTAAACCAATTGTTATCTTAATTCTTTAATAATAAAAGTTGTCTTCGTGTAATGTATTAATAGAAAATGCTTTTGTTTATGAAGCAATTCAACATGTGTATGCTTAGTAATAGTTTGAGTTTGGACAATGATTCTATTTTAGTCAGGCAAGAAAACCAACTATGGGAGTGCGCCGAAAGATATTGTTATAATTATATAATCTGTCTGTTATAATCTGTTATAATGCTACGTCTAGATCAGAATTTTTTGATAAAATAAATTTTAAAAGGTTTTATGTATTTGCATATTTTCAAACAACAAATGAAGAAAGTGCTGACTTTTGTATAGAGCAAACATTTTTCAGAATTTAGAAGTACTATGGGCATGATGAAGCGTGTCATTTGCTTGCTGCTTATTTGAGTTTCGTTAAATTAACTAGGCATGCAAAATTTTTCCCCCTTAAGTAAAGCAATAAAGCAAACAAAGTATGGTATTTTATGATTGAAAACGACTTGACGGGTACAGAAATTTCAGTCAGGTGAACTGACTTATACATACTACGTCATTTTGACTTGGTGCAAAAGTGTGAGAGACCCCAAAAGGAACGCCATAAATTAAAAAAAAAAAACTATGAATTAAAGCGCAATAAAATTAATTTTCTGGAGTCGTCTGTAACTAATGTAGGGACCGCTGTGTGTGTGCTGGGTACCAGAATAATACCATTTATTTGGAAAGTTTTCTCCAAGATTTACAGAAAATTACAAACCAATACAACGGAAAATATCAGATCATTAATAAGAATGTACCAAGGAAACATTAAATTCCGAAAGTCGTTCAATTTGTATGAGAAATATCACATAAGGTGACACATTCCATTTTCATTTTCAGAATTTATTTAGACAGTTTTCCCACATGGTTTTTAAAAACTTGCAAGCCAACGCAACGGTAAAAACCACGAAGAAAGTATTGAATTTCGGAAAATCGATTAATTTGTATGGGAGGTACTATATAAGGCGTGACAACGCATTCCAATTTCATTCTCAGAATTTATTTGTTCAGCTTTTCCCAAGATTTACAGAAACCAATGCAACGAAGAAAATCAATACGATTACAGACCATTAATAAGAAATTGTAAAGGAAATATTGAATTTTGAAAAAACCCTTCAATCTATATGGGGTATCACATAAGGTGTGCTAACAAACTCCATTTTCATATCAGAACTTAGATCTCCAAAGGCATGGTGTGTGCCAATATAGACTGAATTCAATATAGCTGCGAGAGATGCATCTCTCGCTAAGGATATGTGAGCTAAGACGATCATTAACATGGGAGGTATCTGAAGAAGTATGGTTACTTGGTCGGTTTTTCCCAAATTATGCAAAGAACTATACACCAATATATATATGTATGTTAGCTACTGTAGCCTGCTAATGAGAAATTACAGAGGAAATGTTGAATTTGGGAAAATCGGCAAATTTCTATAGAAGTTACCCGAAGAGGTGCGTTAATGTCGTCCGTTTTTATTCTAATAAATTGCCCAACGTACATCTAATTTGAAATTTAGTGCTGTGAAATGTATAACATTATTCTAAGAATATATGAGCTAAATCGCACATTCATATGAGATGTAACACTCGAGGAATTCTTCAAACTCATTGAACTCATTAGAAGCAAATACAACGAACAATAGTGTAAGTTTGTGCAAGTTAGTGTTTGGGAGCCTCCAGGGATCAATTCCGAAATCGTTTAATTTATATGGGAGATACGGCTCATTTAAAATACATAGGGCTATGCAAATTTGAATAAGTTTCATAAGAATTTGTACTATCTATCGTGTCTACCAGCCAGCCAGCAAGACAAATAACATTGCTCAATTGACACAAAAATCGTGAAACATATTTGTTCAGTAGATACGAGTATACATATATAAATGATCCTTTAGATGCTTCTTTCTTGATGTTACGTGCCTACAGTATTATGAGATATATGCCATCATTCCTACGGGTGAAGATAAAAAATAGAAATCTTAAAAGCTCTAGCTAGCAATTTTTTTCATAATTTAGCAGCGCCACAAACTGCTACAAAAAGGGGTTTCGTAGAATTAATTTGTACACTTTTATTAAGCATGGTTTTATTGCTTAATAAATTGCTACATTTTATGGTTTAAAACCACTTTAAAATTTTTAGCTTTAGCTTTTTAGCAATAAGCTTACTTTAAATTAAATATCTTCGCTTATTTTGCCGCTTATCCAAGTTATCGCTATTTAACTTTTTCTAAAAAGATCCTATTTAAAAAAACTCATTAGCTACTTATAAAGCAGTTAGAAGTGATAACAAATGGAAAAAGTAGCACTTGCCATATATTAACTATCTCATGTTTAGCTTATTGTTGTGTTTAAACTCAGCAAAATTTTCTGCCCCAGATAACTGATTATAAATACATTACTTATATTGTCTGGGAACATGCTCTAGTTTTGGTTCAATCACCGATGATTTTTATTTGAGAATGTCCCAAAGCTAAAATGTTCTTTCCCCCAAAATAGAACATAAAGATGTTCTTTTCAACTAGTTTGTTTTTTTACAAATAATAAGAAACATATGTAGAAAACATATTTCATGAAAGTTCTGGACATATTTGCAAGGCACTGATTATCAATATCACACAATTTGTTTTAGAATTAATGTTGCTGACAACCGACTCCAAAAAAATGTAGCTGGAAAAATTAAGAGCAGTTTCTGTTGTTTCAAATATTTCTGCAAAGGTTTCCTCAATGCCATTCAGAGCACGCTGCATTTCATATTGAATCCTTTCAATTGAACAACGTTCGCGGAGCATTCTTTTGGGTCAGAAGCCAGACGTTTCTAAATCACATGAATACGCTTGTTATGGAAAGAGAAAAGAGTAGATGATTTAGTTCACTATCTAATACGTCATTTTGCAGATGGCTTTACATAAAAGACGCACCACACTCAAATATTATTCTTTGTTCTGACGGTTTTGGGCGAGAATTTAAGAAAATTGTTAGCACAACATTGTTTTCAGAGGGATTTTGATGCAATTTCATTGCCTCTTTGGTCTTAATTCTTCCTAGATAAAAGTCAGGTTTCTCATAACAATAAACATGACATATAGTGGTGCCTGTAGTTTACAAAAAATTAGTTTGGTGAAAAGTGGCAATCTTATAAAACATATTTTAAAAAGTGATATACATCGTATATTGATCGAAGATTTGAAGATGGGAAAGCTATGCGCAAGATGGATGCCACGCTTGCTTTCAATAGAGCAAAAACACCGTCGTGAAGACGTTTCAGTAGAATGTTTGGCGATGTTTCGACATAATAAAGCCAAATTTTTACGTCGATATATAACCATGGATGAGACACGGGGACAACACGGGGACTTCACACCTGAGACAAATGAACAATCAAAACGATGGATTGAAGTGGGAAAGTCGTGTCCAAAGAAAGCGAAGACGGTTCCATCTACAAACAAGGTCATGGTGTCTGTTTTTTTAGGATGCGCATGTAATTATTTTTATTGATTATCTTCAGATAATCTAATGCTAATTTTGTACAGCGTTTAGATGATTAAATTATAGAGATAGAACCGCATTTGCCGAAAAAGAAAATGTTGTTTCATCAAGACAATGATGCAGTTCGCACATTGAGATGACCAAAATTAATGAATGAAAGTTCGATTTGATTCGCCACGTACCTCATTCACCAAATGTAGCTCCCTCGGATTATTTTCTATTTCCATACTAGAAAAAACGGTTCCTTGGTAAATGATTTGCCAACAATGAAGAGGTGGAGTTTGTGGTTGATGGCTATTTTAAGGCGTTTGACAAACAAGGTATAGAAGCTGTTATTGAAAGAATAATTAATTATGCAAACGTAGAGCCGGCCATTGATTGATTGGTCCCGACTATTGCGTCTTCGAT
>JAHXMU010000797.1:1102681-1158497 GCA_019455685.1 Philornis downsi
CGTCAAACTTATCACAAATCGTGCTTTTCACAAACTTAATTCTGCAAATAAAATTGGACTGCTTTGCAGCTTCCCTTCTATTACCATCCGTACAAATTGATCGATATTCTCAAATTCAATCTTTCCGCTGTAGCTTCTAATTAGTGGTATTAGTAGTATTTAGCTTCATTGATTTCCCTTTTAGCGCCTCTCATACAAATGACCGATTTAACCCATACATTTTTAACTCCGTATCCCTTCCTCAAGAAGTTGAATTGAATTCAGTGGAATTTGCTATATTTTATGTGATTGGTAAAATTACTTCTGAGAAAATGGCTGGTATTGCTACATCTTTCCACCAGTTGTATTTTTCCTTCTTTTGTTAGATATTAATACGTATTTTTGTAATAATGCAAGGGGACCTGGGTGAAGATTTATGTATGTAAGTTAGTTTATCTGATTGAAATTTCGGTACCGGTTAAAACTGGACTTTTAGTCTCTAAATATTTAAAAGTTGGATATTTTAAATTTGGTAAAGATAAAATTACGCAAAAAGATGGGATTAAATCATGAATATTTTCATCCAGTATATCTTATATAACACAATAACGATGTGCCGAACAATTATGATTGAGGTTCGCTCTATTACGTGTTTGAGTAGGTCGGCCAAAATCGACTGTTACACCAGAAATCACCGATGATCTGCCCAAATAGATATTATAAAATCGTAGTGTGACTTACCGTAATATTAAGTCATAATTGGGAATTGGCATTGGCAATCGCTCCAAAACCCCATTCCAATAGGCCCAATGAAATGTTGAAAATAATTATAGTGCTGCTTCAAAATATATGAACGATCGTAACAAAGGATATTTCGCTATTAGAGCGAAATATACCCATAGAATGGTAAATAGTTAACGATTTTTTGTGCTTCCAAAGGCCCTCTGCAAAATCTGAAAGTAGATCATTGCCCTTGAGCCTAAAAATAAACAGCAACTGATTTCGCTTGGAAATAATTGGTCGCCTATTTCTTAAAAAAATCGGATATGTTGCTATCGTGCCGTAAAACCAAGGTGTGATGGAGATGGCACACAATCATTCGCTTGCAAGAGATCTTTAGAAAAATATGGAAAAGCATCCTCTAAACCACGATTATTCATCATAATGACCATTCAATTTCAAAGCTTGACGAAGAGATGATGGTTTGGTTGCGACGTGTTTAAAACTCATATTTTGAGTCACATCGACCGGATTGTGAATTTCCGTTGTCAATGATAAATATTTGTTTTTATTTTTTTCACACATACATTTTCCATGATCTTATTGATCTGTCGAAAAGAAAGCGAAATGTACAGAACATGTACGAGTATATATACATTCGCCATTCGGAGGATTAAGAACAAGTTAACGTACTGTTGAAATTAATTGTTAAAATTAAAAATATAATCAAAATGTAAGATTCCGATATATGATTACAATTAATGTAATGTAATGTGTAGTATAATGTAACTATTGATCCAATAAAATTTGTACCACTTATTCGGTTTCAATATCACATATGCGATTTAGCGATCAACTCTTACGTAGAGAATATAGCAAATGGTACGTCTATTCTCAAAATGAAAAACATTTTTGTCTTTTGAGAAACAAAATGCATGCATTTAATTGAAAAATGATTGAAGCAGAATGTAAATTGCAACTGATTTCTCATCCAAAACAAAAAAGCATACATCAAAAAATAGTTTATGCCTTTACGAATCTATACATCAAATATATAGTACGTACTGAATTATCCAACTTGTGCATCATAAAGCAAGAAACAATAAAGTTAAGTTTTCGCTCCTTACACCAACTTATTGCCTTGTTTTCATTTCTTTTCAAAATAAAAGGTAATAATTTGACATGTAGTATATACGATTATGTATGTCTCATTTCAAGCAGAAATTGAAAGAACATTTTATAACTTATATAAAACTTATAAATTTGTATCCTCAATACACAGATCCAGCTCGACGAGTTGATGTTAGGTCAAATAAGACTTATCCATTTTTTGTTTTCAAGCAAAGTTCCATAAAACAGACGAAACCTTTATTTAATTATATTGCTTGGACCTTGCCATTATGTACGAAATACCGGGTGTCCATCGGGAAGGAATACTACTTTGTTTTTGCCGCCATTTTGGTAAACATTAGTCTTGACAGTTCATATTTGACAATCGCGAAGTAGAGACGTAGCAAATTTATTATGGAAAAATATTCGATAAACCAACGTGTTTTAATCGTTAAAACATTTTATCAAAATCATTAATCAATTATTGTTACGATGAGAAATTTACGTGAAATTTTTGTTAGAAACAACGTGCTAACAAGACGCACTATTTATCGTGTATTGAACGATTTCGAAGAAAGAGGGTCTGCAGCTGATAAAGTCAAGTATGGACCACAACGTACTGCAAGATAGGCTGAAAACATTACTGCAGCTCAAGAAATTGTTCAAAACAATCCATCAACCTCAATTCGACGTCGTGCTCAGGAGCTTGGTCTTCAAAGAACAACTTTGGCCACAATTTTGCACAAATATTTGCATTTGTTTCCATTTAAGATTCAGTTGACACAAGAGCTTCTTCCACAAGACCCTTTACGCCACCGTACATATGCCAATAGGATGTTACAGCTCGCCCATGACAACCATGATTTTCATGAAAAAATCATAATGAGTGACGAGGCATATTTTCATTTCACATATCCATTGTGAATAAATGAATAAATGGGCAATGGAAATCCCTCAAATTATTCATCAGTCACCTTTGCATCCATTGAAAGTGACAGTCTGGTGTGCAATTTGATCAGGAGGAATCATTGGACCTTACTTCTTTGAAACTAAAAACGGCGTAACGGTAACTTGCAATGGGGAGCGATATCGTGATATGATTGAAAACTTTTTAACGCCACAACTGCATGTTTTGGGCTTGATTAACATGTGGTATCAACAAGACGGTGCCACATCGCATACAGCCAAGATTACAATGGAATTACTGCGAGACCTCTTCCCACAACAAGTTGTTTCAAGAAATGGTGATGTTGATTGGCCTCCACGGTCGCCTGATTTGACTGCTCCGGACTACTTTTGTGTGGGTATATTTGAAAAGCATGGTTTATGCAAACAAACCAGAAACGCTTGAAAATATTCGTGATGAAATAAATGAAATACCGCGTGAAATATGTAAGAATGTAATGAAAAATGTGCTCAAAATGGCTCGCATTTGTGACTAACAGAGGCGGACATTTATCTGACATTGTATTCCATACATAAATGCAGGCATTAAATAAAACATTTATCACTATAAGGTCCAGACAAAGTTACCTTCTCGACGGACATCCTTTACAATGTGGATCCTTTTGAGATAGTTCTCGACCACTTTTTCGCATATTTCGGGCGGTATGTCGGCGGTAACTTGACGAATGTTGATTTTCAAATGCTCCAATATTTGAGGATTATCCGCGTAAACACAATCTTTGGCGTAGCCTTCCCACAAAAAAAGTCTAATGGCGTCAAATCGCATGATCTTGGTGGCCAATTCACGTCACCAAAACGCTTTTTGGATAGTTCTCATTCAATGTAGGCATTATGCCTACAGTCATGTTGAATTAGGATTCAATCACCACTTTTGTAGTGATTCTTAACTACTTTTAGGCATTTTCTGTTGTTAAACGATACATATTCGTAAATGGCAAATCCTTCACTAAATAAATAACACTTCAGATGACAGGCTTGAAAGACCGGCGGCTTGAAACCACTAAATGGATAACCCATCAGAACAGTGTCCCAGCCATCACCAGGATAACCATAAGGGGGAAAAGAAACATTTTCTGTGAAGCAACAGTAATTAAGCTGGTTTTAAATTTATCTTTCCTATGGCTTCAAATGTGTTTTGATTAGTTTTAACTTTTTATATGTAGCTAATTTTATTAAGGAAAAGTAGATCTCAAAAAAGTTTACATTTAGAGGATCGATTAAGAAAAAGTAAGCAGTTTATAGAAATAAAGCAAATCTTCGTCTTCGCGGCGCTCATTTGAGCGAAGAGCAAAATTTCCGCAAACGTCTTGGAAGGTTCGGGTTGCCACGAATAGATTTATTAACATCATCTGCCTTTTTTACTTTACTGGCATTAGTCTCTTCAAACTTCTTGACCCTTCCTCGAATGAGAGGAATTCTTTAAGTATCATTTTATTTGGCAAAAAGTTCGAATGTTGCAAAATCGAAACAACGAGCTCACAGCGCTCAATCTGATCCAAAGAAACGATCCATAACGGCCGAATTCTCTAGCCAGGCTACTGATTGCCATAACTCCCACGCACGTCGGATTCGTTGCGTTTACTCACTGAGATGAACAAATGTAAATTTTCTGTTGTGGCACTCTGTATTGTTTATTTTTGCCCATTTCTAATCCAAATTATTATCGACAAAATGTTTAATGTGCTACCCTTCCATTACATTTGTCATAAACACTAAGCGAACTCCATCCAATATTCTCAACAGCTCTGAAAGGCACGCATTATGAACAGTCTACCCATCTCTTATTTTTAACACGATGTGACCGTGACTGCCATTGACCTTAACCGGAGGCAATGTTTCCATTTTTCCCAATATCCCAAACATAATATCCTTTTATCTGTGATGGATCTGTGACATATCGGGAAGCGCCATCTAAATAACATCAAGTGGCCAAGCAAGTAAAAAAAGACTACAGCAGTGAAAGGGACTGAATGCTAAAAATAATTATATGAGCAAATTCAACATATGCAACAAAACTAAAACACGAACTGCGATTAACTTCCTTGCAGAGTGGCACATTCCAACCACCATCATCACCGTCATCAAGAGCATCGACTATCGGAGCTACCATCGTCTGGCATCGGTCATCATCCAAGATGTCTTTAAACTCTAAGAAGATTAATAGAGATTTGTTTCATTCATCTCAAGCAAGGAACTTGAATAATATGATGAGCCCCTCATTGTTAAAGGACCATTTATTCCTATTGACGTGATTGATTGTACCGCCAATGTGATAGATTTAAGTATTACAGATTGTGGTCACACAAAGCATAGTTTTGAAATATTCTTGTAATCAATACCTATATAGAAAGTATGGAAAATATAAATATCCTTTTCGTGTTTCAAATCAGATAGGAAAATTCAATTAAATAAATTTAATTTGCTAAAATGCGATTTGGCCGTCTCATTACGAGGGTAACAAATGCAATTCATAATAACCGGTGAATTGAGTAGCGTCGCCAATTTCAAAATTTGCAACACCACCCTCGTCTACAGATTTACTTTTTCTTGCTTTATATTCTGCAATAGACTCTCAAAGACGCGCAAATAGATCATTGCAGCTGTGGCAATTACTTTTGCCAAATTGATTGCAAATTACGGGAAGCACGCACGTGAACCAAAATAAGGTGATAAATAACGTGAAAGACGGCCTAAAGAAGATCCGCCGTCGCCGAAGCTTCTGCTACGAACTACAGCAACAACTGACACCAAATAGAAAAACTGTCTACTTACTATATTTGGGAAAATCATACGAAATGATTTACATTTGAGTACATTTATACATATATATATATAAGTATGTGTGAGCGTAGACATGTATTTGTTTCAAGCATTAAGAAGTAAGTATGTCGTTCATTATTTCTTTACCGTAAATAAATGTCATTGTAGAAATACATACGTGTATTAATAGGTATTTTAGGTCTGGGGGACGTATAGCCAATGGCCAGTTGAATATCCGCAGTTCACCAAATCTAACATGAGCAGAGATGATAATAACGGGTTATCCGACGGTCTCGCAAGGTAGTAAGCTGTTAAATAAATAAATAATAGGTTTGCCATTTATGAATATGGATCGTTTAGCACTCGAAGAACGCGTTAAAATAGTTAAAACTTGCTACAGAAGTGGTGATTCAAACGTGCGCACTTTTCGAGCACTGCGGGGTGATTATGGTAAGCGGTGGGTACGTCAACGAGCAAAATTGTTACATATGGGGCTCGGAGAACTCAGAAGTGCATCCGAAAACGTGACCCGTTGGTGTGCATTATGATCTGGAGACGACATTAGACCGTATTTTTTCAAAAATCACACTGGACAAACCGTTGCCGTCAATTCAAAGCGCAAAGACCGTATGAAAACCGGCTTTTTTGGGAACGCAATTGAAGATTATGAACTCATGGCGGTGCCACGAGCCACACAACACGATCGGTTTTGAGTTTATGGCATGAGAAGTTTCCAACAAGCGTAATTTGAATATCGTACGATTCGACGCCGCTAGACTTTTTTGTCGAGTTCATGGTTTTATGTGAACCATGAAAAAAAATAAAACGAGAGCTAATAATCACCTTCCCATCTACAGTTGACTGGCTGTTTGTACTTGGTGTTTGTACTGTACTTGGTTTGCAGCATGATGAAAAATGAGTAACTGTAATAATTTGATGCGAGCGCCGATATACAGACTTCCACGATGGACAAACTCATGCCGCAAGAACGTGCGCTTAAGCTAGGTTTATGGCCTGTAATATGCACTAAGTGAAACTTTCCCTATTTACAGGTGTAAAATTATCCAAGGAATCTATGGTGATTTCTTTCCTGAAAAAAGCCTCATCATAAATAAATACCTTCTGCGTTAACTCTACTTTCTAAATTGACTCTACTTGGCTATGCTACCGATGGCCCAAAACCAAAAAGCTGTTCTTGCCGATTAGGCGGAAGTTTAGTGTGACAGCCCAGCTCCAATTCAGTCCTCCTTACGTACATTCGTCGACAATATTCAAAAATGAAAGCTAATTGAAACATACAGTGTTTATCAAAATGGTAAGACACACGTTTTTTTTAATATTTTCTAAGACATCTTACCTAATAAAATAAAAATTTCGCTATTACAATTTAAAAAAGAATTGCCAAAAGTTTTAAACCATTTTTAATATTTTTATTTTTTTTTTTTAACAAATTATCAAAAAAATGTGGTTTGCAGCCGTATCAATATGATAAGACATCTTTTGTTTTAACACTTAAAATTAAACAATACGTTTTGATATCTTTAAAAAATTGTAAATTAATAATCAATTGAATTTTCCTGGGCTCTTCCAACATCAAAAATGCGTTTTTTCATCGAATTTGAGGTTTTGTAATAAATCAGACACTACGAGATCCCAATCTCTGCAAATTGCTACTTTCAGTTCAGCAATATTTTCATATACTGTGTTAATTTTATATATGTATACGCCTTACTAGTATCCCCCAAACATTTTCAATTGGATTCAGATCCGGGAAACATGCTGGCCAGTCCATTAAATCGACGGAACAGTCCTGTAAAAATGCCCTTGTCTGACGATTCGTGTGGATTCTTGCGTTATCCTGCATGAAAATGTATGGGTTTGCCCTATTTTCGCGTAGGAATAGTAGCAAACTACTCTCTAGAACTTGGATGTAGTCGGAGCTATTCATTCTGGAGCTTGTAAACTGCAAGCAACAAAGTTCCTCTTTGAAAAAAATAGCAGTTCTTTTCTCAGATCACGCAAGTAATGGCGATATCAGAAAATATTACCTTTATTTACAACATTTTCTAAGCTCGAATTGAATCCTGACAGCTTTGTGACGAGGAGTTAAATAGGGTATTTTTTTAAATACACCACGGACAATATACTTAGACTGATTTAAAGTTCTCCAAACAGTCATGGCAGACACTTTCTTGGCGGAAATCGAAGAAAGTTGGACACAGGATATAATCGAATAAAGATTAAATATTGGATATCGATCAGTGCTTCATTTTATACCGTAACTTTCCGCATTTTTCAACAAATTGGCAATAACCGTGCGGCTGCGATCAATTTCAAGGGAAATTTGGCTAACAGTCCAGCCGGACTTTAAAAATGCCAGAATGGAGCCCTTTTCTTCCTTCCGAAGCAAACTAGACAGTCCCCCGTTATTTAATTTAGTCAATATTAAAGTTGAAATCAATAAAACCACCAAATAACGCAACCCTGCCTCATTAACTCCACTTTAAATACTGTGTCTTATCATCGTGATACGCTTGCAAACACGCAAAATTCTTGCACTTCAACGAAAACTTAACGGTGCATTTCCAAGCAACGCTAAAAACAGTAAGTAACGGCACTATTTCACAGTCTATGCTTTGCTCTTTCGCTCTTTCAATAACAAATAATTTGCAAGGGATTGAACAAAAAATGTGGATGTGTCTTATCATTTTGATAAGCACTGTATGTCGCTTAATCACGTTAATCAGGCCAAAAGTAATTGGAACAATCACCGACACCGTATACCAGTGATGATACCAATGTTTTTGTTACTAGAATAATATTCATCTAAACCTAAATTTTTCCCTTGTTAACAAACTTACATCGCAACACAATAAATTGTGAAAAGGGGAAGGAGAGAAACCACTGATTTTTGCTTGTTTGTATCCGATTTGCCTAAGCAGCGCGACAATTCAGACTATTTTATTCAGCAGAGCTAAGTTTCCTAAATGCTAAATGTGTACTACTAAATTATATTAAACTCAGCACGATTGAATGAAACATATGAATCTCAGAACTTATGGGCTAAGAAATATAATTTGTATAAGGAATACTAAAAAAAGTTATTCGGCCGATTTTTTCACATTTTATAAAGCATCGTGCTGCAACGCAACTGTAATGCAGTTTAAGTTACGGCAGTCTACAATTTAAATTTAAAAATTAAATTCCAATAAACTGGTCTGTTTGTATAGGTGGTCCTAGAATGTTCAACTTTTAATTGGGTTAGCATCTATTTTATGTATTTTGTAATTTTCTTAATATTGATCAAGAAGCTTTAAATTGCAAGATTGTTGATAAACGTAACGAAATAAATGGGAGTGGAAATTTAAACATTTTTATTCCTAGAACTAAGTTTACCAAACGCATAATTTTTATTAAATTCGACTAAATTCAGCATTACTGCTGGAAAGATATCACCTTATGAATATGTGTTTTAAATCGATCATTGGCGATGTTATTTGATCAATTTATTTTTTCAAATTTCATCATGGATTATAAATTATTGCAGAGGGTAAAAATTTAAGATATTGTAGACTACCGATTTAATATTGTTGGGGAAAGATAGAATTTCAAAAATTTCTCAAGTTTTATGGAAGCTGTCAGAAAGCCAGTGGAAAAACACCCCATTTCCTGTGAAGAGGTCAACGGCAGCTGAGGCTGTTTTCTTCTGTGACTTCAAAAGCATTTTAAGCGGTTTTAACTTTTTATATGTACCTAAATTTACACGGAAAAAGTAGAACTCAAAAAAGTTTATTTTCGGAGGGTCCATTAAGAAAAAGTAAGCAGTTTATTGAAAAAAGCAAACCTTCGCCATCGCGGCGCTCATGTGAGCGAAAAGCAAAATTTAAGCATCAGACTTAAAAGGTTCGGTCATCACGAACAGATTGATTAACATTGCGTTTTTTGCTTTTCTTCCTTCGCTTCGCCAGGACATTGATTTTTTTCAGTGTCACACCAGTTTCTTTACACTTCTTGATTCATTCTTGAATGAGAGGAATACATTGACCTAAATGATGGTAGTGAAAAATTCGAATTTTACAAAATCTTCTAAGCAATGCTCAGTCTGCTACCGGAAAACGATCCTTAGTGATTGAATTCCCCATCCAGGCTTCCGATTTCGTTGCGTTTACGCATTATAATCCAATGCAATGGGTAATAATCTAGGATATTGTAATAGGCTACAACAATTCAATATTAAAATTTCGGTAGAATTTCGAAAAATCGCTTGATTTGTATGGGATCTGCCAGAAGACGAGTGGAGCACAAATAGGTCATTTGTTTGGGATGTAGACGCGTGGTCCATTGTTAGATTTTTCAAATTTTAATAATAAAATAAGTAAAAATTTCGGTTGTAACATACAAATTGGGAATTACTGGGAAAACCCTGATTCAGAAAAACTGTCAACTTGTATTGGAGATAACCAAAGTGAAGCACCGCGTTAGTCCATGTTAGCAAAATATTAGACTGTGCTAAAATTTAAGAAGTTTCATAAAGATTTACGTAATGTCTGCTGACTAGCCATCCTACCAGTCAGACAGATGGATATAGCTCAATTTACTTAAAAAGTCGTTGCATATATTTTGGTGAAAATATACTTGGTACTTTCAACGCTTCCGTCTGGGTGCAACAATTTTTCCGTAACAAATGATATATATCTTCATTCCTTCAGGTAAAAATATAAAAATAGCATGTACTTTAAGCAAACGACGCACAATGGAATACGATCGAAAAAAAAAATTTAAAAATCTGTAGCTTTTGACTGCCACATTTCTTGATTTTAGCACAATATAACCAACTCTGCGCAAGTTTACAATGTAATCTTTTACTATAATATACGAAATATACTAATGGATACGGAAACTAAGCCAATTTATATGACTTTGCGAGATGTCGGCATAATTATGGTCGTTGTTGTTTAGGACATAACAGTTTTGACAAGTCAACATAACCGACGATGGATCGGTACTTCGTCCACTACTCTGTAGTTCGCAGCTGCCACAGTGGCCAAATTTGGTGTAATATGAAAAACCTGGAAAAGTTAAACTTTTTGATTATTTTCCTAAGCTTTAATCTCTAATTGCTATCAATTAATTAAAAGAAATGTACGCATTACATTTCAACATTTTTGAGCATAGTCTTATAAAAATATTAAAAAAAAATTTCAGCGCATGTTGCAACGGATGAATGAGCTTCTTTAATGCATTTTGCATTAAAAAGGAACATTTTAATCTCGCGCACTTCATGTAAAGACTCTGTATATCGTCAACGACACTGCGAACTTCAATCTATTATGGTAGGTATATCAGATTTGTCCCAAACTGTAGTAAGAACACTAATATATCAGTTTGAAAGTTGGGAACCTGTCGACAGAGCTATTGGACAAAGGTATTGAATAAATAATAATGAGCGTGCATCAATCCCTAAACGAAATTGGCCTGAACGAATGCATGTTTGATGATTTAAATATCAGCGTAGTACATTCAATTTAGACAACAGAGAAAAAGGGAACAAAAAAACCAGGTGTACAGCTACATACATCTCTGCTTAAGAAAAAAATTGCATAAGCTAAGAGCCTGCTGGCTGAGCTGTTCAACAGTTTATTATGCACGATGATTAGGACATCAGTATACTACTTGCCATTTAGTGGAAATACCAGCCTTTACTTATTCCATGTAAATTCATTTCGATCAAATTTAGTAGACAATAAAAGTAAATTTAAACTGGGCATCATCACAGATCACAGGTGTTTGGACATAAATCTGAGTTTAGAATCGCAAGAAAAGCCAATACATTCTTTAATTCAATTTCAATTTGATTGACCTACTGGAAGTCCTTACTGAAAATAGACAAGCATTTAAAATATCCATTCGGTGAGAGTTCATTCAATGCAAAGCAGCAGTAAATACAGTGTTATCCATTTAGTGTTTCAAAACCTCCGGTCTGTCAGTTGTTAAATACCTGCCATCTGAAGTATTATTTATTAAGTGAGAGGTTTGCCTTTTACGAATATGGTTCGTTTAAAAACCGAAGAACACGTAAAAATAGTTAAAACTTTTTACAAAAGTGGCGATTCAAAAGTGACCTTTCAGCGATGAAGCCCATTTCTCGCTCGGTGGTGACGTCTACAAGCAAAATTGTCACATATTGGACTCGGAGAACCCAAAGCCATTGCATCCGGAAAAAGTGACTGTTTGGTGCGTATTATGCACTTTGCACATTGAGTCGTATTTTTTTAAAAACTAGAGGCCGTCATTTAAACAACATTGTGCTTAATTATTGTACATAACGGCAAGGTCCGAGCATTATTTTTAGTAAAAATAAAAGCTCAACGTAATCATAGCTTTATCTGTATTTTATTTAACTTACTTTTGAAACCGAAAAATTGATAGCCCTGTGTATTGTTTAATACATTCCACACGACTGAAAATGAGTACCTGTAATACTTAGTGTGATAGATCGACTCATGCCACAAGAATGTACACTTGAGCTAGATTATGCTAAGTTGTGCGGTCGAAGTAAAACTTTCCCTGTTCGTGGAAGAAAACTGTCATAATTTCCTTCCTGAAAACAAATTGACTTGCCAAGGTGTACCACTAGGAAAGAATACTATACCTCATCAATGTGTAACACATTTTTCAGAAATGAAAATTAAGTTCAATTTTTCGGCATTGGGCTCTCAAATTGTTGCACTTTTTCTCAGAATCCCCACCGTGGTGAGGACGTCATATCTCTGCCATTCTGCCATGTCCTTAATATACAAAATTTCGGCCTGATAAATGCTACAGTGATCAGGTAGTCTTCTTGCTATACGAGTGCTCAGTCCCAGGTCTTTGGAGTAGACCCCGAAGCCTGCCTGATTATTTAATTTTGAGCCGTCAGTGTGGAAATCGACATACAGTCTTGTACCAGGAGTTCTACATTTCCATGTATCTGAAAGTGGTATAAGCATATGGTACTTCTTGTCGAACAGTGGCCGTCCCAGAGTGTAGTCTATGGTGCCTATTATGTCAGGCACCATGTTATGGATCACAGTGTGACCATAACCACTGTTTGACCACTGTGGTAGCACTCTTAGTCTTATTGTCGTAGCCGCGGCAGTCTGCGTACTGGGATACCAGTAGTAGTAAATGCAAAATTACATTTAGTGCATCGGATGGAGTGGTGGGAAGCGCATCAGTAATGCACAGACTAGTCATCGTTTGGACCTTGATTGCAGTATGAAGGCAAATGAAGGATGGAGTACTGCATTTCACCTGAATTCAAGAAATCTACTAAACATGTTTAACTTCGAAATAGTTCGAACTTCTTGTAAAATGGAATGGGGAAGTGTAAATATGTCAGATTTTGCCTAAAGATTTCAGTTGCAATTTAGATCCCACAAAATAAATTGAAGGGTTTGGGAAGAACTCAAGTTCTTTGAGGGATGAGAATACTTACGAGGGATTTCATATGTGAAGAGATGAAAAAACAAGGGATTGGTTAACTTACATTATTTCCTTTTATTCTACGTTCAGGGCGGCTAGCTAAGTGGTCCGGTCCGGATGAGGTTGAGCTTATCGCTGATTTCAACTGTGAGACCTCTGTGCCCTGCTGTCGGGTACCACATGGGCATAAGTACAAACAAATAAATAGTTAATTTTTTAACTTAAAAAAAAATTAAAATTAAAAATTGATACAAAGAAATTCAATGTGATTCGATATAATTCAATTTAATTCAATGCTGTTCAATTTGATTAAATTTAATTCAATCTAATTAAATTTGATTCGAGGAAGTTCAATGTAATTCTTAGAAAATGAATTTTAATTCATCTAATTCATGAAGAGGTTTAACTATGTTCAACACTTCTCTTATTGCTTGGTATACTTCCCCCCACCATCGTATACAGTTACAGTACACGAGGAATTTTCTGATAGAGAACAAGCATTTTACGGTGATAAGTGACAATACAAACATGGAAAACTAATTTATATTTTATTATTTTTTAGTTTTTTTTTTTGCACGCGTTTACTTGGCCGCAGTCTCTGATACCGTCCGTCCTTCCTTCCGTCTGTCCTCATGGCCGGGCGTCAGATCTATTTGACTTCCAAGGCAAATAAATAAAACACGTCTACTTCGGTGTCTAGTGGATGCAACGAAAAGGCACCACGGAGCGATAGTCATGGTAATAGAACAGGAAGTGCTATTAAAGTAAATACTGGAACATCTTTTGGGCATACAAACGCATATGAATTCCAAATGAAAGTGCTTCACCTTTTGCATCATCGCTGGCAACGGAAGAGACAAAGTTGCAGCCATTAAAAAAAGAAAAGTTAAACAAAAACCGGAAAACTATCAAACAGAATTAAGTATTCGTTGCAACATTTCCAGAGTAAATAAAACCTATCGAAAGCGGAGTATAACTTATAGGTTGCCAGGTGGTTTTAACCTGTTGAACCAAATGTTTCAGGAAATTAACATGCAACATTTGTCTCATGTGCTCGTTAGTTGTGCAAGAAGATTTAGAAGAATTTGCGACAGATTTTTTCCACCACGCATATAAAATTTATCAGTTTGTTTTTTCCATAAAGACAACCTTCATTTTGCCCATTATTTGTTTCATTGCTGTGAGGCATCATCCTCAATTTCATCAATTCTACCGAAAAAAACCACACTTTCACACAATGAACTCGATGGATGGATGATGATGATAATATGTATGAGAGCCTTTCTGCTATTGCACGTATCCCCATCAATGTGTCCAAATCAATGATGCATGATGATGATACATGAGCCCTATATTGTGCGTCTGCCTCTGACACCAGTTTTTTCTTTGGCCATCATAAACAATTTTGGCACAACATCTATCAGGGCATCTAATGGATAAGTGTGAACAAGAGTTCAATGCTCAGATGCGTGCATAACCCAACATAACTTTAGGAAGATATATTAGAAAGGAAATAATTCAAATTAATGTTATGTAAGGAAAATGATTTAACATTTTGCTGTGAGTACCTTAATAATTCATATAGAAGGGCTTGGAGCATCCTGTCTGATTAACTAGGTATAAAAACAAATAATCAGGCGAACTGATTTCCAAGTTCGAGGCGCCAGAGAAGATGTGGTAAACCTCTTCTTAACATCATTTGTGTTAAAATCAACTTAAACTGTCATAATCTTCCTGTTAGGAATTATAAGGTTTGCTACATCAGCCACTTTGAATGGGTGGCACCCGAAAGTTTGGGCGCGACAATACAGGTCATTTGCATTCACAGAACTAAGTTTACTACAAATCGCATACTTGCTAAATTATGATGCATTTAGTGGAACTTAATGAAAGATATGAATATAAATATATGAGCTAATTTAAATCATTTTTGTGGGTGGTGTCAGAAAGGGCGTGGTCGTGAGGCAAATTTCTTACATTTTACCAAACTTTACAATGCTTGCGAATTAAATAAATCAGCCAATTTGCGTGAGATGTGCCAGAAAGGAAGTGTCATCATGATCCGACTAAATTCTAAATTCGTCATACGGCACACATTATAGTGCTATATTTGACTGAATTCATTACAGCCACTTGA
The DNA here is from genome assembly GCA_019455685.1 of Philornis downsi. Classification (NCBI taxonomy): domain Eukaryota; kingdom Metazoa; phylum Arthropoda; class Insecta; order Diptera; family Muscidae; genus Philornis; species Philornis downsi. The sequence continues at coordinate 1,117,818 of JAHXMU010000797.1, forward strand.
AAGGTAAAGGCAAGAATGTATGAATAAAACGCTCACATGTATGGGAGGTATCAGAAGGGCGTGATTATTTATTAGATTTTTCTCCAGTTTCACCAAGCATTATAAATCGATACAAAGAAGAGATATCTAGTTTAATGAAAAAGTTGAAATAATGTGACAAACAATTCCTGGGGGGCTACAACTATTGTGCCAAGCAAGGCGTGACAATTTTTCTTTAATTATTCATTTTCTCATATTAAATCTGGCCGACAATTTTTGATTGTTTTCCCTGCAACATCTTGAAAAATGTTAACATCAGAAAGTATAGCAATGAGATCATTAGCACGAGAAGTGCCACAAGCGGTGCGATAATTTAGTTGATTTAATTTGAATTTTATAAAGTATAATAAATCAATACAATAGAAGCATGTATGAGGTATTGCAGCCTTCTAATCAGCAAATACAGAGGCAAAATTGGATATTTGCCTACTGTACTGTTTTACAGTGCTTGACAGAATTTTAAAGAAATCGATTAATAAATACCATACACATGACCGATTAAACACATATATTCCCGCGTTCTTACCTTTCATTCAGAGTCACTGAACTCAGTCAAATGTGATTTCCTAAAACAATACCTGAAAATGAATCATGCCCCTTCCGCTTCCTCACATATAATGTTTCCTTTGTAATTTGTCCATTGTATTCATTTTTTATTCTCTACAGAAACGGGACATATCGACCAAGTTGCCACAACCCTTCCATTCAAAATGGCATTATAAGCTTCATAAAGCTGTACTGAATTTAACCAAACTGAGCAAATACCATGCGTTCGATGAACTAACTTCTGAGAAACTTGGATGGCAATGTTACGCTCCTCCTGGTACATCGTATGGAAATTGATCGATCTTAACAAACTTAATTTTTCCGCTGTATTCCCTAATTCATAAACTGAAATTGTTTGAATTTTTGTCAATTGCTTTCCATTCCCCGCTACAATTTGACAAAAAAAGATCAACTAAATATCCGCGCTCTTTCTTATACCGCCCATACAAAAAACCACATTTAAGCCACTTATCCCGATGGTCAAATCTCTCAATCAGTTGCACTGAATTCATTATACTATACCAGGCACTCAGTATATTTAGTTCTGCGAATGAAAATTCCTTACATACAAATTGGCCCATCTGACTGAAATCAGTGTAATCATCTGTAATGTCTAAGCGGACGTCTTCAGAAACGCATAACGAATCAATTTAGAGCAGTTTTGATAACATTTTTTGTACCGACGCAAGACGACGTTGGTTAGGGGTATAGTCGTATGTAAGTCAGATAACCTGATTGATTGAAATTGATTGAAATTTGCGTAAGAAGTGCTTAAAATGCCAATTGCATCCGACTGGGTAAAAAGAATGTTTTCTTATGAAGATTGTAGATTTACATTAGGAAAAACTACTACTAAAGTACCAATATTACATGAATATTTTAATAACCTTTAATTTTATAATGTAATTTTGTCACTAGTTTTTTACCAATATAATTCAAAACAGTTCTTAATGCATAACAGCACTGAACTGATGTCGAGGAATTAGATCTTAACTAGTAGCAAAGGAAATAATATTCATTGTTTTGGAGGAAGTTGTGCATGAGAAGTGTCAGATAACGAAACATTTTTCGGAGCAACTATTAGAATAAGTTTTGAGATAGTTCAAATGCTTCTAGCGCTTGTTCATTTAGTCTATGAACTAGTAGCATTGCAAAAATAATTTTCATTATAAAAATAATTTGTATAGAAATGCTTACTATATTTTAAACCCATTGGCAGTATTTTACTAGCGTCTGTATATAATATGCAAACAAAAGATTTTTTAGATGTCTTAACGTTCCATTCTCGCACAGTATTCAAACCTTTTTAAAACATATTCTAGACAGTTAGGGAATTTCATCACAACCAGGTGGGTTTATACGTAAACGCACTTTTTAGTATTTTTATTTGAACCGTAAAGAGTAAACGATATCAGTGAATTTGTAAAAATGGAAAAAATTTGTCACCGTTATATAATTTTATAATTCCATTTGAAAGGTCTTAGTCAAACCAACATTAAATCCGAGCTAGATTCTTCTCTGGGGGAGTATGTTCCTTCATTTACGACTGTAAAATATTAGGTAGCAGATTTTAAACGAGGCCGTATAGCTGCAAAGACGAACACCGTAGTGGTCGACCAATTGAGGTGTTCACGGCAGACACGGTTAAGAAAACCTACAAAATGGCCGAAATGATAAGCATTTCAAAAAGTGCTATACATCGTATATTGACCGAAGATTTGAAGACGAGAAAGCTGTGCGCTTGCTTTCAATAGAGCAAAAACAGCGTCGTGATGATGTTGCAGTAGGCTGTTTGGCAATGTTTCACCACAATAAAGCCAAATTTTTGCGTTGATTTATAACTATGGATGAGACACCTGACACAAAGGAACAGTCAAAGTATTGGACAGTGGACTGTAATAGAAGAATCGTGTCTAAAGAAAGCGAAGACGGTTCCATCTGCAGGTAAGATCATGGCGCCCGTTTTTTTTTCTGAGATGCGCATGGGATTACTTGTATTGATTATCTTCAGAAAGAAAAATCCATCAACGAAGAATATTATGCTAATTATTTGCTACATTTAAGTAATGAAATATTGAAAAAAAGCACGCATTTGGCGAAAATTTAAGACTTGTTGCATCAAGATAATGCTTCAGTTCACACATCCACTATTGCAATGGCCAAAATTGACGAATTAAAATTTGAATTGCTTCATCACGCCTCTTTTTCGCCAGATTTAGTTACCTCGGAATATCTTCTATTCCCACACTTGAAAAAATGGCTCGGTAGTAAAAGATTTCCCAACAATGAAGAGGTGGAGCATGCGCTTTTTGGCATTTCTTACTATAAACAGGGTGTACAAGCGATTGAATATCGCTGGAAGAAGTGTATCGAGTTAAAAGGTGACTACGTTGAAAAATAAAGAAAATTTTTCTTAACTTTTTTGACCGCCTGTTTTTGGGACCGCCCTCGTATTACGGACAATTTTCGTAATATCAAAACTGACAGCTCTTAAAAGAAACTACAAAATGGAAAGAAAAAAAGCATACAAATAAAGTTGGTTGCATATATTTTTCAACGAACAGAAGATCGTACTGACAGTAAACGATTCCAACAAGAAACCGACTAGAATATACGACAAGACGTTGGAAATATTACAGACGAACGGATTAAAAAAATTACGTATAACCCAATCCGTTTTAATTTTTGAAGGCAGTGCTTAAAATCGGACTATCATTTTGAAAATTCAATTTTAAAAAAACGCAACATATTACATGTGACTTGTAGAGTAGATGTAGTGGACTTACTTTTACTATCTAGTATATCCTTATAAAAGCGATAAAGTTTTGGTAATCAGTTCTAGCCCATAACATTTTAGTTAACGAAGTTTTATGATATATAATAATATGGATAATCAAGTGCTATAAATGTTTATTTATTCTATTATTAATATTAGTTTCCGTCACGAAATAATTTCTTATTTACTTAAAAAATCCAAAATAATCAAAATGCTTCGACTTATTATAAAAATCTGTTCTTTAACGGCGTTTTTTTTTTTTTTTTTTTGGATCAAGTATGGTCATTTTCGACACGAAAATAATTTTGAATCAATTTTTCTTATGCTTTTTCAGCCAAATATGTTGATACAAAACTGTGCAGAATACAACGTTTTCGGAAAACAATTTAGAAAACAGATTCTTTGCAGTAACACTGATAACACGAACTTATGAAGTCTTACCAAATGTCAATAACTATTTACGGATTATACGGATTTTGAAGTGGTCGAGCCTACTTCACTTTATGCTGGGTTACTACAGACGCATCATCGAATAATCATTTTTTAGTGCAACCATCATCAGACAAAACCACTAACAAGCCGCGTATGGATAATCCTAAACTCCCGCATATCGTTTAAAGCGCTGCGAGTGCAACACCTTGTTAATGTGGTTATTTTCAAAGAATTGTAATATTTACCTTTTGGCCTTGTTTGTTGAACGTTGCCGATTCTATTGACGTCGCTGACGTTGTACAATGTGAAAATTTCAATGTAAATTCATTGCTACAAAAACTAAGCGCCTTTTTCACAGGCCGCCTTCCTAACACCAGTAATCATCAGGGAACGCCGCCGCATCTGATTCCAGTCTATCGATTGGGGCCCCATAAATTATATCGATATTTCATGGCAACGAAAGCAATGAATGATGCGATTTTCTTAGTCGATTATTTCACTTGTTTATAAGAACACTTTAATTTTTTATTGGTTTATACCTTAAGGTTTCTGCCCCGAATGCTGCACTAACATCGTATACTGGAAAAGGCATCATGGCCTGGTTACAGCAAACAGAGGGACAGACAGACCCTTTATGATGGCGCACTATAAAGTTGTTACAATTTTTGGCTCAGCCAATGGATGGATGATGTTACGTTAAATCTCTGTTTAGATTTATGTCCACATTTTGTTGTTGCTAAATATGTATCACGATCATGTGATCATGCAACACTTTTCATTTCTTTTATCTTGAAATGATGCATGTTTTTCATAAAAAAAGGACCGTATGGAAAGTTTGGATAGTTTGAAGGTGAGCGTAGTGTAAGTAACAAAACCGAGCACTATATTTTTACGCTGGTGTGGCGTTTCTTAAATCGTCAGCCATTTTCCAAAATTGAGCCCGACTTCTACCATAATAAATGCAATGTTTAAAAAGGCTCTTTTGGTACCCATTTTGGGGAGATACATTTGCTATAACGGTTTTGCAAGATAGTGAATAGCTACTCTAATCAGGTTTAGTGGTTGCTAATATAATATTCAAAACTAAAACTAAAAAACAACTAACTATTCTCTGGACCGAAACCGTATAGAAGTTTTCCCAAACAATCTGTTAATGCTTTCAAACAAGAAATGAAAGTATACCTTATTTGATACGGTGGCCAGTGCAACAATTTCGGTCAGATGAATTGATCTACAAATGAATTCACCCAACGTTCTTATTTCCATGAGGAGCGTCGTTCGCAAATGCTGTTCATAAACGCATAATGAAAGAAACAATATTATAACTTACAACATAAGATTTTTATAATTTACATATTACACAACTGTCTTGCGATCAGAAATTATAAGGAAATTGTTGATTTTTGCTAAATCGGACAATTTGTATGTGAAGTACTCGAAGGGAAAGGAGCAATAATACCGATTTCCATTTACCGAATTCATTTTAATAAAAGCCACATGGAAACGTTTTAAGTACCAAGTGCTTTTTGTAACAAAATATGTTTTAGTGTTTTGTTTTACCTTTTGACTCAACTGGGCGATGTCCTTTTGTCTGGCTAGTAGACACGATAACTGTCTTTGTGAACCTTCTTGAAAATTATTAAGGGCATTAGTAACTCCCACATAAATTGTCCAATTCTAGGAAATTCAATATGTCCGCTGTAAATTCTCTTTCGTAGGCTGCACTAACTTAAATGCTCTTTCACGGCATTGATTTATAATGTTTGGAGGAATTTGAAGAAAAAAAATCTATCGGTTAAGCCTGATTAATTCTTTCGTAGGTTCATATCTTTTATGTACCTGCATTACATTTAGTAAAACTTAGTCTACTCTAACCTTTGCCAAAATAATGTTTCAAAATAAAAATGGATGCATTGCCACGCGTCTACTTGCACCTCCATACATTTTGGAAAACCTTCCTCTTAACTTTCTAATAGGTAGGCTGCAATAGCTTACATTTTCATTTTTTTATACTGATTTGTAATTCTTTGTAAAATTTGAACAAAAAATCCACCACGTAACCACTCCATAAATAAGCGATTAAACCCGCATATCCTCAGTTTCAAATTATTTAAGCTTTTGTACCGGATTCAGTAATCTTTGACAAACATCAGACTAAGCCCTGCGAATGAAAATGGATGCCTTGCTGAACCCATTCCAAAATCTTCCTTGCAAATTTACCGATTTTCTTATTTGTAAATTGCTATAACTTAAATTTTTGTCGATTGCATTAATCAATATAATTCTAAAAAACAAGTAATAGTAGAATTTGGAAAAATCGCTGATAACTCCCATACGGACTACCTAATTTAATCCATATATACAATTATTTTTGTTTTTATTTATTTTTTTTATTGTATGGAAACTAATTGATTTTGAAGATGACAGACTGTCATTCACGCATAAGTGATACCTGATCAGAAAATTATTCATTGTGGCCTGAAGGGTTGAAATCGGGATTGCCTCCATTATTGTTTTAATGGACAACTTCAATTTTGTCAAATTCCTTGGTTGCGTTTTATACACCTCTCGCTTGACATAACCTCATAAAAAAAGTCAGGTACAATCACGTCAGGAGATCTTGGGAGCCAGGGAATGTGAAATTTCTGGATATGAATTTGTTTAGGAATTTTCGTTGCAGCTCCGCCATAACAGGTCTGGCTAAGTGTGCAGTTGCTCTATCTTGCTCGAATCAAATGTTCGTCTTCGGTGCAGTTGTGGGTAAAAAAAACTCCTTCAACATCTTTAAAAAACGGTCTGCATTGACAGTTACTGTTACACCTTAACACTAAATACTTGATGCGTTCAACAGTACACAGAATTTACTGCAATCGAGTGAAAAGTATGAACCAGGTATATAAAGGTTAAACTAGGAAATTTGCGTAGAAGTCATCAGAGAGCGCTTAATTAGTCAAAAGATTTGGAAATGGGGATTTAAGTGGAAAAGTTAAATTTCGACAAATCGGTTAATTTGTTTGGGAATGCACCGGAAGAGATCTAGCGATGTCACCCACTTTGATTCCCATAATTTAGATCACCAAATACATAACATGTGTCAACTACACCGAATTCAGCCCAACTGCTTGATAGATATGAAGCTGAGAATATGTGGGTCAAATCGGCCATTTGTATGAGAGGTGCCGAAAGAGGTGTGTTTACTAGATATATTTTTCTCAAATTTTGCCTAGCATTATAAATCAATGCAATGAACAAAAATCGAGGCGGTTATGGCCTACCCAATTACAAATAACAGAGGAAATTGTGGGAAATTGTACAGTTTGTATGGGAAATACCAGAAGGGCTACGGTAATTCAGCCCTTTTTCATTCTCAGACTTTACCTAAAGTAAAATGCTTAACAAATTTTAAATCTGCGTGAATATAGCATAAGCAAATAAAACACATGAACGAACGAATTTTTGAATCAAACGGATAATTTATATGGAAGGTAACAAAAGGCACCTGGGTAATTGGTCGATTTCTTTCAGATTTTGTCGAGGTGCAATATACGAGGTAGAAATTACAGAGAAAATTTTTAATTTTGGAAAGTCAGTCAATTTAGAAAGCCTGTGCAAAATTTCAAGAAGTTTCGTAAAGAATTGTTTTTGTTATTTTCCATTATTCAATTACATTTTTTTTTTTTTTCAAATTTGAAAATAAAATTGACTGTAGAAACGAAGCATGATTTTTAACTGATCTGGGTGCGCTGAACTCGAATATAGCATAAAAATTGGACTATCACGTCTTGTCTATTTTTCATTCCATGATGACAATACTGTTAAAAAGTCAATACTGACACTACTATTTCACAATTGTTAATTTGACAGAAGCCCACATTCATTCTAAATCTTCATAATAGTAGCGTTTAAGCATGTCAGGGAGATCGAGTGATACTGATTCAATCTATGTTTGCTTTGTGTGTGGTGAATATTTGGTTGGAAAAAAGGATATGCAATATCAGAATCATTAATATTATTTTGGTTTTTCTGTCAGAAAATTGAACAAACCGTGGACACCGGCAAGTTTTGCAATAGTTGCAGAACTGTTTTATACAAGTGGTCAAATGGCAAGAAGATCTATCCCGATTGTTACTTCTGTTTAACACAGGTTGCTGGATTCAATATCGGTTTCATTTTTTCATCGGTCATTCATTCACAGTGCTACGAGCAGTGAGTCTGAAACATCTTTTGCCAGCAGTGGTAGTTTTTATCAGGCTGATGAACGCCATTTTGTGACTCAAGCTAAGATGAATGATCTAATTCGGGATTTACATTTAACAAAGCAAGACGCAGAATTACTAGCTTCACGCATGCAGCAGTGGAAACATCTTGAGGTTGGGACAAAAGTAACAATCTATAGAGATAGAAGCTTGGAATTGACTGCATATTTTGGAAAGAAACGCTCTGTTCTATACTGTACTGACGTTGATGGCTTATTTCAAAAAATGATATGACATATGAACAAAACTGAAAAGAGATTATTTATTGATGGCCCTAAGTACAATTTATGGCTCTTCTTTTGCATAATGGGAGTGAAAAACCATCCATACCAATTGCTCATGCCGTTAATACGAAAGAAAATTACGGATCAATGACTGAAATTTTGAAATTACTCAAATACAGCGATAATAAATGGAAGATCTGTGGTGACCTTAAGGTGTATGATTTAAATTTCTTTGTATATATAGTTTAGACCATCGTAAGTAACTGTAAATTAATCTGTTTCAAGTCATTGGTTTGTTGACTGGTATGCAAGGAGGTTTCACATAATATTGCCGTTTCCTTTGCCTATGGGATATTCGAGCTACATGTCATCATTGCGTCAAAACAGAGTGGCCAAAAGAACTGAATATTCACCAGGAAAACAAAACATTTCAAATAAACCATTAATTGATCCAAATGACGTTCTTCTTCCGCCGCTGCACATAAAATTGGGCCTCTTTTAGAACTTTGTCAAGACTCTGGACAAAGATGGTGCAGCATTTAAATATTTGTTAGTGGGTTTTACTAAAATTTCATATGCTAAAACCAAAGAAGGGATATTTGTTGGCCCTCAGATCAGAAAGCTGTCGAATGAGAATAATTTTTCATACTGTTTATTGAAGAAAGAATATGCAGCTGGAAATCTTTCAAGAGCATCGTGAACAGTTTTCTTGAAAACAATAAGAGGGAAAAGTATTGAAAAATTGTTGTTGAGGTATTGAACATTTTTCACGAATTAGGTATACGAACGCACTCAAAATGCATTTTCTTCACTGGCATTTAGATTTTATTCCACAAAATCTAGATGCGGTGAGTGACGAACAAGGAGAACGTGCTCACCAAGATTTAATGAAAATTTCTAGGATTTTGGGACAAAAGCACGCTAGGAGACTATTGCTGAACTCTAACACGTAAAACCGAACCAACAAAATACAAACTACGTTCAAATAACGCCATTCACTTTTGAAAATGCATTGATTTTTAAATAAACTAATGATTTTTTTTTTTGTAAAAAAAGAATAAAAATATTTTTGTTTATCTCGAAAACCTGATATGATGGAGAAAAACAAATTACAAATTCGAGTTCAGCCCACCAAAAACTTGTTGGCTAGTGTTATTATTCATTATTTAATTGACTTACGACCCAGACTCTTTTTTATGGGGTCATGTTAGGCAAGAGGTGTACGAAACGAAACCAAGGGTTGTGACTGAATTGAAACGATAATTGAGGCGATCCCGAATGAATAATTTTCTTATCAAGCGTGAGTGAGCACGGAGGTCATTTATGGCCTCTCATCTTCAAAACCAATTCGTTATATATTATATAAAATTTAATTTTCTGTACAATAAAAAATTAAATATGTTGATCAAAAAATGTTATTTGAATTTCTTATTGAATTTCAATTGATGCGTCACTCTGTATTTGTTATGTATTATTACAATAATTACAGAAATTGGAAATTCATAGAAAAAGTTATTGACTAAAATAAGAAAATCGAACTAAGTTTTGATTTATAAGGTATAGCAAATATAAATCCTCTTTTTTCAATATATGGATATAGTAATCTACATTTTCCATTGTATAAATACGATAGATGGCGAAAGTTTTGTGAATGCTTGGCTCCGTATAGTTTAAACGCGCGTTGGAGATGGACTCCAGGAGGGGAAAATACGCTATATTTTAAATAAGTCTGGATCCAAAAATATGTTCGATGTGTAGGCGCGGCAACAGAAGCCTGTTGGAACGAATTTCCATTTGCGAATCGCTGTTGAATTGCAACAAAATCGGCACATTTTTGAAGCGGTTGGTGAATATTAAACGAATACAGTCGTGGTCGTATCACGATAAACCAGAGCAAAGGGTGACCAAGCCGAAATTGGTAGCTTTGCAGTATTCTTGGTGAGATTAACAATTGGATTGTCTAAGATAAGCAATCGCCTTGAAGCCTCCAGATTTGGCAAATAGGAGAAGAATTGTGTTCCATCAAGATGGCGCCAGGTCATACACATCGATAGTGACTCGTCACAAGTTCCATTGGGAAGTTTTTATGCATCCACCTTTTAGTCCAGACCAAGTGGTTATTCAATGTTCCCAGTCTATGGCAAATGATTTTGCTGGTGAAAAGGATATACTTGTGAAAATCGACTATCCCAGTTTTTTATCGATAGGGTCACCCCTAGTTTCTATGAGAGAGGCTTAATGGGATTATCTTCAAAATGGCAACAAGTTGTCGAATAAAACGTTGCATAGTTTAGCCAAAGCGGATTATTTGAACTATGCTAAATAAAACGTTGAATGTCATGTAAAACAATGGTTTTCGATTTACTACATTTTATATTGCTTGATTACATCATTATTCATATAGTAAGAATATAACATTTTTTACACAAATTTTTCTATCAAAAACTACTTTTCAACTACATGTTTTTGCGCATTGCTAAAACGACCAGTCAAGCTGACAAAAATGAAATAGAATATGTTAAACAGATACGATTTAGTAGTATGGTATAATAATAAGCCCAACTGTTGCAAAAAGATAATGTTACAATCTCAGAATTATGTACGAACACACCGTGGGAATTAGAACTTACATATAGTTACACTGGAGCATGAGACTCGTAGTTTAAATAAGAACAAGGACTGAATATTAATTTCAGAATTTAACAGAATCTACACGAGAATGACTTTCTAGCTACGTTTTTTTCTTTGCAATAGATGATAAATTCAATATATGTCGCTATTTTAACACAGTTTGTATGCATTAGATTTTACTACAATTGAATGTCAGCAAATGAAACAGGTACTCTGTATAATTATACTTGTTTAAAGTATGAATCAAACTTTTGTACAAAATGTCGTAAATATAAAGTGTTCATTTTAGTAAGTTGTATCCAGAAATTAGATAAAACTTTTGTGAAACTGTTGTGTTGCTTAAGTGTGTATAGTTAACTTTTTAGATTATATACACTTCTTCCAAAGCCTTTTTGTTTTTTTTATTTTTTAAATGTTAACCATTTTTCAATATTTCAGACAACTTCATGTTACATTATTCACAACTTTTTACATTTATCTTGACAAATTCCTAAAACCATCCTATTACTCCAAGATAAAGATTGATTAAGTACCCGAAACATTTCTTATATTCATTTACTACACAGTGGGCTGCTGGAGCTATTTTTTGTTCCAGTGTATTGTTTTTCGCATTGAGGTACAATTTATATCATATTTTTGTATACTTTCCGGCATACGCCGACCCGAACTGCAGCGTATAATACCCAATGCTCTGGCTAAGATTGAACCTGATTCATTGATTTCCCATTAACGAGTCTATTTCCTCAATCTTGGCCCGATTGATAATTTGGTATTTTAAAATTTTATGAATTTAGTTCCAAAGTATCATCAATCCGTCCATTTTTCCATTCTTTCTTCTATGAAAACAGCATAGGTAGTAAATTTCATATATTTATAGCTAATAGTTTATAAAATATGGTCGCTAAAATCTTTGTGTAACACAACCAGAGATACGAACTTCATTTAAGCCATAACCTACGAGAATTGCCCGATTGAAAATAACATGCTCTCGGACTTTGATAACAATCGGCTTAACCGCTATATCGACTTTTTTTGTGCCATGTCACTTCTCCTAACGTAACACATAATATATATGTAGTCTTTAATCTTGACCATATTAACGGATAATTAAAAATGACGTGATTCCCCCGGTTTTTTGCTAACACCCAGAAGTGACAGCTTATATATTAAATGTCATACAGGGTGTCCGTCTGGTAGGTATACTACTTTGTCTATTTATAATTTTTGATTAAATGAAAGAGAATGGATCTTATATTGATAAATGTTTTATTTAATGTCGGCATTTATGGAATATAATATCAGATAAATGTCCACCTCTGTCAGCCTCACAAACTCGAGCCCTTTTGAGGACATTATTCATTACATTCCCACACATTTCACGCAGTATTTCATTAATTTCATCACGAATATTTTGTTTGAGTTGCTTAAGCGTTTCTTGTTTGTTTGCATAAACCTTGCTTTTCAGATATCCCTACAAAAAGAAGTCCGGAGTAGTTAAATCAGGCGACCGTGGAGGCCAATCAACATCATCATTTCTTGAAATAACTTGTTGTGGAAAGAGGTCTCGCAGTAATTCCATTGTAATCCTGGCTGTATGCGATGTGGCACCGTCTTGTTAATACCACATGTTAATCAAGCCCAAAACATGCAGTTGTGGCGTTAAAAAGTTTTCAATCATATCACGATATCGCTCCCCACTGACAGTTACCGTTACGCCGTTCTCAGTTTCAAAGAAGTCCAATGATTCCTCCTGACCAAATTGCACATCAGATTGTCACTTTTAATGGATGCAAAGGTGACTGATGAATAATTTAAGTGTTTTCCATTGCCCAGAACCGACCATTCTGTTTATTCATCGAATCGATCATTTTTGAGGGATGTATCAGAAGTATAGGGTACTTAAGAGGTTTCTATAATGAACAGAAATTTAAATTGCTTCAGTCTACGAATTAGGAGTTGTGGGAAAAAATGAATTTCGGTAAAACAACCAATTTATGTGGAATGTACCGCATTACGTGAGACAGTGCGGTTTGTTTTCATTCTTGGACTATATTTTAGTAAACTCTTAGAACCCTAAAACCCTTGAAGATATGATCGCAATAATATATGGACCAGCTCGGGAATTTTTCTGAAAGGCACTTTAAGAAACGTAGTTAATCAATGGAATTTTGCGGAGGATTATTTGTGCCAATACGATTCACAAAAATCTAGGTTATTAATGTTACGAACAGGAATGTAAGACGGGCCGATAAAGCCCAATGAAAATCTGGCCATTATATACGTATATATTATATAAAATCAAATCTACGAGTATATATATGTATATTGGCTAAATAAAGAAAAACGGCGGTTACCGTGTCTACCAAGCAGCCAGCAAAGGAGACGCACATCGCTCAATCGACTTCAAATGTCATGAAACAAATTTGGTCATGGGATACTTTTTACCTTAAGAACTTCCTTCTGGGTGTTATAATTTTTCCGTATTAAATGATATGTACATTCATTTATTCATTTGAAGTTGTAAATATTTATAATTACAAAAGAAGAACAACTAATAATAATATTATAAAGAAGCCAAATTCAAGGTGTTCATGATTAAGAACTTATCCATCCGCCTTATTCCAATCTTTCTCTGCCGCACCTCGTTTGCTGTATAATTATGCAAATTTTACCCATGTAATGAGTTTGAAGATCGTCATGCAATCTAAATTTTTAGATGTTTATCGCTGGTGCTGCATTTCAAGGATTGCTACTTATTCGTTGTCTATCTTTAATACAAGATTTTTGTTTTAAGATAAATTCCGTGTCCGTAACGTAGCGTTTTTTCTATAATTATTTCGTTTACTAATTTGTAAATAACATTGCAATTCATAGCCGTCATTACAGCTGTATTATCTCATAACTAATGTTGATTAAGATAAGCTATTAGTATGGATTAACATTTATAATCTTGTAAAAATGCAATTACTTTAACTGCTGCTAATCATTATGAACTACAGTTTTTGCTGTAAGAAATGTGGTGTTTTGTTAGATATTTATGTGTAAACTTGGGATGGGGTTTTTTCTTTTGTTAGCTGAAGATGTATCCATAAATGAAGGGGTGATATTTTCTGAATGACTTTAAATATAACACAACGTTCACCATTTGAAAGAAACTTGCCGATACAAGGGCAGAAACCACCTCTAGAATGTATATTCGTTTATTTATTGCAATAGATTTTTACATACTTTTTTGTAGGCGGTTATTAACGAATATCAAAAGCTGATACAAAACTGTTTGAGATGATTATGAAGAAATCTGCAGTTAACACGACTGTAGGAAGAACCATATGTTACTTGCGTATGCAGACGATATATACATTATTGGCAGACAACTGCGATATATGACTGCAGCCTTCTCAAAGATTGAGAAGGAATCAGCAAAAATGGATTTGGTGGAAACAATTCAAAGTTATCTATTTCAACGAACAAATAGTCCTCTCGCTTAGGACGTTGTGTGAACGTTGACAACTGTAATTGTGGAGTGGTGAATGAATGCATTCATATCGGAAGCGCTTTAAACAGATCAAATGGTGTCAGAATGGAGGTAAAGAGGAGAATTGTGGTTGCTAACAGATGTTGCTATGGGCTAAGCAAGCGATTCAATGACAGAGCTCTCCCTTGACAAACAAAAATCCAACTGTACCAGGCAGAATCCTAGGTTATGACACAAGCAGATGAGTCAGTACTGGGAGTATTCGAGCGGTAAAGAGAGGAATTGTGGTTGCTAACAGATGTTGCTATGGGCTAAGCAAGCGATTCAATGACAGAGCCCTCTCTTGACAAACAAAAATCCAACTGTACCAGGCAGAATCCTAGGTTATGACACAAGCAGATGAGTCAGTACTGAGAGTATTCGAGCGGAAAATATTCCGGAAAATGGAGCCATTATCGTTAACGGAGGGTATCGGTGCAGCATGAACAGTCACCTGCATGAGGTATTTACAAACATCAAAGTATCAATATACAGCGATTGCGCTTGGAGTTGTTTTATACGTGCGTAGATAAGGGTGTCTATTCTAGTCGCCACAGTACAGATATTTCAGTTAGGTGATTTACATATACCTCAGCCCTTCGTTCTTTTGCAAAAATGTGAGAGTTTCAGAAGAGGCGAGATAAATTGGTGTGTTCTTAGCAAGAAATACTCTGAACGAAAACGAAATAAATAATAACAATATTATAACTTTCTGAAGTCAGCGCTATGGAAATTATACAAAGACCATTGATTTTTGCTAAATTAGTAAATTATTATTTCCGATATCCTAAGGACAATGCAGTCCCTTAAATCAAGTTAACGAAATGTCTGATACATGCTAAATTAGATCGAGTTTTGTAGAATTGAAAGAAAGATTTGAATTTAGCATCGTATGGGTTACATTAGTTAGTTTATATTGGAAACCAGAGATGGCGTGGTTATCCGTTTGTTTCCTTTAAAAACACCAAGCATTGACAAAATTTAAGTAACTGCATTGATTAGATATTACAGCTGAAATCTCAAATGTTGATATATGAGTGGTGCAAGAGAGGCACTGGCAATGGGCTTCTCTTTTTTTTGCTAGATATAGAAAAACTGCTTGAAAATTTTGGAACTAAGAACATCAGCCGAGATTTACTTGTGATGGTATTAATGATGCAGTTGATAACGATGAATAATTTGTCTCAGACAACTTCAGTCTAAAAATACCGAATTGCAATGTTTTCACTTCCATCGATATTCAATGTTTAACCATATTCAATTATGCAATTAAGGCGCTTCAGGATATCGGCGGGCTTCAATTCTTGCACGAGTTGAATGTCATTATGTAAAATAGGCCTTGCGTACGACAAATCACGCTGTTGAAAATCGTGCCTAATCTAATTACCAACTAAACAGCTGCTACATTTTCTTCACTTTGTATTGGATTGTGCATTATCCGATACTGAAAATTGAATTTAACTTTTTCTTCTGGTGTAGAGCATTGCGCGTTTGTTACACCGATTATTTAGACCTCAAATTGCTCTTGATGCACGATACGGTTTCCTCGTAAAGCACAGATTTTCGTAATGCAACTGCATAATGTGTACACACTTTGCCGGGATATATCAAACAATATTGGACGCTGGGTCAATGACAGCATGATCTATCCTAAAATCCCTGCTACAAGAAACACAAGGATTCAATATATCGTATCAGTTGCAATTAATTTTCCTACGATATTTTGGATATTTTCTCAAGGTAGATTCAGCCGTTGTATGGGCAGAAGCGTTTTTATCAGATTTTGAACATAACCTGCAAAAAGCTATGAAATGTGTTTTTTTACAAATCTTAAATTATAGTCGTTTATAGTCGTTGCAAGCGAATTACGCAATGAAAATATCTCTCATCCCATGGTGGTCGGTCAAAGTAAATAATTTTTTATAGTCCATTCTGAGATTCCAAATTAACTGATCACCGAATTGCTCCCGCAAGAATGCTTTGGTCTCTTGGGTTGCGCGACATGTGGCGGAGCCCTGTTTAAGCCTAATGTTGTTGCGATCGCAGTCTTTAATTTCAGTTAGCAATTAGCACTAACTTTCTAGTATTCTTGTCTATGTTGTCGCATCAATTTCAATTACCAAATGTCCCGATATCGTGGCGGGGTAATGGGTGCCTTTCCAGTGTTCTTTTCTACAAAATCAATTTTGCCCACAGTATTCATGGACCAACTCATCCTCAATAAAGTATAAGTGTAAGAAACGCCCTTTTCTCCATCTATAAATCTATACCTATACAATGTAGAGTGGTTCCTTCCTTGAGTGAATCTAAAAATAGAATGCGTGTAAGCTCACCAAACGTGAGAAGTTCTCCCAGTCTTACGACATGCAAGAAAATTTGTTGTTTCCTCCCCATTTTATAAATTACGGAATTAATTTCTTAATTAATCTTGTTTTTAATTAACACATAGATTGTAAAAATGTTTGGAAAACACAAGAAAATACACTCATCGATAACAGTTGCAATATCCTTTGTAAAATTCTCGCCTTTTCACCACCTGTGACAATAATGCCAGATAAGTGGTTGTGTAAAAAAACGCGCTATTCTCACAGGTAATATTTTGAAATATTTAACCCTGAATAGAAATTTCTATCAGATGGTCCAACTTATATACACCTTTACACAAAGTCCTTTTGATTTGGTGCAGAAGTGTGAGAATTTGGAGCGATTGAATGAAAGATATGACCCTGGGAATTTTCCGGTTAACTTCTATTGGAGTTATTAGAGAGGGCATGGTTATGACGTCGATTTTTTAAAATTTTATCAAGCACTATAATGTAAAAAAAGACCTAACTAAAATTTTAGTGCAACTGCAATTTAGAGTGGAAAAGTAAATTTCGATAAATGGGAAAATTTATGCTGGAGATGCCAGAAGAGGAATTGCGATAGCCATAATTTTCATTCTCAGAACTTAGTTGACTAAACGCTTGATCTATGCCAAATTTTACTGAATTCAATACAACTACTTGAAGAGTGTGAAGCTAAGACTATATGGACTATATCGGTCATTTGTATGGCAGGTACTAGAAGATGCGTAGCAACTTGGTCAGCTTTTCCCAAATTTTACAGAGAATTATTGATGCTACGCCAGCCTACTAATTGGAAATTACAGGTGAGGGAAAGAATTTTTGAAAATCGGTCAATTTCAAAGAGAGATACAAAAAAGATTGTGGCGATGAAGTCCATTACTTAGTATCTAGTAATTTAATTTAGTGTTGGTAGAGCCCATTTAAAGTCTCCGACTACAATCTGGCAAAATATTAGGTTATGGAAAGTTTTAAGAAGTTTCATAAAGATTTACGGCAATTATGGTGCCTAACTTAACAACTTAACTTATGATTACAAGAAACTTTCATTCAAAATTTCAGGGATCTAGCTCAGACATTTTTATCATGTTTTAAAAAGATTCTTAAATGAACGGATTGACACGCTTAAATCGGCATGAATTTTGATGTTGATCAGTATACCTTATGAGCATCCAGATAACTATATCTATTGCAAATGGAATGACAAATTTATTATAGCCCCATCCGACTGTTGAATATTGAATATATATCGACTTTCACGCGGAGTTTAACTCCGTTAGCCCACAAAGACTCTGTTCTAAATCTTCGTTTTATTGTGATCTGCTGTACATCTGAAAGATACGTATTGGAGATCACCTCATGTTGTATGTGAAATCAATGAATTCTGCTAAAGTTATTCAAAATTAACTCACATAAATGTAACATAATGGGTTTTCCATACAGCTTAACCAGTAAAAAGGAAAGCCAAAGTAAACTCCCGGCCAAAAGTAAGTTTAAGTTAAGTTTAAGATTAGTTCAGAAAAATCGCATCCCTATAAAATTTAAATTTATAAAATCAATTTCTGTACTTCATGATCCATTTTAACATCAAATAGCATCGAAAAAATACTATCACGCCAACTACCATTACCCTATCTTGTTGTCATCAGACATCAAAAAATACAAATTTTAGGAATTTTGGGAAATACGGAGCCTTTCATCCCCCAACAACAATAATTGTAGGACAAACAATTTGGCTATCCAATTTTAAACAGAATTCCACACAATGCAGTTGGGAATTCTAATAATAGTTGTGTTTTTGGAATTATATTTGTCACTTGTCACTTCATGGAACATTACGAGGTATAACGCTAATGACACGCAATGTTTACAACAACGGTTGGCACCCTTCCACGTCAACCAACATTCAAGTTGTGTACGCAGGCGCGTGTACTCCCTACGCAAGTTACGCATCCAATATCCACGGTCTGTAATTGAGCAATTTTAAAAATGAACGATGACGACATGAATTGGTCCATCAGAGAAGGCATCGTTTTACAGCCAACCGATAACACAACAAAATATGAACACCTTTCGACTCGAGCTGCATCTGATGGCTGAGGATGGATGGGCACACGTACGAATACGTGGATATGAAGATGTTTTCAGGCATTGTAATGGATGCCAATCGAGCATTTTAGGATGTGTTCACATAAATTGTAAAATTCTAAGTAACCGACAGGGCATGAAACGTTTCATGCCTCAGATGTGGCAAAAGCCGCATGCGCGCTAACTCGATTTGTTTTGACACCTAACATCCGTCTGTTGCCTAGTTAAGCGGTATTTATTGATAAATATGCAGACTGGAACAGCGTGTAATGTGAGCAACGAAACAACAACAACAAGAGTACATTTCGTTGTTGCTTTTCAAAGGAAGTTGATTCGGTTCCTACAATATAAACAACATTTTAGGAGAATATGATGCCTACAACTATAATGATGATGCTGATGCTGATGCTGACGATGATAATGGCGTTGATCTCATTCACACACAATTCTTACATCACATGAAGTTACATCGGATCCAATATAATCATGAATGAAATATTAACTCTACAATGTATCAAGATGGATCAGTGGTTGCAATGCCAGAAAAAGGAGTTCAGCGCATTTGAACCGAGCGACTATTTGTGTGCCCGCAGCTAAATAGAGATAAAAATATTTGTTTGGGTAAGAAGGATTATCTATAAGTAAGGAAAGGTAGGGTGATGAGGACCTAAAACTGAAAGTTGTGCTATATAATATTCAACAGTTTAAACAGACTGTATTCAATTTTCGGGTACACAGCCTTATCATTGATTGAACTAGATTTATGGTTTAAGGCAGTTTCAAAAATGTCCCCATTTAACGTTCAATAACGTTTTATATTTATGTTTTCTAGGGTAAGCCAAATGTTTACATTGTTGATTAATAACCTTCAGCTGCGCCTTCCATTGATTATACAGGGCGTCCGTCGGAAAGGTGCACTATTTGTTTGCTTATAATTTCTAATTAAATGAAACAGAATGGATCTTATATTGACAAATGTTTTATTTAACGTCGGCAATTATGTATGGAATACAATATCAGATAAATGTCCACCTCTGTTAGCCTCACAATTGCGAGCCCTTTTGAGCACATTTTTCCTGAGTATGGCGTTGATTTGTGGTTGATGGATTATTTTGCACACTTTCTTGAGCAATAGCAATGTTTTCAGCCGATCATGTGTTAGGTTGTGGTCCATGCTTGTCCCTATCAGCTACAGACCCTCATTATTCGAAATCATTCACTATACGATAAATAGTGCGCCTTGTTGGCACGATGTTTCTCCCAAAAATTTCACGTAACTTTCTCACCGTCACAGTAATCGATGATTGATTTTTATAAAATGTTTTAATGATTAAAACACATTGGTTTATCGAATATTTTCCCATAATAAATTTGCCACGTCTCTACTTCACGACTGCCAAAGACTGATGTTTACCAAAATGGCGGCAAAACAAAGTAGTATACCATCCCGACGGACGCTCTGTATAAAGTTACTATAAAATTTATTTGTATTATTTGTAAAACGAAAATTTATTTAGCAGCGCCAGGGAAAGTTGCCTAGTTACAAATTTATTTGTGTTAGCGGTTTCATTTCTCTTAAGCTTGCTTGATCCCCAAAAATAGTTAGAATTGAAACAAAGACAATTTAAGTTGTTCTCCGAAACTAAGCACCCGTTTAAGTGCAGTTAACTGCCGCAAGACGCTCGCCACCCGTTTTCAATAAATATCGTATAAAATTAAATTAGCAAAGCTAACGTGAAAAGATTTTAAACAATGTTTTGCTACCATGAGCACGTACAGAATTCAGTAAAACCCAGTAAGACTCCATAGCTTAAAATCCGTGAAAGCTTAAGTTTTTCACAAGAAAACATTCTCAGCTTCATTTCTTCACAATATTGGCCCCCACATTCGCTGGATTTAAATCCAAAATATCAACTAGACAATATGAGGCGGGCAACGCCTAAATATAGCTTTTTGTCTAGAACGGGACAAAATACCATCGCGCCACATTCGTGCACCGTGTGAAGCCTTTCGGACTGAGTCGATATTATCCGCGCTAAAGGTGGCTATATCGAGCGGTAACATATTTTTCTTATTATAAAATTGTAAATGTGTTTACGATATATCAAAGTATTTAAATAAAATAAGAACTAACATTTACAAAATTACAGTAATAATTCGATAGATGAGGCCTGTACAACCACCCCGATCGGAAGTAAGAAGCATAAAATTTTGAAATTAACATTTAAAATTAATTAATCATATTGATATTTCACGTAGGCTGCACTAACGAGGTCAGTCTATGTTTGTAATATTAGATTAGCAATATGGAGAACACATGACGAAGAATGTACAGGTAAACTTATAGTATGATTAAAATTAGAGTCATGAAATTAAGCAAGAGGTAATGTGACGGTTTGTATTTTGTAGGGCTTCAATCGTAGTTCTTTTTATGTGCCCAGTGAAATGAGCAGACACATTGACATTTTTCGCAAGTAGAAGTGGTTGTCGTTGAATTCTGGTCTTCATATTTCGAACCATTTCTGACGATGCTGCTGTCTTTGGATGTCCACCTCAATGGCGTTTTTTATAACGTGTCATTGTAATAGTCCAAAATACAAACATTTTACTTACGTGTCAACAACTCATTAACAATGGGTGGTTGCGATTTTTCAGCCAAATACAAAACAATAACATAATTGCGTTTGAATTCCATTTCGTTAGTTTTCTTTAACTGCGTGGTAAAACGCTATGTTTATAAACAACATATAAAAAGAATGAGCGGGCTGTCATTAGCCGTTTGGTTGCTACAACAACGTTAGTTTCACAACACTTTCAACTAATAACCTCATCTGTAACGGTCATTTGTAATTGATACTTTTTCTCAAAAGTTGGCAGGTAATATAAAAGAATACATTACAACAATAATGTAGGTAGACGCGAAAAATTGAATACCGAAAAGTCGGCCAATTTGCATGAGTGGTAAAGGAAGGAGCGTGATAATGATATCCGTTTTCAGACACTATCTTACCAAACCTCTAATGTGTGCCAACTTTTACCGAATTTAGTGTAACTCTATAGAAGATATGAACCTAAGAATAAATGGGTTAAATTGGTCACTTTGTGTGGAAGGTACCCGAAGTGCTGGACTGCCGCAGTCCATTTACAATCCCCGGCTATAGTGTAGCTAACAATTGCGATGTGCTAATATTTTTGAAGTTTCATGACAATTCACGGCAATTTCACAAAAAGTTACCAGCCAGCCAGACATACTGACGTTACTCAATCGATTCAAAAAGTTATAAATATGTGAAACAAATTTACTCCTGTACTACAGTAACTTAAATATCTGTAAAATGCATAATGGATGGTAATAATTAAACACTCCCATTCTGATACCTCCAATACAAATGACCTATTTCAAATATTTACTCTCATGTTCATATCTTTTATCCAGTTACACCAAATTGAATTAAATTTGCTAAACAAGAATCTGAAGATAAAAATAAAGGGCATTTCCGAAGTAGAGGTATTTTCCGAAATGCAATTTTCCTAAAAACGCAATACAGCTCAATTTTTCCCAATCCGTAGACTGCAGTACCCTAAATCAGAATGCCGGGAAAAACTTTTCAAACATTGACCAAATCACATTCCTACATATCGTTCCGATTTAGCAGAAATCATTGATTTCTCTATACTTCTATGCGGCAGTCAGTATGTTATAAAAAAGTTGTATTAGTTAAGCACAGTAGGTTATAAATTTTCTTCCTTTGGTATGTTTTACTCTCAGCATCTTTTACCAAGAACATAGTGATTTACCAAGTCCTTTCTGGCACTCTGCGTACTTTCACACCAACGCAAAAAGACTTTGGCTGAAGGTATATGTGAGTAAGTTTACCTGACTGAAATTTCTTTACTGATTTCCTTATCTGTATATTTAGAACTGCAACATATTAGAAAACTTGCATAAATAAATACCAAATATGGTCTCGCAACTAACCAAGATTACATGTTTTGAACCTTGACTCACAATATTTTGAAGATAGCTAGATTCAACATGGAAAACCTATCTCCTGTTGAAACATATTGTCATTGCAGAGGTAGTCAAATTGGATGAGAATGTTACGGCCGCTTGATGTTCTTACAATTATTTACTTAAATTTGGTGGCATCACTTTCAAACAGGTCTTCATTATAGCTTCATCCGAAGAAATGAATGACGGAGTATGTTTCGTGTCATTCTAAGTAGATTGAACGATGTTAACCTGTCCGTCCGAATAGTATAATAACTATCGTAAATTTTTATGAAGCTTCTTGAAACTGGGCATATCCGCGAATTCTAGATGGGCCATTTAGACAAGTTCCTTCTGGTACTTGCCATTCAAATTGTCAGATTTTCCGAAACTGCTTATTTCACAGTAACTACTAAATCATGGACTGCAATAATCTACGTTTCTGTCCATTGCATTGCTTTACAAAACTTAGCGACATTCGAAAAATAATCGAAAAACCATGGCCCTTCTGGTACCTCCCATATAAATAGCTAATTCAACCCTGCAGTCATAATTTCGTATCAGTTATTCATATTATGCATTATATTGATTTAGTAAAACTTGAGTTAAAATCGGTCAAGTAATCGCTACCCTTATTGCATTTCCCACACGATTAACCGACTTAACCTACACCTTCTTAGCTTAATATCTTTAAAAAAGTTGCAATAATTTAAGCCAAATTTGGCACATACCATGCAATTGACAAACTTAGTTCTTATATTGAACATGGTCGTTCTGCAAATTTATCGAAATTTGATTTTTCCTTAATTCGTTTATCGCAATAATCTAAATCCTTGTCAATTTTATTGCATTGTTGCTCTGTAAAATTAAATTTACCCTTAATATCTTTCAATCAATTTCACTAAATTCAACAATTTGGAAACTGAGTGCTGCGAATAAATATGAAATGACATGCCATTGTTTATTGGTTACTCACTGACGCCATTATCAAGTTAAATGATTGAGCAGTACGAGTACTCGTATGTGATAAAACTTCTTTTAAAAAAATGATCCTATTTTCCGGTAGACAATTTGGTGGTCAAATTCGATGTGACCAATTCGGTAAGAAATCAGCCGCCATCCGTGAAAATGTGTGTGAGAATACGGTGCAGTCGATTTCCCGCCATCAATAAGAATTAGGACTTCCGCTTGGCAAATTTTAAGACGGGACCTGGGTCTGCTCCTGTAGAAGATCCAACGGACACAGAAGCTCAAAATTAATGAACGTAAACAACACCGTTTGTTCACAACCTGGGCTTCAAAGCGTTTGAAGAGGGCCCTAATTTTAGGAACGAGGTACATTTTTGGATGAATGGCTATGTTGAGAAGCAAAAAAAAAAAGCCAGATGACATAAAAAGCTACGGTTTGGTGCGGATTTTAGGCAAACGGCATTATTTATCGAAATTGGTGAGGCCACTATCAACAATGGCGGATGCTACACATCGATTATAACAAATTTCATTAGGCCCGAATTGAACGACACGGACGGAGGCGTCATATGATTCTGATCCCGCTAAACTCTTTCATCTGGGATTTTCTGAAGTCGCACGTCTATGCTAGTAAGCAGCAAATGATTGATGTTTTCAATGTCAACATAATCGCGGCTATCGCTTAAATTCAACCTGATTTATGGGGTGGAGTCACTCTGAACAACATTGCTTAATATTTCACACATAGCTTACTTTATTCCATTTCAAAATCAGTTAGGCATGTTTGGAAACCCCATTACAAATGTCTAAAAACCAAATTGTCTTCCAAAAGAAATTCAGTTGAAAGATTCATCACTGTTCAATATATTCATTCACACATTTCCCCCTTGGCTTGGAGAATATTTTTACATATACAGTTTCAACTATTGAAAAGTGCAGAATTAGCCTTGTCAATATAATTTGTATCTTTGGGAAATAAGGCACAAGTTACTCCTGCGGATTTAAATGTGCGGAAGTAGAAATCCTGTAGAAATATTTTTTTTTTACAAATACAAAGGAAAAAAACGCAATTTTATATGAGAAATGAACAACATCTTACCTATCGAATGTATGGTTATGATTTGGATTCAAACTTACTAAGTTATACCGCGAATAACACTTGATGAATGATGGCGCTGTTAACGAACATATTTTCAATGAAATCAATCTTGTTCCTATAAATCGAATTAATAATAAACTTAAGCAATGTGAACAAATTAAATACTTAAAATAATTCAAATCTTACAGGAGAATCCTCCAACATTCATAGTAACAAAACGCCTTGAACTCTTAAGAACTCATCACATTGTTTCCCGCTTACGAATTGTTGTTCCATTATTAAGATTCTCATATGATTTGTAGCACTAATTTGTTGCCACATGATCTGCCACTTAGGGGGAGACCCGCAGACCACCAGATTGCCTGAAACATTGTCGATGTCAACTGGAGCTGATTCGTGAACTTGAACTTCGCCTCAATCTTGGGTGATCAATAATCAAAATCCTCTTATGACCGAAAGTGAATAGACGTACGAGACTGATGTATACGAGTATGATGCATATGTACGTACATACTTATTTATGTAATATGATCTCCGATCCCCTTAAGTGATCTGAATGTAATCATGGAAGGGAATTTAGAAATGAATCGTTGCACACATCCATACACACCCGTTTTTCTTGTATCATTGCAATCGTTATGTTGAAGCCTTTGGTGGCTTGTGAACTTCTTGCATCTTGAGTCATCGCGAATGGATTTAGATAAATTCACAGTAATTTCACTTTCCGATATGCTTTCAACATTCATTTTCCTAATCCAATAATAATAGCAACACCCTGTGTGATGTGCCGATTTAGGTCTAGCAGTCAGTCATGTCAATCTCAATTGAGCTCAATGTCAGTTTAGATGCCGCTCTCAAGTGTGGCATGAAATTTGATCCATATTGAAAAATGTTTTTAAATTGTAATTAAATTTAAAAGAGGATTTGTTGTCAATGACGGTATTACTAATTCGATTTTCTTTTCTCATAATTTGTTTGACAGTCAGCTAAATGATGAGGCGTTGTTGGTCTGATGAAAGTGTAAGTAGTAAAAATGGGCTACGAGTAATATTGGATACAATCGCTATTTTATGAAACTAGATCTTGGCATCTTGGTTTAAATAATTGGCATTTTAAATAATTTCAAAAAAATTTTAGATTTTCATTACATTCTCAAATGCTAAGTTAGTTATTTCTACCATCTCATATTTATAGGCATGATAAATTTTAAGTTGAACACAACCGGCTTAGAAGTAAAATAAATCAGACCATATAAGGGAAACTGGCAATGCTGCGAAATTTTTTCACGAGTGAACAATGTTTCGTTGAACTTCTTCTTTACGAAGAGAACAGCTTTAGATAAAAATGGTGAGTAGTTAATTTTTCTTGCAATTTGTATTGCAATAGCCAAATCGCTGAAAACACTGTAGGCGGCTTAAAGTGAATCGACTTTTTCAGAGGGGCGCAGTGCATTTAAAAGCGGTCGAGATGTATATGTATTAGAAAATTTGATTCACCCTGGTCGGCCATTTGCGTCCCCAACTAAAATTAATATTGGTAAAATGAAGGAAATGGTAAATGAAAATTACCATTTAAATTTTAAAGAGATGGGCGGTAAACTTTCTAATTTTCACGAATCAACTAATACCATAATACACTTTTTGGATATTAAACACTCGACTGATATAGACTGATTCACTTCCAATTCCACATTTATAAAATGCATTGTAATTGGTGAAAAGACAAGGATTTAAGAGTCTGATATGCCAACCAGTCAATTAGCTTCGAAGTGGCGCCAATCAACTGAGCCGAAACCGAAAAAACACATCTCAAAGTTGATCAAAAGTCAAGGTAGTGCTGACGGGTTTCTTTAATTATCGCGGTATTATGCACTGAAAATTGATGCCGAAAAATCAGACGGTAAATAAACAATATTAATTTTATGAAATACATTATTAATTGGTCACAATAGGCCAGATTTGGGGAAAGAAAACTCATGATTATTTTACAAGGTTATCCTTGTAAACGAATTTCTGGTATTTTCTTAATATGTCTCTAATAGACTTTTTGTCTTTCCAAAACTCAAATTGCCATTATTTTTTCTCAATATACATATAAAATACTAGAATTGAGACATTCCCCAAAAAATGTGTTTTGAAAAATGCTTTATTGAGCTAATCATTCGTTGGCAAAGGGAACCTTCTTTTCAGGCGGTACAATAAATTTTAATCCATAATAAATATTTTGTGTTGTATTGTATTTGGTATTATACCCGTTTCACCACACAAATGCTATCCGGTATCCGGTATACGCTAACGGGGATAATTTTGCACGCTAAACTAAACGGAGATAAGTTGTATAAAAAAGTAGTAGAAAAGTATGGAAAATAACAATGCGACCAAACTCACCTACGCAAAAGTAAACAAAGAAGAAGGAGAACGTCAAATAACGTAAATATAAGTTGTTATTTTTTTGCAAACGTCAGTTGGGGAATTTTGGTTTTGTGTGTTATTGCACACACAATGCGTTCCAATTCAATTTTAATTTTAATTTATTAAATTCGCGAACAATAAGTAACGTTTATTTTATAAATATGTGATAAAATGATTACAAATAAGAACAAAACAAAATTAATAAACATTTCATAAATAGCAATGCTGCCAAGTTAATTTTGCTAAGCGCCGAAGTTTTTTTTTGGTATCCTAATCGGATAGCAAAAAACCCAATCATTGTTACATAGACGACATTTCGTGCTTCAATGTGAGATATGTCACAATATTTTCATTGGTCAATTTTCTTTAAATCGCTCATTTTCCTCATTTATTTCAGAGATCGCAAACAAAAAACACGAAAGCAACAGGGATATATGCGACATGTGCGGTTTGAATGCCTTAACAGAACGTTTGTGCCAGAATTGGTCCACGAAAGTTCTTTTTGCAAATTTCAGCTCAAAGATGAGTATGAAATCAAACCCGTTATCAAGAAATTTCAGAAAAGCTAAAAGTATCGCACACTTGTGGGCTTTTCAAAAAAACTTATTATTTGGATTCCGCAGTAAAGGAAATCTGCTTAATAAAGTGGATAAACACTTGAGATTTATTGCTTACACGCTATCAAAATGATCTCTCTTTGAAACGCATTGCCATCGAGAATGAAATATGGATCCCTTATAACAATATCAATCAAAACAGAATGTAATGCAAGTAAAAATGAACGCTCTCAGACTCCATTCCAGGCTGAATTTCAATAGGAAATGGTTATGATCTCAATTTGGTAGGATTTTAAGATAGTGGTTTGTACTGCTTCGAACTTCCAACGAACTAAGATATGAATTCTGAACTCCTTTGTCAATAACTGACAAAGTTGAAAGTCGTGCTAAGACAAAAACTTATATTTGTAGATTTGGCAAAAATATTGGAGATTAGATGGGAAGCGACGCTACATCTATGTTTTGATCTTAACCTATGATTTTCAACTACTTTGAGTCTGCAAAATTTTATAAATGGAAAATACTTCAATGTAGCTAAGGATCTAAAAACTGAGTTGTTTCGTTTTTTTTTTACTGGGAAGAATCAATTTTTCTTCCAATTTGGGATCAAAACTTTTGAAATAGGGTAGAAGGTCATTGAAAAACGTGGCACCTACATTGTAAAGCAAGCGACTGAATTGTGATGATTAGGGCCGCTGTTGTTGGTCTCAGGTGGTTCACCACCTTTTTGCATTGAGAAGGGCGTAAAAGTAGATCACAAAATCTACCATGAAAAGATTTTAAACGATGCTTTGCTATTTTGGAGACATAAACAATTCGATCGTAACAATTGGATGTTTAAACAAGGTTCGGCACCATCCCATAAAGACGTCAAATAAAATGTTATTTTTTGTAACAAACAGTTCTGAGTTTCATTTCTTCATAACAATGGCTTCCATATTTACCGGACTTCAATCCGTAAATCTTCCCATATGGTCCATTCTGAAGGCCAAAGTATCAACTAAAAAATATGTGACGGTCAATGGCTTAAAGATTGCTCTTCCCCAGCAATGGAACAAAATACAGGGTTGCCCATATTCGACGGACCCATGTTTAAAAAAAAAATCAAAGAAAAAAATAAAAATTTGGCGGTTGGCAATCTTATTCATTTAATTTGTTCCAAGTAGATTTGTTTACATCAATTTTTGAATATGATATCTCTCAAATGGCCGCCTCTGGCGTTGATGGCGTATTGTACCATCAGCTCATATTCGTGCTGTGTGTGAAGCTTTCCTGGACAGACTCGATGCTGTTATCAGCACTAATAGCATATTTCTCTTAAAATTTAAAACGGTTTTACGATATAAAAAAATTGAAATTGACAAAATTACAGCATTATAAATCGGTAACACTTCTGGATTGAAATTATCATCACATTTCTGATCATATTAATGATATTGGAAACCAAAATATCGAATATTCTTAATAGCGTACAGGAGAGTATACACAAAACTTGCTGGGGAATTAAGTAGACATTTCCAAATTGAAAATGTTTCTAAGTATTCAGTTAGAGTAACAGTCAGTTCAGTAGCCATTAACAAGGATGACGCGTGAAAAGTCCATTTTCAGATCTCTCTGTGACTGAATCTATACTATTGGTGCATAATCAGTTCCGTATATTCTATATATAGATATCATCCAAAAATTTTCATTCAACTTTATTTATTAAACTAATCAACAATAAGAACAGAGGTTTGTTTTTCCTCACAAATTCCTTTTCCAAATTCATAGCCGAGGTAATTTTTGATCTTATGAACCATACTCCAATCTTTTGATATTCACAGATAGTTTTTGTTTTCATACTGACCACATTAACGATAACTCTTTGATAGTGTACTGGAAAATATACATCAAATGGGCTTTGAGGTCAAGTAGACATTTCCAAACTGAAAATGTTTTTAATTATTTGGTTGAAATAAAAGTCAGTTCAACAACCACTAGGACTCTACAAAAAGTCTGCCTTCACTTTCAGACTCCGTGACAAGTTCATCTTCCTCATTAACATGGTCACTGTGAAAACAAAAACACTCTTAAACTTTTAAGAGCGCCTGTACTCCCCCTCAATGTTATTTTTTTATGACAAAAGTCACTCCTGTTATAGAAATTGAGTTTAGCTTGACACTAATCCTCTCCTTTTCTAAAATGTATTTTATCCCACCCGTAGTTTGTTGTCGAGAGGCCAGACGGACGACTTGACAGAGCCATTGACAATTTTACATTTAACATGAAATCTTACATACTCATACTTGTAAGATTACAAGAGCGGTAAGAGAGACGACATTGACATCGACACTGACGCCAAGCTGAAACACACGGCATTTTGACATTTGTAATTGCAAAGCATTGGAAACTAACGCCAACGGGGGAGAAAGACGAGACAACTGTACTTGGATGTAACGCTGCAGCAGCAAATCTCGCTACACTGTATGGCGATGTGATTATTAGAATTTGTTCGGCGCTAAATAATGCAAATCTTTGCTTTGGAAACGCGCCTTTGTAACTAATGTGTCATTTGCATTTAGTATCAACAGGTTAAATCAAGTTGTATTAACTTATTATTGGCGCCACTTCAAATGTTTGTCGATCGCATTGTTTGCCCGCTAATGGGACCACCACCAGTAACGTCTGTAACACCGCACGGCGGGCCGGTAATTTTCTGCTTATAATCCGCAATATCAATCAAAGGCTTGCCGATCTGTTGTTGCGCCCGTGTTTTCCTCCGTAAATGCGTTGCCGGTGTGCAATGTAGGGAGTCGTTGGCAGGCCTCTACTATTTGTAATGTATTCGCTTATAGAAAAGCCCCAAATCCATTTCCTCTGTGTCATATTTCAACAAGTGTCTTATTGTGGACAGGTAATTAGCTTTACAATTAATTGGATATTTTTATAGTTTTGTGCTATAAGAGGGCTGTATGGCAATCAGATTGGTAATCTAACATAAAACGGCGTAGCAAGTAAAAATACTGATATTTAACAATTAAAATCACTACCTATCACTGTTTATACAGTAAAAAACTAGAGAAACTTGAGAAGAAGATTGGTTTAGTTTGAATAATAAACAATTCATTACAAATTCCTCATCAGAGACAGAGGATGGCATTTAAAAAACCAGATCAAATAACGAGTGCCTCAAGACAAGTTACTGATATAAAAAAGTATTTATTATAAAATTAAACAAAAACGCACTTGTTTTGTCAAAAGCTAGAATACGGTATTTACTCAAGTTAATTCCATATATTGTTGCCAATTTAGCTTTTTAAAATCATTTAGCGGACGAAATTTGGATTTAATATTAAGCGTTTCTTCTGGCTTTCTTTCATAAAATATTCTATTGCAACTTACGATTTTGCAAATGAATTAAAGATTTAAAAGATTATAGAATAACATATAGTCAACCAATTTCCGAACCCTACTTATCAACTTGGTGTGCATTTTTACGCGAGAAAGCAAGTCCAAACGCATGAAACTGCTTAGAAAAATGTTTACAAAATAAAAATCGTAAGGAAACTTAAAACATTTAAATAATTGTATGTAAAAAAAAACAAATAAAGAAAAATATATTTAAAAATTTAATTTAGTGCCCTGAGATTGGCACTAATTGCTATAGAAAACGTAATTAAATGATCGATTTTCGTTTAAACTTATTTACTCGGTTTTTCTTGTTAAGTAAAAGTAAACAAAAAAAATTGTTTAACCAGTAATAACATATCAGCACCATTAATGAAACCAACTTTCTACATTGTCTTGGCCGCTTTGATCCATATTTTGAAGCAAAATTGGTTTCTGAATTTAGGTTGGGCTAGTTTTAAAACTGGTTTCATTCCAGGACATAATTTTAAATCCAAACAAACTCCAATAATACATAAATTTTGATGAAAGTTATTAATCAGGAAAAAAAATTTTTCTAATTTGCAGTTTTTTACATACTGTGCTAAGAAGAATGGTCCATTCAACTGTTTCCACCATATTGAATATAGACTTCAAATGGCCATTAGTTATAAATTTTTTAAATAATTCTGACGTTTTTGTTCCGCTTAGCAAATATTGGATATAATCACACATTTAATCACCTGAAATGAATCAAAACATGACTCTTGTTATTTTTTATTGTTTTAAAACTTTAAATATGTTAACCGAATTAATCAAAAGTTGATCTTTCGAAAAATCATAATCTGGTCCCTGGCCATAAAAACTGTTTCCTCGGTTTGGATACCCTAAGAATAAATATAATATATCTAATGTAATCCAATATGGCGGCAAAAAATTAAGAAAATGATGTTGACTGGAAGAAGATTTCAGTTTTTCTATAATTCCTGCGAATCGAATTGAAATGTAAATGTATATATTTTTTCCAACAAGAACTTTAACGACGAAGGTAAAAAAATGTCATCTTACTCGTATAAATTCAATAAATATCAGTATAATTTACTTCAAATAAAAAAAAAATTCTTAAAAAAGTAAGCTTTTTTTGGTTAGCTTTTTTTAACTTATTTTAGCTTTTTTCGCGAAAATTTTGGCTTCTTTCTTTACTGTTATAGCAACACTAACCCCTAATCTTATCCAGCAAGAACACTAAATATGAATTTGAACATATTTCAACTTATAAAACGCAATAAATATTAATGTAACTCATTTCAAACTACAAAAATGTTCTTAAAAAAAATAGCTTTTTTCTGGTTAGCACTTTTTTAACTTATTTTATTTTATTATTTTTTTAACTTTTTTGGCGAAAGATTTGGTTTCTTTATTTACTAAGTTACAACAACACTAATCTCACACATCACTCGTAACTTGTACAATTCTGGAAATTATTGCAATTGTGTCGCCAATAAAAAGGGAAAGTTTTACCGCAATCAGCTGCACAGGATAGGAGCTAACACTGAACGGGAGGACATGCAAACATTCATATCCTCGGATAGATAGCCAAATATTAAAGGAGAACATATTTTATGCGGACGAATTTTTGCAGCAACTTTTTATACCATAAATCGAGTCTTTGAATTTATCTTGTAATTTTTGTAAAGATATAGAAATTTTGTAAGTCAGTAAATTGAGAGGAAGCATTCCATTTCCTGGGAATTCCCGAAAAATATAAGCATGACAAATCCTGCAAATTGTAATTTCAACTTTCACAGAATTGAATAAAATTTCGTATGTAAATTGCAAAATTCTTATCAAAAATTTCCTGAATCAACGCATGATATCAGAGAAAATGATGTCGAAAGCTTACAAATTAAAGAAGAACCATTCATTTTTTCTAGATGATGCACTCCATTTTTTATTGTCAGAAGTATTATGTTGAATTGAATGCAATTGAATAAATGCTCACTTTGCGTAATTTTTATACTGGGTGCAAGAAAGCGTCAAGCTTTCTTTCAATGTTTCCAAATTTTGGCCAATCTGACCCATATAATCTGAAGTTCATATCTCTCGTACAGATGCATTACTTTCCAATATGATGTCAATAGTTTAATGAACTGAGTGTGAAAACAAAAATGAACTCTGTGGTCGCACATTCTGAAACTTTTCATACAAGTTGGACAGTTTTTCGAAATTCCACCTCTTCTGTGTAATTTTTAACTGGAGGACTGCAGTAATCTAGATTTTTTATCTATAAAATATTGTCGAATATTGTTTTATGAAATTCGGAAAAATCATTCGAGTAACCACGTCTCTTCTGGTATATCCCATGGAAATGAGCCATTTAACATGATATCTAGCAAACAGTTGCGCTGAATTCAGTTATGTTTAGCAAACAATGTGCGTTTAGCGAATTAAGTCCAAAGAATGATTACGGAGAATATTGTCATATTGTAAAGGCTTGCTTTGTTGAAAAGATTAAAGTTTATTAAGTTTTTATTTCAAAAGTAACGGCCTCACTTTGCTTTAGTTACGCCCCCTGAATGCAGAGACCGCTCATTCTTGATTGTTTATTTATCAAAAAATTGACGTTTTATGTTA
The DNA here is from genome assembly GCA_019455685.1 of Philornis downsi. Classification (NCBI taxonomy): domain Eukaryota; kingdom Metazoa; phylum Arthropoda; class Insecta; order Diptera; family Muscidae; genus Philornis; species Philornis downsi. The sequence goes on from JAHXMU010000797.1 coordinate 1,151,696, forward strand.
TTTGTTTGCTTTTTGTTGCTAACTAAATTCTGGAAAATAAATGTTACACTACGGCATCTACTAGGTTTCATATTTCGCCATATCGAAGAGATCGGTCATTTTATCGTTTCAACAATATAGCTGAAGTTCATTTCTGCAAAATAAAAAAAATAGTTTTTTGAGTCAAAGAGGCAAAACGGACACGTCTTAGAATTCCTAGGAACCAGTGATAAATAAAATTTACTCATTTTGTTACCAACGTTCTAATACGTGCCGATATTCATAATCAATTTGGTAATTATTGTTGGAAGGGGATCCACCGGTTCCAAACAGTTCATACGAAACTTGCCGGCTTCCGTCAATGTAGTATTTTTTTTATTGCAATAAATTTCAATTTTTCTGTTTATTTACCTCTCATTCCTATAAATTTGACAGCTAATACAAGAAATTCATCGAATATAATAGAAATAGCGAAGACTGAACTTATTCTTGCCTATTTCAAACAATTCAAATCAGTTTTATTCTTACTGTTAGTTGGAGAGCAAGTTATATTCATAATTGCGTTGGCAGACTTTGCCATCCTAAACTTAGTTCATTGTCCAAAATAAAGCTCGAAAAGTTGCCAATGATCCCGTAACCCCATCATCAGGCCAGTTTTAAAAAGACGGAAAACGACTCTAAGTTCGCGGAAGTATATTCTTTTATATGTTATTTTTTTCTATACATTGCTTAATTTCTAAGTTACTAAAATCCCTTTCTTGAAAGGGCTACACCTTATATTATGCACAAGTTAACATACAAAACATCATCAACGATAATGTACATGTACAGACATTGTACAATATCCACGCTCCTAATAAGATCTGATGATCATGATAATAATGATGTTAATTAGGACTAATGTTTTGGTCAAACATTAATGTTAAGTATACAGTGATAAAACTTTTAATAACATTTTATTAAGAGCAATATCATCGGCAAGCTAACAGTGCTCTATTTCTAAGAGAGGCATCATCATCAACAACAAATACATCTCTTACCACTCTTCAATGAGACGCTCTTCGAAAGTACTTTCGTCGGAGGATCTACGACATTATCAGAGTGAGTGATTTATATTGATAAGTTTCCCTTGATATTGCTATTTCCATATGTTCTACTTGAGAGCACACTGTAACTCTTTTAAAATTGTGTTTACTTACTTTCGCAATCTTGAGATGACCAAGTGTCTACGATAATTTTTGTCCGTCCATCATTAAATAATTTTTCATTGAATGGACTACAATTTCATTTAAATACCATTAAAAGTAATTATGGCAACGAATAATTAGAAAAATCTTCTTACCAATTGTTTTTTTTTATTATGTAACATTAGATTTATTTTAATGTTATATTCATTACTATATTTCTATCTCCTTTTTTTGGTGATCTCAACCGTAGTTAGGTATTTATGTTTTTTTTTATTATTAAATTCACAATGCAAAAATAGTAATCGAATCAGAGTATAAAATTTAAAATGAAGTTTCACAATCTTAAGTTATCATAATCATAATTGGGTGGGCCTATTGAGCGCATTTACACCTCGTTGCTCAACCCTCTTGTATAGATCCCTCCTTACTTCTTATCTTCTTGGGAAATTTCTTTTGCCATTCTCTATTTCTTTTGAGATCTCGTATCTTCATATTATTGCTTCATATCTGTTGCTGTGTATCTATTCCGTAAAATCTTCCTGCTTTCTAAAAAACAGATGCACGAAAAAATTTATATTTATGAAGTAGCTCTGTGGCAACAGCAACTTAAAATAAACGAACTCTCCTACGACGAGTAATAAATCCGGATGTAATGCGTGCACAGGCTCTTAGGTTTCTAAATTACAACAGTCACTAATCATGCAGTTATACACTACAATATCTATTCTGGTGTCTCCCATCCAAATTCACCGATTTTCCGAATTTAACTTTTTATTCTAAATCTTAAATCGTAGACTGCTTTTGTTTGTAATACTTGGGAAGCTTTTAAAAACAATCGGCCAAATTAATTAATTCTTTAATTCTTAGGTTATATTATTCAGTTACATCAATTCAGTCAAATTTGATACAATCATTCTCCTTCTCCTCCTATACAAATTAAGTTCTCCAAAAAACAATGTTTAATTTGTACTTTCTCATTAGTAGTCTAGATTTTTCTATCTTAACCCGAAGGTAAATGTAACATTCGGAAGGAAGTGTTTAAAGTTTCAAGTGTCTTTTGACTAAATGTTTCATGACTTTTTAAGCCGATTGAGCGATGTCGGTCTGTTTGACTGGCTGATTTGTGGTCATGTTAACGGTCGTAAATCTTTACTAGACATGTCAAAACTTGGCACAGTCCGATATTTTGCCGGATCGGTGCTTGTAAATGGCCTATATTGATTTACTACTTCTAATATCTCCCATACAAACCGAATCTCAGAAACTCAGTTTTTCACCTGAACCTCCACTTTCGTTGGCTGGAAGAATAACTTAAATTTGTGTTCACTGCATTTGTTTTTTTTTTTTAATTTTTGATAAGCATTACAGTATCCTTCGGATATTTCCCATACAAATGGTTCATTGAACCATACATTCATGTCTCTTACCAGATTCCACCAAATGTAGTCAAATTTATAATAGAGCGTTTATGAAAGTAAGGACCCACAATAGAAATGGACAGCATTGCCACACTCCTTCTAGTACATCCCCTACAAATTGGCCGATTTTCCGAAATCCAATCGTTACTCTGCAATTTATTGTCAATAGGCTGCAGTAGCATACGTTCTTATCCAGTACATTGATTAATAATTCTCTGTAAGCCCTGGTAAAAGTTAACTTCCTAACCGCTCCCCTTCTGGTGACACCCATGAAATTTGTCGATTTAACCTATATATTTTTAGCTTGATATCTTTGGAGTAGTTGTACTGAAATAAGTCAAACTTCGCATTGATTATACGTGTGGTAAAATAAGTTCTGGAAATGAAAACGGAGAACATTGTCGCAGCTCTTCCGGCACCTCCCATAATAATTGACTGTTTTGTCGTAATTTAATTTTTTTCGCTGTAATCCATAATTCATAGACCGCGGACAATTATATTGCTTCATGATGCTTCGTAAAATTTAAAAAAACAATCGGACAACACCGCCCTCTCTTCCGCATAATCCTAGATTCATATTCTCTTTTTCATTGAATTACACTAAATTTAGTATAATTCAGCACGAGTTAGACGTTTAGCAAACTTAGTACAGAGTATAAAAATGCCAGAGTATTTTTTAAAGAATGTAACGACTTAATAAGTCCAATGGTAATGACTGAAATTTCCATACTGGTTATCCATTGCATTGGTTTAGAATTCTCTGCAAAACTTAACTACTCCATTTCTGGCACCTCCCACATAAATGTCCGATTTAACCCATACCTACTTAGGATTATATATTCCAAGCAATTGTGCTGAATTCAGTCAAATTCAACACATACTCCACGTTTTGGTGACCTAAATTTGAAGAATGAAAGTAAAGTTTATTGCCACACCCCTTATGGTATCCCAAAATTTAATTTTGCCTGCAGTTGCATATTATTGCAATGCTTTGTAAAATGTGAAAAATGGACCGGATAACGACACTGGTCCTTGTACCTTCCACATTTGATTTCATATTATTTCATTTAATTTCATTTTATTTTATTGCATTTCATTTCATTTTATTTCATCTCATTTCATTTCATTCCATTTCATTTCATTTCAATTGATTTCATTTCGTTTAACTTCATTCCGCTCCATTTCATTTTATTTCTTAGCGAAACATAAAATGGTATTCGCGACAATAACTCAGGACAATCAAACTGAAAGCCAAATAGATATATAGGGTGCCATAATATCATTAAACAACGCGCAAACATCTGTACAATTTAGCACTCATCAAACTTTTAGTAAACTAAATTATCCGGATGATAAATATCTATGAGCCGATGTGGCGAAAATCAAGATCTTCCCTACAACATGTAAGCGGAAGGCAATAAATTAGTAAGTTTAAATTTTGCTTCTTTCACTTTTCATTAATTCAGAGTATGACCACGCCCTCTCAACTGCGCTGCACGCCTTTGCATCAACGCAAAAGAGCATTAGGTGGAAGGTAGGTTTAACTTAGTTCACATGCCTAAAATTTTTGGATTGGATGACGAAATCGTTGGCAATGGCATTTATTGGGTACTAAAAAGTGTTCATTAAAAGCTGCAATCTTTTTATGGGAGATAGATTTTTAATATTGCGGGAATTGTAATCATTGCTATCATTTCGCTGCAATCTCCAGTAATTTATCACCACTTATTCTATTCTATTATGTAAATAGTTTTTCCCTCCGACAGAGGAATGTAAACAATTTAAAACATTTTTCAGTTCCCCATTTTTCACTTTCCTCATAGCCGCTATAAAGAATTTGTTAAGTTAACACCGTGTTGTCTGTCGCCACGATCAGGTTAAGTGAGTTGAAACATAAAGTTGCGTGTTGCCTAATAGCTGGTTCGCATGTCTGTCCTTCTATTTGTCATACTGATATTAAGTTATAAAAAGTTGTTAATTAATTAGTATTGATTATAATTAGCTTTCATTTCATACTTAATTCTAACTAAGAACGTACGACATTTGTTTTCATTAGCTAATCGAATTATTCTTAAGTATTCCAGCCCAACCCCAGCAATTTGTACCAGAATCCAATGGAGTTCTCTGAGTTTGTTTTATAACAGATGACGACTCTGTGATTAATCGCTGTAGAGCTGCAATCGCAGCCTGTGCTGCCAGCACAAGGTGTAGCTGCTAATTTATAGCAAACTGTCTGTAGCTTGTCAGCGTTTATTGTCATTTTCACCTTCTATTTGCACACAGACATGTGATCACAAATGTGCATACATATATGAAATCCTAATGCATACGAGTATGTGTACTATATGCACTTACACTCGTATACATGTCTATATATGTATATGTACATAGGGGGAGAGTGTAAATTCGTACCACCATGTTAATTGCAGAGATTAATCGCTTAATCAATGAATAATTATCGCTTTAGAGCTGCAATTCATTAGTTGGGCGCCATTTAAATGCGAATATATGACTTGGATATTTATGCAAATGCGACTAATTGTTTCTCGTTATTATGTACACATTTTTATTTGAACGAACGAACGAAATCTTATCGGACGTTTTGAAGGAAGTGTGGTCTATTTCACCCACCAACGCCATCTGAACTGACACTGAGTGATGAATGTATGACCTTGTAGTTGAGGAAAAAATATAGCTCAAGTTGTAAAACATTAAATAAAATTTAAATGAATTAAGAGTATGCGATTTTTTAGAATTTTTCCATCCAAAGGAAACTAAGAAAAATGTTTGAATTTTCCAGGATTCTAGGTAATTATATAAAAAACGAGAGTGGTTCCAAAACTAGTCAACCTGGCAAAGAAGGCAAACAAAGTTGGGAAAATTTGTCATCGTCTAAGCGCTGCAATAAATTAGCATAATAAGTGAAGATAATCAATAAAAATAATCCCATGCGCATCCCTAAAAACAGACGCCTTCTTGCCTGCAGATAGAACCGTCTTCGCCTTCTTTAGATGCTAATGGAAGCATTCCAGTTCACTGCTTTGACAGTTTCTTTGCCTAAGATGTGAAGTGGTAGACCCATGTCTTATTCGTGTTTGTAAATCGACGCAAAAATTCGTCTTTATTGCGATGCAGCATCGCCAAACACTACTAAAATGTCTTCACGAAATTGTTTTTGCTTTATTAAAAGCAAACGCGGCACCCATCTTGCGCACAGCGTTCATACCTTCAATTCTTCTGTCAATATACGATGTACAGCACCTTTTAAATTGTCTTTCATTTCAGGTAGCTCACGTACCTTCAGCCGATAATCATTCAATAGCATATCTTAACTATATCTTGCGTGGACACCTCAATTGGTTAGCTACTATGGTGTTTACCTTAGCAGCTCTTACGGCCACGTTTAAACCTGCTACCCAATATTTTATGGTCGTAAACGCAAAAGCAGATGCGCCGAAAGCAGAATCTAGCTCGGCTTTAATATTGGTTAGACTGAAACCTTTCAAATGAAAATATTGACCAATTTTTTCCATGTTCACAAATTCATTGAGATTGTTTACTTTTGATGGCTAAAATAAAAGTACTAAACAACGTGGCCAAAATATTTTTTTTTTCAAACTTCTGGCACCATCTATACGTCTAGTTTAAGACTGCTCTGTGGTCCCCAGATAATTACATTTTCATTACATTTAAACTGAATCAAAACAATTCTTTGAGTGCAAACAGTTTTCATTTACATAAAAGTTATTTTAAATAACTTTCTCCGATGTCAAAAAATGGTAATAATTTTGAACATTTTACATGGGTTCAAAATGTGTCAAATCACTCACAACGTTTTATGTAGAAAAGTGTCTTCCTCGACACTTTTCATGTAAGAAAAGTTTTCATAGACACTTTTTACACCGAAAAGCGACTGTTTGCACTCAAAGACTTATTTTGATTCAATTTTAATGTAATGAAAAGCGTCTTCATCGACGCTTTTTATATAGAAATTGTCTTCATCGATACTTTTCATATAAAAAGGTGGTTTAATCGACACTTTTCATATAGAAAAGTGTCTTCGTCGACACTTTTCATGTAGAAAAATGTCTTTGTCTGCACTTTTCATACAGAAAAATATCTTCATCGACAATTTTCATATAGAAAAATGTCTTCATCAATAATTTTCATATAGAAAAATGTCTTCATCGACAATTTTCATGTAGAAAAATATCTTCA
>JAHXMU010000797.1:1158507-1281617 GCA_019455685.1 Philornis downsi
GTCGATAATTTTCTTGTAGAAAAATGTCTTCATCGACAATTTTCATGAAGAGAAGTGTATTCATCTTTTAACACAAAAGTCGATTTTTCGACTTTTTCACAAAACAAAAGCCGATTTCGACTTCCCCAATTTTTTCTACCAAAAGTCGATATCTGATTTGTACAACCCTACTTTATACGTTATCCAGCCAAAATATACATATGGCATTTGGTTATGTTTGGATGGAAACTACGATTTTCAAAAGGATATAAAAACTTGATGTGAGCGGCTATAAGAATATGACTAAGTTGGATCAAAGGTTATTCTCAATCGGTAATTATACATCTTTATATTTTTAAGCATTACATTTAAGAGCTCCAAATAAACATATCTATTCCAAATGTACTGTATTATATGAAGTTGTCGCATAAAAGTTTCTTACTGTCGCTCAGCCTTGTCAATTAATAAGGCTAGCTATTTAACATTGCTAATCAGTTCTTTGGGTAAACAAACAAAAATTCATTTAAGGTTATTGTTGTCGTATGGCTTTTAAATTCAATTCTTATTCAAAATTCTAAGCAATCTCTACATATCGATGAGAGTACAAAATATACCACAGTCCACAATTTGCTTTTGACCTCAATATCAATACGACGCAACTTTAATAGGCCTCAGTCATTTATTTCAGTAGAGCAGTGGAGCGATATTGCAGTGTCCAAACATTATTTTTACAATGCGGCGCAGTTTTCAGCTTCTTTCACAGAAATTTAATGTAACAAATCGTTTTTAATTGTTTACATAGATAAACACAACGAAAATTGAGCAATAATTGAAACGCATGAAACTCTGAGTGATTGAAAAAGGGAGTTTGGCAGCCACCCATGAGGATTCTAAGAATTGTGTCGCCCCACCACTGATTCCATGCCAGCGCACGTCTTTGTTTTGGGCTGCTTTAGATCTTTATGCCCATCAACAACATGGAAATGGAAGAATAAAACTAAACTGATGAAAACAGTCATCTAGTGTCATTAACAGAATGACAACGAGATCATCGATGGGATCTAATACGGCACATACATATACTATATGTATATACAGCTATGATGTGCTGCATACAGTTAGAAATTGCATGTGGCTGTCCATGAAAGTCTGCACGCATCCATGAGGCGTATGGTACTAACTCAATGGGCGGACGGTCACATGTACTCCTCTTGAGCAACAGATGTGACATCCATGATTAGAGCGGCTGTCAAATATCTTGTCGTCAATCAGTCACCAACAAATGTAACGATGAATCATAGTCATCGCCTTATCCACATCGACATCTATGCCATCTTGGATATCGCTGCGCTGCAAGCATCTTAAGTTGCATCCATCCACTTTGCTTCGAATGCATGCTAGTTGTTTGATGCATTAACATGTTGTACGGAGAGTATTAGACCCACTCGGAAGGGATGGGCAAAAGATTACAAAATGTCAAACTAATGTAAATGTCTCTTCTATTTCTATATGTACGTGCGCCTAAATCATTTTTTGTGTTTATTGTACACCTACTTATAAGAATCTGACAAGTCCGATCATCTTGACTATGTCTTAATTGTATATATTTCACAACTGTCGTCTTGTGATGCAACAGTGGAAACTATAGCCGAAGGACATACATATGATGGATTGAAGCGATCATCAATTGTGCTACTATTACGGATGAATTTCCTTATATATCTATACTCGTACATATGTAATCTATACATCTTTATGAGTATTCTGAAAAGAACATGCTGCGCTTGAAAACGTCAATTACCGACAAATTTATACATTTACTCTTTCATTTGAACGTTGATAATTTTGTCTTACTCGGAAAAATCTCCTTAATAGGTGTTACTTGTAAATAACAATTACTACCGAAACGTAGCTACAAAAATGTGTTGCATTTACTTCCGAAAATTAATGAAATCATTAAATTTCGTTTCTCATGTATAAACTATGGGCTTTAAACACATTGATCCTTATATCCTTATCCTCATAATTATCCAACGAAATTTCTATCAAGTGAACTAAATTACTCATAATTTCACCCAGCGTCCTTCTGAATGAGTTAGTTAGTGCAAAAATATGTGAAGTAACAGAAAAGGCATGGTGAATCACTCCGTTACCAACAAATTGTCAAAAGTGTAGCTGCTGCAATACTCGAATTAGTTTTTACACTAATTTTATGGTATGTACCCGTATGGACATAGCAATGCAGACCACTTTCATCCCCAGAGCTAAACTTATTAAATGTCGAATTCAATGCAACTGCTTACGAAACATGAATCTAATAAAATGTGTGGGATAGACCGGTCATCTGAATGGAAGGTGTCATATGAAACTTGGATACTTGATCGATTTTTCTCCAGTTTTGCCAGGCATCACAAACAAATAAAATGAACAAAAATTTAAACGGTTACAGCCCATCGCGCTAGGAATTCAAGGTTAAGTTTAAATTTCGAAGACTCGATCAAATTGTGTGAGGGATGCCAAAACATTCATGACAATGTTACCCATTTTCATTCTCAAATCCTGCTTTAGCAAATGCTTAATCTGTACAAAGTTTTACTGAATTTAGAGAAACTGAACAAAAGATACGGGCCTGAAAATATATGGGTTTAATCGGCCATTTGCATGCAAGATATCACGAGGGTCATGAGTTTAGAACCCCTTTTTATTGTCAGACTCTGATATAGAGAAAGTTTGGTGTGTGTCAAATTTAACTGAATTTAGACTAGCCCGATAGGATATTTGAACATAAGAATGTATGGGTTAAATCCGTTATCTGTTAGGGAGATACCACGAAGGGAGAGGTTAATCAATCACATTTTTTCCAATTTTACCTATAATTACAGAGTAATACAACGCACGAAAATTTATGTAGCTGCAATTTCCGGTTTTAGAATCCTGGAACGTAGTTCCACTTTAACGTCGTCTACATTAATTACTTCAAAAACACTTAATGGGTGCGATAAAGACAAACATATTAACAGAATAGTGTTGCTTAACATAAACTTATTTATAGAATGTTATTTTTTACATAACAGGTGAAAATGAGATAACAGCTGATTACATAATCGGTGTAAAACAAACAAACATAACTTATTGTCGTAAACATAATTCTATAAACTTCCTATTTACAGATAAGGAGGGAAAGAGATTACATACATGATAGTTAGGTATTCTGGGAGTGAGTGGTCTTAACGATCTTTCTAGAATATACACTTCGAGAAATTACATTTAAATATATGCACAAACTACACGATGTATGTGTTACAGGTGGAAATTTGAAATTATGCAAATCACCCTATTATTTACGAGATAAACCACTTCTGAAATTTAATTTTGGATAACTGATTTACGTATACTTTCAGTCAACGTTCTTTTGCGTTGCTGCAAAAAATAATATGAGTTACAGCATAATAAAAGAAGTAAAATTGTACATTTCTAAAGCCCTCCTTTTGGGAAGTGTAGAACGACTACAGATTTTTGTTACGTCGGCCAGGTTGTGGGCGTGGTACTGCAATATATTTTCATTCGCAGTACTAAATGTCTGATGGGAGCTCAATTATTGTGAATATAGTGCGCTTGTTTAAAAAATTCGAAACTACTAGCATATAAGTTAAATGAGATAATCGACTTTTTTCACATTTTACCAAATTTTTCATTTTTTTTATAATGCAGTGTATAATTAATTATATAATTAGGTATTACAGTGGAATTGAAAAGTCCACAATTCGGTCAATTTGAATGGGATATTCCAGAATGGGTATGACAATATACTTCGTTTTCAATGTGCCAAATTTTGCTGAATTTAGTGCATCCGATTGGGGAATGTGAAGCTAAGAGTATGTGGGTACCGGATGGAGAGTTACAGGGAGGAAGGATAATTTCAGAAATTCAGTCAATTTTTATGGGAGGTACGAGAGGTGTGAGCCAATATAAAACGGATTCCCTTGCATGCCATGAAAGAGATAGGGAGAGCTTTTCACATTCAGTGAGCTTGCATGCACATTCTATTTTTAGACTCACTCAACGAGACCTGCAGTTGAACGACGATTCCGAACATGACAGTTTGAAAAGCAATTACCGGGCTTGTAGATTACTCGACTATTCCAAATGTTTGTTAGACACATTAAGGTGACCGCCGCTCAAATAATGATAGGTGAATGTATGCGGGATTGAATTCTGGATCATGCAAACGACAGTCGCGTGTGCTAACCATCGCACCGTGGTCGATCCAATATAGCCCCTTTATAGTCCCCAGCTGTAGCCGTAAGTAAATATTAGGAAAATATATAGGAAAATGAAAATATAAAAATACTATAAAGAAGCTACATATAGATTAACGGCATCTATCGTGTTCAGCAGCGAGCCACTCAAACAGACAGAAGAGCATCGCTCAACCGACCTAAAAAGGTCATGAAACACATTTTGCCAAAGTATACTTGATACTTTAAACGGTTACCTCTGAGTGTTACATTTTTGACGTATTAAATGATAATCTTCGGGTGAAGATATATAAAAACATAAATTTAATTCGAATTGTCATTATATATATTAATGAATATTAACAAATAATTTTACAAAATGTAAAATAATTTAAACTTATACTTTTTTGTTACATTGATAACGTTAATGTCTATATCTATAATCAAAAAAAAATGATTTTATTTATAACACTTCTAAGAATTCTGTTCACGGTTTATTGAATGGTTGAAATTTAAATATTGATCTGTTGCAAATCATTAAAATGTATTCGTACGCAGAAAATACTGCTAGCTGGGACAAAGTACCGCACTTATAACAATTTCGACATACACATTGACATTACTCATTTATCTTGCTCGCCAATTTCCCTTAAACCAACTCCTCATCCGCCATCCCACTCAGTGTTAACGGCCCGTAAATTAATGGCAATTACAACACTCCTGTCAAAAATAATCCCAAACACACACTTTTTCTTAAAATACACTGATTTAGAAATCCATTGATGGATACCCCTTGATTAAGTGGTACTACAGATCTATTTTTGGTTTCCTGCTCTCGTGTTTGAAATTGGAATCGCAACCATTTGTTTTGTCAAGAGACGATTTGCTCAAGAGACGATTTAGATTGTCACAAGAGGGCGTTTTGCTTATTTTCAAGCGTCACAAATTGATATTCTTTGTTACAGTATTGATTATCAGATAAGATTGGAAGCGATGTGGAAAAATGCATCCAGATACATGAAGTCCAGCGATATAAATGTTGGCTAATTACATACTTAGTTAGTGGCGTCAGCCAAATGCAAGCGCGCAAGGCTGAATGTGTATGTTTAAAATTAAGTTTTCTCTATCTGCTTATTTTATTGTAATGTAATTTGCTTATGCACACATTCCCTTTTGAGATATTAAGATAATTTTCATTTGCCAGGAAATTCAATTCTACGAATGTGTCAAAAAAGGTAGGACAGGAGTTACAGGCATGAGTAAATCATGACAAAAAGGCGAAAAACTAAAGTGACGATTTCTATAAGCTATCCATTGTAGATTAACTAGTATATGTACGAAATTGTAAGTTTGTATGCTTGAATCTCTGGACCGAATATTACAAAGTGTTCACATTATGTTAAAGCCATTCAGGATAGGTTTTAATTAAGATGTTGTCATAGTCGAGTTATTAGAGATATAAATATGAGATTTGTTACGTATGTTATCGTCATAGAAAGAAATAAGTTCTAGGAAAAATTAGTGATGCCACACTTAAAATCTGCTTCATCGCCAAAATCAATTGAATCATCACTTTACATTTTAACGGATTGTAACCATCAATTACAAATTATCATAGATTATATAAAGCTATTATTTGGAAAAGAGTCGGCACAATGTGTAATTTTCAGATATAAAGATATTTAAAAACTTTAGTTGTTTCATGCGTCACTAACATAGAAAGGCATAAACACTAAAAAATGAACTGAACTTCATAAAATTGTGTACCTTTACCCAAAGCATTGAAGGTGTATATCGGCTCTCAAAGTTCCCTGCATCCTTTGACCAAATCTGTATTGTTGGCTAGCTGGATGGCTGGTAGACGTGACAACCATAATAAATCTTTACGAAACTTCTAGAAATGTAGAAAAACCTAATACTTTGTCAGATCGTAGGCGGGGATTAAAAAAAAGAGTTATATAGGCCGATTCCCCATACAAATTGAGCGACTTTCCGAAATTCAATTTTTTGGCTGTAACTCTACGAATTACACGGCAGCGATCTGAATTTTTTTCCATTGTTTTAATATACAATTTTTGTAAAATCAAAAAAATCGATCGGCGAACCACCTATCTACCGGCACCTTCCACACAAATGACCGATATGACCAAATATTCTTTGGTTCATAACTTCTATATGATTACACATTACAGATTTCATATTAAGGTTTTCTTAAGGTAGTGCCATAGGACGAAATTGAATTTTTCCCACGTAATACGTCGACTGCAAAATTCGGAATTTTTGTACATCGTTTTTCTCTAAATTGAAGGAAATCGACCGATTCAAACCATATGTTCATGGTTTTATATCCTCTATACAGTTACTCTAAATTCAGTCTACGGACCACACTGTCACACAATTCTGTCTTCCTTCCACAAAAATTGACTTATTTGTGTGGGTTAATGTCTTGCTCAAACGTACCATCTACTAACAGCTGTTCAACAGCTGACTTCTAACATCTGATAGCTTTTGACACTCTCCAGAAGTTATTGCTGCCAGCTGTTAATGTATAAGCGAGGGTATTCCATCTGTTGTTTAGGTCAATAGATATTCGAGTGTCAATTAACCTAATCTAAGTAATCTAATTTATGAAAATTTCTTCGGTAAGCCAGTTTACATCTTTGTAATTTTCGGGTATATCTTTTTCCATGGCCTATTAAGCGGGACATTGTCGTGGCCAATTTTATACCTTTCGAAAAGGTATTTTGGCCACAACTAATTTCAGGATACGTTGGAGATTGTTAAAACGAAGTTCAATATTTTGCACGGTAATTATATCTGCCTTAAAGTCCAGAATTTCATCAACAAACTTTCGAATTAAATTCCAATCTGTTAGGTTATACGTTGAAACAATGTGAGTTTTTTTAACAGCAGTGCCATAAATGTGACAGTGATTAGATCGAAGGGAATGCCAGTTTCAAATAAAATGAAGGGCGTTAAAAACTCCAAGCATAACATACTCATGTGCTGATCTGGTAATCTTAGTTATGTCGCCGGAAAAGCATGTGCCATGTATCGGACAATATGAAGAAGTAAACCAAATTGGACGACCGTTTATTATAATTGGTATCGATATGTTTTCCACAATTTCAATTTGAATTGGTAAGATAAGTTTTTTCTCTTTACCGTTATTAGAACACTGCCTCCGTGGGTACTTCTGTCAATTTGATAGATTTTGAAATTTTATAGTTTGAACTTATGATGTGGATTTAAAAAAGTTTCATTAATAAATACTACGTCTATTCGTTGCGGTTGCAAAAATTGTTATAGTTGCGTTATAATCGGTAGATTATCGTTATGTCGGTGCATGACATGAATTCTACTTATGAGTTTATTAGATGACTGTCTCTACTACTACTCTTATCTTATCGCATTTATTTTTACATTTTTGTAAGGCATCAAGCGCTTCAAAATAAATTTCCAACATTTTTTCGTTAGAGACATCGTTACCATCATTGCTTATGTAGTCTTCGGAAATAAATCTATTTTGAATTTTTCTGGTCTATTTATTTTTGCAGTTGACCACTTCGCTGTAGTTGGTGAAACCCCATTATTCATTGTGTGGGGAAAATCTTCTTTTAAGAAGGAAAATGCAGGACTGATGCTATTTTTTTCAACAGTGACGTGCCTTTATTCCTTGTATCTTTCTCCCGTATTTCTACACATTCTTGCCTCGAAGGGCATCTCGGATCATTAGCACGATGCTCAAAATTTTTTACATTTTTCTTGGTGCATTTAAAACATTTATACACGACCGGTCCTGTGTATGAAGTTTTATTTATTCGACAGTTTAGTTTAAATTTTCTATGATCTTTTACAGGATGGGTTTAAAAATTAGTTTCCTTTTCTTTGAGTTTTTTCAATATTTCTTCATATTCTATTAAACCACACATCATACTTTTGTGCTAACGGGCATCCGTTTATACTCTACACTATTTTCGAGCAATTTCATTACATCTGTAAAGTCATGAGAAGTATCGACTACAAACGGTGGAGTTTTGCGACACTTATGTCACTTATGTTGTCAACATGTTTGAGATTAGAAAGTTCCTGATATTTATCGCTGCGTGAAACGCCATTGGTTCCCTGTTCTTTAAACCTGGTATTGCCACCCCACGTTTTTTACGTTTTGTTGACATTTTGCAAAACAAATATTGTTCTTAAATATGTAAACTTTTGTAGTATTCCAATTCAGCTGATTAATGTGAACTAAGTTTACTAAACACCTGATGCAAACTGAAGTTCCAGCGAGATTTCGTTGTTTAACTCCCAGAAAATAAAAAAGCAAAATCTCCAATAGAGAAAGTAAGTGGGTGTAGGCTTTTCTTCAAGTAGATGTTCAATAGTCTTGGCATGTGGAGGTCAGTCCTAATGAAATGTTTATATACAATTAAAATGTCAAATTACATAAACACTGCCTGACTCAGCTCAAAATTAATACTTTAATTTTAATTAATACCCGCCGTATATGGACATGAGGTGAGATTTATGTTGGTGTTACCTTTAAACCATGTCCATATGATGAGGCTTACCGAGCTTAAATTTTCCCAGAAAGAACATGTTACTGTAAAATTTTACAGGAAGGGCCCAAAACCATTCGCTCGCTTCTTAAGATGGAATTCTTCCTTAACACTCAAGTCGATAAAATACAACAAAATATTTCATTTTCATATTTCGAAATGTACTTTTCTCTACCGTACCTATATTTGCATTAATGGTAATTCGAACAATCGTATTCCAAAGTTGTAATACTGTAAAGTGCGCTAAACAAATCGATAACTGCGCTAGATTTGTTTATGACTTTGTACTCCAATTTGGTAAATTATAGCCGAAAGGACTGTAGCTGCCAAAAAAAATTAAATTAATCGTTACAGAGGATAAGAAGAATGAATGAATTGATTCACGACTCCTAGATGCCCAAAAATTTCTATAAATATACAACATTGAATTGTTCCATACCGCGACGTCTTTTGGATTACCAGCTTCGATCTACGTTGGATTGAACCCTGGCCAATTCGGCTGTACATTAATGCACTTCCAAAAATTAAGCTAAATACTATTACAGATACAAATAATTGACCAGAGCCAAAAACGAGGGTAGACCAAATGAAGCCGGTTATGTCGATTACATGCCGATTATGCAACCCTTTAATTCGTACTAACACCAACCGTGTACTCGTAAAAAAACATGATTAACAAATTCGAAAGCGTGCCACAGTGGTCCTAACGTGAACTAAGAACTGTGAATTGTTTTCAGTGGTCACATAGGCACAATCTAAATCAAAACGAATTTGAACAAATTTTACCAAAAAGGGGGCTCAACGTAAAATACTTTTTTACATAAAACCACAACGGCACTTAATTTGGAACAGGCGAAGATGGTAAATGGGAAAGTTCTCGTTTGAAGTCTCTAACTACTATACATAGAGGTTGAATACCACACATAAACTTACGTGCCACAGATATTCTCCGTAGGTTCGAGCAAAGTAAACTTATCCAATTTTTCGAGCAAAAATTTTATCCATTTAGTGGTTTTTTCGCCTGTCTGGCAAGGCTGTCAGCTGTTACATATCTGTCATCTGAAATTTTATTTACTTAGTGAAAGGTTTGCCCTTTACGAATAAGGTTGCTACGTTAATGAACGTGTTTACGCGGATAATCCCTAAATGTAGTGCCCGAAATGTGCAAAAAAGTGTTCAAAAATTACCTCAAAAGGATCGACTACTGCAATCAATCCAGTGGCGCCTCTTTAAATGACATTGTTCCTCATAATGACAAGCAATATAATGAAATAAAAGTTTCATCGAAATCTTTATGTGTGCATATTTTATTTAACTTTACTTTTGAAACCGAAAAATTAACAACCCTGAATTATTCTAGGCGCCACTACCATTGATTTCATATGGGTAATAAACGGAAAATAGCATGAAATTGAACTAAAATGCTATCAAAGTTTATTAAATAAGAAAAATCAGCTTGAAGCTATTAATGAAACATTTTATTCAAGAGAGAGACGATTCCTCTATAATAACTTAAACTCTATGGTGGAGTAAGTATATGCAACTCAGTTTACATTAACCTTCTGTGCAATTTGTAAATTGTAAATTTTTGTATATTTAGAACGCATGTATCTTCCAAACCTGTCTCCAACAAGTGCGTTAAAATGTGATCTATAGTTGGCATAAGAAGTTATGAAGAATGAGTCCTGTCGGTCGTCAGTTGGAAAAGCCGCTATCTTGATGATCTAAATAATTGTTAATCAACTCGTTACAAAATAGTTACACCTCCTTATCGAACCATATTAAAGAATCAAATCATATATGTATGATTTGACGCCCCATTTCCTTATTAATAATAAACAAATCAGATCTGGTTTCCAGATCCAGATCAATCATCAATTAGTGTGACAACAACATACAATGTATTATGACGTCATCATTCTGTATGAAATTATTATTTTAGTAATAAATTTGGTCTCAGTCGCACCAGATGTGATGAATCACCAAATGTTCTAAAGCAATAAAATATGTGCAAGTCTAATTCAGACAGAATCAGCCATTTACTTGGAATGCATTGCCTACTAAGTTATCGTACGTATTAAAATCCTAAATGTTGAAACACTTAAAAATTGACTTTGATCTTATCTTGATGGAGCCACCAGTTCTCAGACGAACTTGCGTCGAGCAAGACCACTCATCTTCATTATGCCACCGGCAAGTCATGCTGGATGGTAGGTCATCACCACCAACTATTTTGCACTGGCTTGGGAACCCTGAACGTCAGTGTTAGTTAAACATGCACATACTCGTATGTTCGCTTCTTTCAGGATGCTGGTAGCATCGCGCAATTGCAGACTTTTCATATCTAAACTTTTACCCAATGACTGAGTTGTCCATCATAGATTTTCCGCAAATTAGACAGGAGCAGTTTGGAGAAATGTTATTTATAATTTTTGCCAAGGTCGTCAACATGGATAAGTTCCGTTTCACCTTTTTTGGTTATTTCAATTTACTTTGGTGTAGGCTAGCAGACTTCATGTCGATCAATAAATACCGAAACACCCAGCTCAATTCATCGCTTCGAAGAACAGTCACAATACGTTGTAATAAGATTAAATATTCCGTGGTCAATAAAAAAGAGTTCTCTTCCCCCAACCATGAAAATAATTCAAATTGGCCATAAATCTTTACCAAACAAAATCAAGATAATAATATTCAGGATTTATTAGAAAAAATCCCCACACAACAAAAATGAGGATTACATTCAAATCATCTTTTCTTTCGGAACAATAAAGAATCCAATGAATGAAACAACTGAACGGATGGCCAATAAAGACGAAGAAGGCAAAGAGTTATGTAAAAAGTATAAAATCAAAAACATGTCACTCTAACGTGGGACAATTCCCGTAACTGGATTGGCTGACCACCACCACCACAGCCCTAAGCGGCGTTTATGCTTCGGCACGGCCAACAACAAGGTGTCATTTTAGTTGTTGTTGCACTCATTTACACAATGGAATTGGATTGTTCTCTTTTTATTCGAGATCCAAAATGTTGATAGCGCGATAAGGAAGACAACGCCGGCGATCTCAATTGATGATGCATTGATTTATTTTTATTGAATTCATTCACATTGATCATTCATTGATTACGATCAAATATGCTCATATCAGGGCGAGAATTGAAACGGAATCAATAACGTTCAAATGATGTATGAGATAGGATTTTATTTGGAATTTTTATATGAATCTGAGTTCATCAGCTAAAGAATGTTAGCGCAATCATTGTACTCCGTACTGTGGGAGAAATTGTATAAAATATTTTTGAGAAGATTGCATAAGTGATAAATTGCTGTATACCAATTTACAATAACTGCGAATTGTAACATATTTCTTAGCAGACAATGGGAATATTGCCCTACTTAGTTGTACCTTCGTCTCAAAGGAACAAAGGTATATGTAATTTTATTTAGCCCAGATGGAAAAGTTTAAGGTACTAGAAATGTTTTTGAACAAAAATGTGTCGGGTAATGAATGTACCGGTTTCAAAAGTAAAGGTAAATAAAACACACATAAAGCTATGATTTCGATGAAACGTTTATTTCATTATAATGCTTGGACCTTGCCATTATGTACGAAAACCGCCTCTGGATTGGTTGCACTAGTGGAACTTTTTGAGGCGGTTTACGACCACTTTTTCGCACATTTCGGGTGGTATCTCGGCCATAACTTGACGAATATTGGTTTTCAAATTCTCCAAAGTTTTTAGAATATCCGCGTAAATACGTTCTTTGACGTAGCCCATTCAAAAGCTGAATTGAAATTCGGCTTATCCGTCACACTTCCACTAACGGAAGCAATATTTTCGGCAGTGCGTATATTGCGATGGTGCACAGGCCCGATCACATCTGTAACGCTTGCATTACAGATGCATTCCTTGCACAGTAGGTCGATTATGACGACCATAATCACCTCGTGATGCATGAAAGGTGCCCACGTTTGAATCACCACTTTTGTGGTAAGTTTCAACTGTTTTTACGCGTTCTTCGGTTGTTAAATGATCCATATTCGTTAATGGCAAACCTTTCAGTAAAAAATAACAGTACAGATGGCAAATTTTGAAACCACTAAATGGATAACCCGTGTTTCATGACCTCTCAAGTCGAATAAGCGATTCCGGCCTATTTGGCTGATTGTTAGGCACGATAAGTGTCATAAATCTGTATGAGACTTCATATAACTTAATACAGGCTAATATTTTCTACCATATCTACCCATCCCTTCCATCCTGTAACTGATACAAAATTATAATTTTTTTGAAATTCACCTTTTTTCCTGTAAGTCTCAATTCGTTGACCCCAAAAACTATCATTTTTGTCCAGCGATTTGTTTTGTTATGCTCAGCGAAATTGGAAAATATCGATCAGATCAGATCAGTTATATATATAGTTATAGTTTCGTATATTCTTGGCTTCTACCTTTAAAGCATCTATACAGAATTCAGTCAGATTTGGCACACGTTGTGCATTTCATAAACTTAATTCTGAACTTTAAAATGGGTCACATTAGTTCCCCTCTTTTGGTCCTCACACACAAATAATCGATTTAACCCAAATATTTGTAGCTTCATATATTTCAAGGTATTATACGCAATTATGTCCAATTTAGCACACATTGTGCATTTCATAAAATCAGTTCTAAAATTGTAAATGGACCAGAATAACCCGCTCCCTTTGATACATAACATACAATTAGCCGATTTCACCTAGAATCTTTTAGCTGTTCGCACTAAATGTACTCATATTTAGAACACACTATGAAGTAGGGTACGATAACGAAAATTGGTGGCTTTGCCGCACCCTCTTCTGTGTCCCATATAGTAAGTACACTGATCGATTTTCTGAAATTCAATTTTTCCTTCGCAGGTTTTAATTAGTAAGAAACTGTAACATATATTTTTGGAGATTACAATGATACATTACATTACATTGGTAACATTACATTGGTTTGGTAACCCTTCTGAGATCTCACACATAAGAGACGGATTTAGCACATATATTCTTAACTTCATATATTTTAAGAATTGTACTGAATTCAGTGGAATTCGTCACATGTAGGGCGATTTGCAAAAAAAAAAAGGAAGATAATAAACGACATTGCCACAGCTCTTCTAATAGCTCCAATATAATTTAACCGATTTTACTTTTCATTTACAAATTTGTTTTTTTTTCCTGTAACCCCTAATTCGGTGACTGCAGTAATGCTCATTGTTGTAATGCTCATTAATGTGTGGAAATATCGAACGTATAACTACGCCTTTTCCTGTAGTTCTCACACAGATTACCGATTTAATGCAAATATTCTTAGTTTCGTATTCGCCTTTATCTTAGTATAACTTAGCACACATCAGCTGCTAAGTCTGCTAGTTCTGAAAATGCAAATGGACTGCACAACCATGAAATTATAATTTGGTGGATTTTGCAAAAACTAATGGTCCCTCTATAATTTGTAAACAGAAGACTTTGGTCAATTGTAAATTTTCATCTCTTTCTCATTTTGAGATTTGTTGATAAAATCTTATCAATCTCTGGCTCCTTACACAGTAGCACTAATGCGAAAGGATGCCGGGTGAAAGTATATTCAATTCAATTTATCTGACTTGCATTTTTGTACTGGTTATTTATTATTTTACTTCAAGAAAATTATATTTAGAAATTATAAATATTATAAAAAATCATAAAACTATGTATTGAACTACATAAAATACAAAATTCATGGCGATTATTTGAATTCGCCTCTGATCCAATCGGTGTAATACATTTTACGCCTTAGACCGATACTGTTTCATTGCCCATAAAGTAGAATACATATACTGATCCTTACCGGCAATTGGACAACACCCATAATTTCATACACGACGCTGCCGGTAGCTTGATTACTCATTGATCTTAATGTTTAATTTTACACATCTTCGTAATAGCTTTCAAACAACAACTTTAATTGAATGAAAATATATGTGGGATATGTTCTGCGCTAATATATTGTTGACAAAAGTATATACCCAGAACAGAATTTTTATCTCGAAAACTAAAGTCCGCCCAAAAAACTATTTTCGTATTCAGAATATACATATACATACTATGCTCGATAAGTGCATAGCGCAATTCCAAATAATCACGTAAAGTCTTAGCTTTTGCAAATATACTGTATACATTTCGTCAAAAAAAAAACTACCGAGAACTGATTACCTAAAAAGCCGGCTTAAAGTGATTATCAAAAACTTTTTTTTGTCCCTTAGTTGGCAAAATTATCCTCCCTATCATGGATATAAACAAAGACTTTTTATAATATTTAGTATTGCAAATGAAATTTCTCGAGCTGAACCGCTGAATGTTACAAAATCAACGTAGATATAGTGAAAAATTTACTTCAGCATCAACGTCTTCAGCAGAAGTTAACATCGATAAGGAAATATTGACTGATAATCGTCATTCAAGTTAAGGAAACTCTTTTTATATCCCATGAATTAATTCGTGTCATTATATACGATAGTTTTTTCTTTTGGGCTTGAAACGAGTTGCCGAGAGAAAGAATTGATTTTTTGTCAAAAACTTAATCACGTAAATACCGCTAAACATGTATTGAAACGAGTCAATTTTAGCTCCACATTAAAAAAACGCATATTAATTGATGATAAGATTGATGTAAAAGGAGTTTGATATGCGTACCCGTCAACAAGCTTCGGAATATGCCTTCCAAACGAGAAGAAACCGAAAATCAAACAGATAATGTGGACAGTTTTCTCTAATTAACGAATTGTTGTACACTCGCGATTCTTGCCAGAGGATTGAAGAGCATTACGCTGCATTTGAGGCAGAAAATTCGTCAAATTTATTTTTAAACGAAATGTCAAGAATTTTGCACCACTATAACGCATTGTCTCACAAGGCTGTCATTATGATCGAATTTCTGGCTAAAATGTCAACAAATATCAATAAACAACAACCATATTCTTGTGATATATTTCCGGTTGACATTGTTTTCATTCAAAAACTCAAACAAGAACTTGAAAGTACATATTTTCAGCCTGTAGAAGACGTGAAAGAGAATGCGCTGTGAGAACTGAGGCCTTTTTCGGAAAATGTGTTCCATTTTGATGATTGTTCGTTTTCATAAATGTATAATTTCGGTAGAGGCCTACTATCAGGACGATATAAGAAGTTTGACTGAGTAATTAATATTTTATGTTTTATTGACCAATCGTAATGTATTCATCAAGTCAGATTCCTTGGAAGCGACTCACAGAGATGGCATACTACTATTACGAAAGTCAATTTGTGAAGCCTTTACTAAACTTGTCGATTACTCGACTACTCGAAATATTCATCAGACACATTGCAGTAACCGCCGTTCAAAGAAAAATTTGATGGTTGTACTACCCCCACCGTATTTATTTTGCCATTATATTCACTTTCCAAATTCATAACTGATTGGACAACAAATTTAGAATTTTCAATATTTGGTACTCGTTTGCCTCTGTCTGTTTTGAATGCTATAACAATGTGCGTATTCTAAGTATTACAAATTGGTTTCGTTTG
Source organism: Philornis downsi (assembly GCA_019455685.1). Lineage (NCBI taxonomy): Eukaryota > Metazoa > Arthropoda > Insecta > Diptera > Muscidae > Philornis > Philornis downsi. Next base: position 1,174,860 of record JAHXMU010000797.1, read on the forward strand.
GGAAATATACAAGTTAATTGTAATTGAAGTTATTCACAGCCAAATTCTCACTTCAGTTGCATGGTCATTATATATTTAGTCAGCTGATATAGCAAAGTTTCTTTGCAAAAATACATTGATAGTTTCTACGTAGTAGTTTTTCGTTGGTGCTCTATCGAATATGGAATATGAAAAGCATCGAAAAGTTAGAAATGATGTCCAAGCAAGAATAAAATGATCCGCTGTACATGGGGAAGACATATTGATAGAACACCAGTGCTAAAACTAGTTTGCAACATTTCGATCCGGCAGTTTTGATGTTGGATGGGTGGCACATTCTGAAAGCCCAGTTGAAGCTGACGAAGACATAACAAAGGCATTAATTGATGCAAGTCTGCGAATAACCTCTTCTGAAATCGCTGTGGCATTAAATTTATCGAATTTGACCGTTTACGACAAATGTCCTGGTTTGAACCCAAAACTCGACATATGGAAGAAATTTGTGCCGTTTTGTTGACGTCTTTGATTTGCTTTGCCTTGTCTTCAACAATGATAAATGCAAGAGATCATACAGTCAAAAAATGGTGAATCGTCTCAAATACTATATTCGTCAAAAGCCACTGCAGAAATTTCACTTAAGATTCTTTTGCGTTGATGCAAAAGCGTGAGGGATGCCAGAAGAGGCAGGTTCTAATCAAAAAATAATTAGAGCTAAGGTACTTTCAAAAAAGGAATAATTCAATTTTCCGAAATCCTTAGTGCAATTAAGTGAAAAACATGAATATAGGAATGTACGAGGTGTGTTCAAACAATAAACGAATTTTCAAATTTCGCGGGCTACGTACATTCGACTTTCGATCATTATTATGTTTAATGTTGGTACACTCATCTCGAAGATATGTTGACGGTTTTATTCATATCGTATTTACGTATAGTTTGTAAAAGGCATAAATGAGATAAGTGTTTTGCGTATTCGGCGATTCGGCTTTTATCTTCTCAATCGTCGCAAAACGCCGTCTTTTCATGGCTCTCTTTAATCTTGGGAACAGGAAAAAGTTGCGGGGGCCAAATCTGGTGAATACGGTGACTGAAGCCAAATAATAACAATGTTATTTTTTGCCAAATAATCTCTCACAAGCAAAGATGAGTGATCAGGTACATTATCATGATGCAAAAGCCATGCATTTTTTTCCACAATTCCGGGCGTTTTGAAAATTCGCCTTATTTTTTGAACACACCTCGTATGTGGAGAAAATGTTTATGGAAGTTATCAGAGAGGCATGATAATCCGTTCGATTCTCTCAATTTGTACAAAGCATCATTTTCCTATTATGTAGGAGAAAATTTAAATTTCGATAAATTGACCACTTTGTGTGGGAGGTATCAAGAAAGATGTGGTAATGTCGTCAGTAAAACTGTTTAAAAAATATATATAGCTAAGAAATAAAAAACAAATTTCCTTACCTACCCCCATAAATAAGATTTGGGAAAAGTTGCCACAATTAGTGAGCTTACACGCCTTAAATTTTTAACCGCACTCAGCAAGACCTACAACTTAACTATGATTCCGAACGACAGCTTGAGATGCATTCACCAGATATGTCGTTGTCAAACACATAGATATTTGAAAACTCGATCATATAATAGTCGCGCACTCCAATCATCCTGCCACAACATAGCATTGTAAACTAATTCAATGGAATACAATTTTACGTTACTGCAGACTAGTAAATAGAAACTACGGACGATAGGTCGATTGTGGCCACCTACAATCTCCGGGTAACATCTTAGGCTCTGCCAAGTTATTGTATCTGACATCCAGCAAGCCAAGCAGACGGGCATCCCTTAATCTACTTAAAGCGTCATCAAACACATTTCGTCATAACATACTTGGTACTTGAAACACTTCCTTCTGGCTGTTACAATTTTCCTGTGCCAAATGAGATATGTATATTCCTTCGGCTAAAAGTATTAAAACCAAAAATAATATTTGGACTAAACAAGTATTTGGTCAACATACTAAACTCAACATTTCCGAAATGAATTTAACTGTCATTCATTTCCGTACGTAATACGTTCATGACAGCCTGGGAATGAGTACAAAACTGGCGTTTGAAACTACGAGGGCGATTCCAAAACTAACCGAACTGACGTGCAGGTGGTGCCAGTAGCTTCAAAATAATTATTTTGATGAAAAGTGGCAAACTTATAAAACGAATGTTTAAAGTTTCAAGGCGCCGCGTTGTTAAGTATTTTTATTTGAGCCATCACAGAAGTAAAAAAATTGATTGAGATCAATTTTTAAACATGGAAAAAATTTGTCACCGCTATGAAATTCAATATTTCCATTTGAAAGGTCTCAGTCCAACCAAAAGCTGAGCTAGACTCTACTCTTGGGGGTCTGATCCTCTGTTTGCGACTGTAAAATATTGGATAGCAGAGTTTAAACGAGGCCGTACGAGCTGCCAAGACGAAAACCGTAGTCTTGGACCAACGGCGGCGTCCAGACACGGTTAAGGAAATCCACGAAATGTAATTGGATGGCCGTTGGCTGAAGGTGCGTCAACCAGCTGAAATGTTAGGTATTTCAAAAAGTGCTATACATCGTATATTGACTGAAGATTTGAAGATGAGAAAGCTGTGTGCTAGATGGGTGCCGCGCTTGCTTCCAATAGAACAAAAACATCATCATGAAGATGTTTCAGTAGAGTGTTTGGCGATGTTTTACCGCGGTGAAGCCAAATTTTTGGACACATCTGAGACAAAGGAACAGTCAAAGCAGTGAACTGGAATAGGAGAATCGAGTCCAAAGAAGGCGAAGACGGCTCTACCTGCAGTCAAGGTCATGGTGTCTGTTTTTTCGGATGCGCATAAGATTATTTTTATTAATTGTCTTCAGAAAGGAAAAACGATGATCGTTCGGCGAATGTTATGCTAATTTATTGCAGCGTTCAAGTGATGACAGTACGGAAAAAGGGCTACATTGGCAAAAAAGAAAATATTGTTTCATCAAGACAATGCTCTAGTTCAAGCATTTAATATTGCAATGGCCAACATTAAATAATTAAAGTTGAAATTGCTTTACCACGCACCTTATTCGTCGGATTTAGCTCCCTCGGACTATTTTTTATTTCCAAACTTGAAAAATGGCTCTGTTGTAAAAGATTTGCCAACACCGAAAAGTGGAGTCTGTGGTTGATGACTGCTTTAATGGGTTTAACAGATCTCATAGTAACAACTGGGTATAGAATATATTGAATATCGCTGGCAAAAGTGCATCGAGCTAAAAAAGGATTATGTTGAAAAATACAAAAAATTTTCCCAACTTCTTTCTCCTTGTTAGATCAGCCAGTTTTGGGACCGCCTTTGTAAGCTCTTCAAAAACTGCAAATACTCGTATAATGGTCATCTATAAAATTAAATAAAAACAATTAGCATACCATGAATTCGTTGGCGTAGGAGACATCTTTTGTAAGGTGAAAATTAACTCACAGAATTAACGCAAAATAATGAAGAGTAATTATAATTTAGAAATTACAAAGGAAACATTGATATTTGCTAAACCGGTCAGTTTATAATTGAGGCCACATCCAACTATTATAAACCAAGTTTTAAAAAGCCACTGTCAATTATTATAATTAAAAATTTTAGATTTAAAATTTATGTAAATTGAACGATTTATATAATAGTCTTCTGAAAGGGTATGGAAAATGAGCATGTCTTCATTCCAAGAACTAGTTTTATCCAATGCTTGATGTGTTGCAAATTTGATAAAATTTAATGGGAGAATATATGGATCTAAGGACATATAAATCATTACTATGTTAAGCACCAAATGTCATCACGATTTATATAGTAATACAACAAACGAAGTCGTAGGTTCCTGCAACGACACCATTAGGAATTGCAGAAGAAGGCAGAATTTCGGAAAATCCGTCAGTTTGGGAAGTACTAGAAAAGATGGATCGTTATAACGCATTTTCAGAGTTAGATTTTGTTACGTGTCAAGCGGTATCCATCGTCATTCTTTCAAATTATAAGCTCCTCTCAGTAACGCTAAGACTATATTTTAATTTTCTCTATCCACATATCGTTCTATTGCAAGCAGAAAAGCTTAATGAAATTGTTGGCTAAACATCGAAAGCCAGAGAATGAAAAGTACGATCGTTTGTTGAAAAGATTAGGCAAAATTATTAAGATCGCTTGTAGATCTTGTCAGAATAATTGTTTCTATGGAAATTTAAGAAGAGTTGAAACGGATCACAAAAATTGTTGGAGGTTTATAAATGATATACTGAGGAAAGTACAAAGAAAAGGTTTTACCTTAAAAACATCAACACGAACTATGGGTTTTGTGATGAGGTTAAAGCAAACCTTTTTAACCAGTATTTCATTCGAGCCGTTAATAACTTAAGCGGTCAGATGTGCGGAACGGGATACATAGAATTAGTTACGAACTTTAACCGATACGTCGGATCGCTTTTTTATTTCATCAGTTACTGTACTAAGGCACATACTGTACAGTTATATCACTAAGGCAAATATTAATAATTTTTATTTAAACAATTAACTGGTTATGATAATACTCTGTCAATTCTACTGCCAAAATGCAGAGAACTAATTGCACCCGTTTTGTTCAAAATATTTAATAAAATGGTTGATATGTAAAATTTTCCGTATTGTTTGAAAGTTAGCTAAATTGTTCCTATACCAAAGTATGAAATATTTCCGAAACAAAAGATTTTTGTTTTCATAAAATCTTTGAAAAGATTATTCATACAAAATTTTTAGCATATTTTGATGAAAATAATTACTTTTCTAACTACGAATTTGGTTTCAAAAAAGACACAAAGAAGCGGTAGTAAATGTTGTTAACTTCATATGTAATTGTATGGATAATGGTTCAGTTGGGGTTGCAGATTATTTGAAGATTACTTTCAAAATAGGAAGAATTTTGTGCAAGTAGACTTTTTAAAAGTGAAATGGCAAATGTTAAATGTGGAGTACTACAAAGTAGTTGCTTGGGACCGTTGTTATTTCTAAGTTTTTTAAATAATACTTATAATTTTAAACTTGTTGGTATATTGTATATACAGGGTGGCGCACGAATCCTGCTGGAATCAGAAAACGTAATAAATTCAGTGTGAGTAATAAGCTTATTTTTGTTGTGTGGCAGGTTATTATTTACGTTTATTAAAACTAATGCTTGGGATACCGAAAAGAGGATGTGGACATCATGCTTTGTAATGCTTCATTTCCGTCCAAAGGGAATTTAGACGGGAGTTTAGCGACACTTCCCCGAGCAGATGGGCCATTATGAGGTGGGTAGATTATGTGGTGGAATCTGGAAATATCGCACGAAGACCTTACTACCGATGTCTTTATGGTCGGGTTCAAGACATCGTCTATTCAGGCGAATCCAAGCGTTTTGTCTCGAAAGTTATCGGCGCAAATTGGAGTTAGCAGACGGTCACTACAATAGATAATTCATGATAACCATCTGCCTAGCATTTTGCAAAAAAAATATTGAAATGACCGAAGAACATAACACCTTTTATATTGTTTATGTCTGATGAGGCCAATTTTGATCTAAACGACAATGTTTATAAGCAAAATTGCTGTATATGAAATGAATTTAATCCAGAAATACTCCATAAAAAAGGATGTAACAGTAAATATCAGTGGCGGCCGTTATTTAAAGTGGTTTTTTATCCAGAGCTGCACCGAAGACTTATTCGTTTCAACAGCATTTGGTTCCAGCAAAATGGACAACTGCACACATCGCCACACCAGTTATGGCGGAGCTCTAATGAAAATTCCCAAACAAATTAATATCCAGAAACTTCACATTCCGCTGGCTCTCAAGATCGCCTGACCTGACTGCGCAAGAGATGCACAAAACGAAACCAAGGAACTTAACTAAATTTAAGCAGTTCATTAAAATTCTCAGTGAATAATTAATTAATTAATTAGTTATATAAAATAAAAATAAAAATAGGAAATATTATAAACAAAAGGAGATAAATATATTGATTAAAAAGAAAAATTTATTTGAATTTCTTATTGTATTCACAGTTGGAGCGCCACCCTGTATTTGCAGATGGAACAGGACATCACCCTAATAGTTGAATATGCAATATTGAACAAACTTATTCAAATTCCAAACAAAAATAAGTTAGTGCGGGTTAGACCACATGCCAATGCGTAGGGTATTCATTTTGGTGCTTTCCTTGATGGTAATATAATTACTGAAACCGAACCGTTTAAGTACTTAGGGAGTACTTTGAAAAGTAACCTCTGTTAGGATTCACACACAACTGAAATTAAATTAAAAATAGAGCCGGCCATTGGTATATTATAAAAAAAGAAATTTAAATTAAATGTGGAATATATAATGGGTGATTTGTTAATCGTAGTTTTTATAAAAAAAAATCGAATAAAACACTCAAATTTGATAAATTGGGGTTTGCCATTTAATTTTTAAAGATAATTTCATGTAAATGTTGTCCGCGGTTCCGTCTCAAAATGTCCATTCGGAAGGTCCAATTTTTCGTCACTTTTTCGAGCATTTCGACCTATATTCCACGAATAACGCGTGTTATGTTATCCTGTAAAGCTTCAATAGTGTTCGGCTTGTCCACATATACTAACGACTTGATATAACCCCACAAGAAATAATCAAGAGGCGTTAAGTCGCAAGATCTTGGGGCCTAACTCACAGGGCCAAATCTAGAGATGAGCTGCTCACCAAACTCATCTCTCAACATATCCATTGTTTTACGAGCAGTGTGGCATGCTGCACCATCCTGATGAAACCACATCTCAACCAAGTTCAACTCAGCCAATTAGGGCAAAAAAAATTGCGTATCATGGCTCCATTTTGTTCGCCGTTGACGGTAACGTTTCTTCCACGGACCGATGACGCCACCAGCCCATAAACCATACCGGACTGTCGTTTTTTCGGGATGCATCGGTAATTCATGTATGGCATGTGGCTGTTCATCACTCCAGATGCGACAGTTTTGCTTGTATACGTATCCATTCAGCAACAACTGAGCCTCATTGCTGAACACAATTTTTCGATAAAACAGCGGATTTTCATTGAGCTTTTGTAAGTCCCATTCACCAAAAATTAGACGTTGTGGTAGGTCATTCGTCATTCCATGATGAAATGGCAGAGTATACTGTACACTTTTCACTTTGACAGATGGCGTTTGGAAGCCATTAGCAACTAGTGCTGCCAACCTGAAAAACTTAAATCTTAAAAAATCACCCTTTATATGTGAACAAAGTCTCAAATGTTTTGAAATCGTTACAGACTATTCAATTTACTAAACTTTCATTCATTTATACTGTTGTAGGTTAATGTTTGTAAATCCATATTGCTTATTTATGGACTTTATAAACATCAAATATTCTTTCATATTTTTAGAGTTTGAACAATCTTGGCTATCGTATCGTTAGTTTTTCCCAACAAAAAAAAAACAGTATAGCTAATTTAAAAGTGAGCTAAAAAATTGCTTCCAAACCAATTCTAAAACCTTGAAACGCTTCTTGTTTAATTGCGGAATAATTCTGAAGAGAAATGTATATATATATATATATATATATATATATATATATATATATATATATTCGTACATGTTTCTTGTCAACTAGCCTCATATATGCTATTTTTAACCTCAGGTAAATTTTTACGTGAATAGAGTTAATAAACACATAATAATAATAAAATCGCTAAATAGACTTCAACTTTCTTCTCAGTACTTTCTGAACAATTTTTTATTTCACAAAACCATATCTACCACATCTAGGTCCATATATTGTGTCCCGTAAAATTGACATTTGTTTAAAACGACATGACATAAAACTACTCCATACCTCTCAATTTCATTGACATGGGTACAAAATTGACTGACATAGATAGCTAAACACAACAATCTAAATCTAATATGTCGCCGAGTATCTGTGGCTTTGAACTTTATTAACTTTTCGCCACTTTTTCAGAATAGCGTTTCAAATTAAGTTTAATATCAAGCATCATAATACAATATATATTGAACATTATAACAGAATTCACATGTTCTCTAATTTATATTTCGCATGTTTCGTTGCTTCTCAAAAGTATTTTAGAGAAGCCTAGAAAAACTACTTCAAATTCATACTTCTTTCCAACAGTTGAATTATGAACTGATTATAAAGCGTACCAATGAACTAATTGGAGATTAACTGCGAAATTAGTCAACAACTCTGGATAGATTATTTGCAATTTCTATCACTTTTCCATCCAAATGGTTTATGAACTAATACATACTATTTGAATTTCCATGGTATAAAACGATTCCTTATATGTCGATTTAAAACTGCGCCTGTATACCAGGCGCAAAATCTTTCAATGCATTTTCAACATTTGTTTTAATTAATTGAAAACAGCATTTTTTACTTGATTTCCTACATTTGTCATATTTCATATTTCTCTTAACCACAAATATGTTGTATTTATAAATGCAATTGACTTCTCTACAGCGCAATGTGTAAAAAATATTTTTTCATCGTATAAATCTAAACCAATTCAGTGCTAAAGAATTTACAACATTTCAATGAGATAATTGATTGATATTTATGGGAATTTAATAAACTTATTGCTTTGCCGGAGAATTCATAATGAATTATTATATAATAACCGTTAGGTTGTCAACAAAATTCACAAATTTTATTAATTTTAATTGGCGTCATCGAGCGGTAGCTTCTGTGAATTTCAAACTACCTACAAAGCCCTGAAATATTCGAGTGGAATTATTCAAATTGGCATTTTTTTCTTTTAACTGATGTCATTTCATAATCCCATTGATATTAACGTCTTTTTCTGCAAGTGTCGCTGGAAGTTAATGCCAGAATTTATGATTGAATTAAAATGCAGTCAGCGTTCTTAAATGCGCCACTGGTTTCCAATCGTCAGTAGCTGGAATACTCGATTTGCGGTGGCTGCATGTTTCTTCTAGAGAATTATGACGGTATTTGTCACTTCTTCAGGTATTCCGGTGTGGGAGTGAGAATTCTCAACCACTGAGAACAAAGAGTTGTGGTAACAGCCACTCAATCTGCGGCAAATCTCACGATATTATCATAAATGTTAAACCGTTTAAGTGTCCAAGTCAAGGCAGACAATTTCAATTTCACCATTGATATAATGCGGACTTGTCACATGAATTGTTGACGGTCCGTAAACAATTTGTAAAAATCGCAGTAAATATTGCAATTTTCGAAATTTATGAACATATTTAATTGAGACTGTGTCATAGTAGTTGTCAATAATTATATATTGAATAACGAACTGTGACAAAAACAAAATGAGCAGCTATTTAATAATAAAATAGCACAGAACTGTTCAACCAGCGGCCCGCAGTAAGATTTCAGACATCTTATTATTATTAACTTTATCTCAAAAGATGGAGGCAGATAGATTTAACACTTTTCGTAGACTAGATATGTTTTAAAGTAAAGTTTATGTTTATAAATAGCGTTTTGTATGAAATAACTGATGGGAATTCGTGGCTGGATCGGAAATATCTAAGCAGATTGCTGGCATTGTGAAAATATCATTCTGCATAATCTTCTTTTTAAACAAGTTCTGCAAAAGGCATGAATGGTCTTGAACCCGAATAAGCATAAAACAAAATGAAAAAGTTGGAGCTTTTTACACAATTAGTTCGTTTTTATACTTTTAAACGAATGAATGAAGATATATATATATACATATATATCCAGATATTTGATATATAGCCAACACCAAAATTGTAACACCCAAAATGAAGCATTTTCAGTGTCAAGTAGTTTTGGATCAAATGTATTCTATGATTTTCTAAGCCTATTGAGCGCTATCCTTAACTGTCACAAATCTTTATAAAGTTTCTAAAAATTTTGTCATGTCTAATATTTTTAGAATACATATGCCGATCCACCCTTTATGTATCTACTGCACAAATTGATCGATTTATCGAAATTAAATTTTTTCCCTGTAACTCCTTAATCGTAGTGAGGAATAACTTAAATTTTAACTATTTATTGATTTATATAATCTGGTTGGTTTGAAAAAATTGAACGATTAACCATGTCCCTTCTGGCACCTCTCATGCAAATTGAAAATTTAACCAAAATATTGTTTGATACGATTTTAGTTCTTAATCCGGTTGAAGGTCGTTTTTCTGTTAGCAACTATTTATTATTGCCAATAGGAATATAATTTAAATACTTGGAAAATTGATAATAAAAGATACTGCTGTCTGGACGGATACCTATTTGTTCGGTACTTTTATCAATTATGTTGCACTGGTAAAACTTGAAAAGATAGACTGGAAAACATCGAATTCTCAAAAATTACTTAATTCAACCTATGTATATCCAGATTCAAATCTTTCGTTCAATTGCTTTAAATTGCACACATCAGGCTTACTCAACGCCTTACTTCTGGAAATAAAAATGGACAATGCAATTCATTTGGGTTTGTAATACTTCAGTACACCAACAAATTGGCTGATTTGACAAAAGTCAGTGGCCCCTGTATAATTCCTAACAGAAGAATTTCGATTATAAGTTATAATTTTGCTTTTTTTTCAACTCAGATCATCATTCTTATTATTCTGCCACCATCACATTTTCTCGCCAGCGCGAAAGGGCGTTGGTTTAAAGTATATGTAAATCAGTTCAACTGTCTGAAATTCCTGTACTATTTTGTACCCTAAATACATGCGGTGCCAAAATACATGCGGTAAACGCTACAAAATCTACACAGACCGATGAATATTTGTAAGTAAGTTTCATTTACGAATTGATTTTAACAACGATTAATTAGTCAGTAAATCCGATTAACCAACATCCGGATTGATTAAATAATTGATTAATGACACATTTAGATAAATCATATTTTTCATCAATTTTACTACATTTCACCGAAAATTGGCAAACATATTTTAGTTGGGCCAAGGATGAATTTTATTAAAAAGAAGTTTACTATACTAAACATCTTGAATATTTCATTCCAAAAAAAATTATCATACATGCTTTTGCTGGATTGCGAAGCAGCAGGATTAATTGAATCATACTGAATGAAATGTTATCCCAATCTTGGTTTTATTTCTTCTAAAACCAGCAACTAACATTGCAATTTGGCTATATTTAATACACACGATTTGGCTTTGTCATTGGCGAACCTTTTACAGAATGGGCTACATCGATCCATATGTTCATATATTAGGTTGAACAGTAATTTCGATTTTAGTTCAGTGTAAATTAAAATTTTTTATAACCAAAAAAAATTAACTAGTGCACAATGTAAGTGTCATTTTGTTCAGTGTCTCTCTAGAATCATTGTGGGAACTTTTTGATTCCAGAATAATGACTGTACTGCATACTGTATACTACTACCGTATACTACATTGTTTGTTTATAATTTTTGATTAAATGAAAGAAAATGGATCTTATATTGATAAATGTTTTATTTAATGTCAACAATTATGTATGGAATACAATATCAGATAAATGTCCGCCTCTGTTAGCCTCATAAATGCAAGCTCTTCTGAGCACGCTTTTCATTACATTCTCACACATTTCACGCTGTATTTCACTTATTTCATCACGAATATGATGTTTGAATTGCTCAAGCGTTTCTGGTTTATTTGCATAAATCTTGTTTTTCAGATATCCCCACAAAAAGAAGTCCGGAGCAGTCAAATCAGGCGACCGTGGAGGCCAATCAACATCACCATTTCTCTTTTCAGTCTCAAAGAAGTAAGGTCCAATGATTTCTCCTGACCAAATTGCACACCAGACTATCACTTTTAATAAATGCAAAGGTGACTGATGAATAATTTGAGGGGTTTTCATTGTCCAGAACCGACTATCCTGTTTATTCACATATCCATTCAAACAAAAATGTGCCTCGTCACTCATTATGATTTTTCATGAAAATCGAGGTTGTCATGGGCGATCTGTAACATCCTATTGGCATATGTAGGGCGGCGTAAATGGTCTTGTGTAAGAAGCTCTTGTGTCAACTGAATCTTAAATGGAAACTAATGGAAATACTTGTGCAAAATTGTGGCCAAAGTTGTACTTTGAAGACCAAGCTCCTGAGCACTGCGTCGAATTGAGGACGTTACGGTCCATGCTTGACCCTCTTTCTTAGAAATCATTCACTACATGATAAATAGTGCGTCTTGTTGGCACGTTGTCTCCCCACAAATTTCACGCAACTTTCTCATCATCACAGCAATCGATGGTTGATTTTGATAAAATGTTTTAACGATTAAAACACGTTGGTTTATCAAATATTTTTCCATAATAAATTTTCTACGTCTCTACTTCACGACTGCCAAATATGAACTGTCAAGACTAATGTTTACCAAAATGGCAGCATATACCTTCCCGACGGACACCTTGTACAATGATCAAAGTTAAAATTGTCAAAATTGAGACAGCGTCTCAATAAGCACACCCTTCATCCGGCGAAACAAGTTGTTTTGTTCTATTCACGTTTACATCTCTACAAACTTTTTCTAAATATAGCGCCTTACAGGGTTCACAGGGTTCTAAAAGCTTAGGTCGATTTTGAATTTTAAAAAAGAAGAAATTTGTTGATGCTTTCCTATTTGTTCCAATGAAGTGATTTCCTGGAAATGTGCACTTTTGTACCCTTTACAGTTAATGTGGTTTTTAAGAAATGTTTAACGTACTTTTTGCATTTTGTCCCAATTTGCGCAATACAATTCGTGGCCGTACATTTTTGTTTTTATTAATTTTGTAAATATCATAAATACTCGTATGTAAAACATATAAATGGAAATTGAAAAAATTCGAATTTGCAGAAGATATCAACTTATTTTCGAAATTCTAATAAGTCCTAAAAATGTTTTTGAATAATCAACTTTCAAGCGGAATTGGATTTGCAAATGTAATAACTTTCATTACTACGCACATGTTAGAAGCCTTTAGTTTTTCCATTGTCTTTCTTTTTTTCTTTTTCTTTTTATGTCATTTCAGTTACTTGTTATTTTTGTTGCCCCCACACATAATTTTACTTAATTTAATTACTATTTTTATTCAATTTATGGGCAATAAAAACAATACTTTGTAGCATACGATATTCTCTCTCCATCATCAATTGGGTTCAAAAACACCATAATCGTTTATTAAATAAAAAAGTTAAGTGAATTTTATAGTCGTAGTTGCCTGTCAATTGATAAACATTCAAAATTAATAGTTTTTGCTTTACAATTTTGCTATTTAAAAAGAGAGAAGATCACAAAAGTCGGTCAATTATAATTGAGTTTATTGCAAAGGTAAAGGCCAAAATTTGTAAATATTGCGAATTTTTAAATTTTTTAAATAATAAAGCTTAGAAATTAATTGAAAAGGTCGTGCTTCTTAAATTAAAAACGTTTAAAAATGAATTGTAACAAAAACAATTTCTTTATATTTGTTGCGTTTATTTGTCTCGGCTAGATATTTTCCTTCAATGCACATTTCCTTCGCAGCCAGGGATTTCAATCAGAAGTTTCTAATTTCCAATTAGATGCACAGGAAAGGAAGAAAATTTAAGTTTCACATGTCGACTATTTTGAATAATCTGTTAATCACAGACCATCGCAGTGTTGGACAGCCGCCATAATTGCGGCTGAGCTATAACTTATATACCCAAAGCCATATATTATTTAAAAGGTGGTCTTAAACCATGTATTAGTAGGTCTTTCCACCGATCCAACTTGTTCCACATGAGACTCCTGCAGATTATAATGCCGACTCATATACAAGTAGCCGGACATGTGCGAAAGAAGAATTTGTCCTGGAAGAATGAAGCTGTTTATTATTTGACGCGGTAAAAATGTAACACTCAGAAGGAAGTGTTTAAAGTACCAAATATATTTTTACTTAACAATTCTCATGAATTTTAATACCGATTGGCTTATTGGTAAACACGATAACTACCCTAAATCTTTGCCCTAAAAGCATACCACACAACCTAATATTTTACTATATCTTAGTCACGGATTGTAAATGGGCTGTATTAACTCACACCTGTGTCCCATACAAATTGACCGATTAACCGAAATTCAATTTGTTTCCTGCAATTCCTCCTTCATAGACTGCAGTAACATACATTTATATTCATTATATTGATTTGTAATGCTTTGTACAATCTGGAAATAATTACCTACACCTGGTACCTCCCATACAAATCACACATTGTTAGATTCATATCTTTCAAACAGTTGCATTGAATTTAATAAATTCACTACACTCTATGAGAAGGGAAACACTATATATAATGTCACTTTTGGGGGCAAAAGCAGGATAAAAATAGCACTCAGTTCTAGTGGCCAGAGCTAGAATCAGGCTAAACGGGAAAACGTAGAATCATGAAAAACGATACGCCCATTTTCCATAATGGTCCGGTGCGGTGTTAGAATGATATTTTGTACCATTTGTACTTTCAGGGGGTAAAATATCGGTGAGGATGTATGAAAGTGGTTCTATTATCAGCCTCAAATGATTGAATATAAATCGAAGTAATTGGTAGTACTCATCCCCTTTACGGCATATGTTTGCGAAAGGAACTGATTATTTTCGAAATTCGAATTTTTTTTGGACAAAATTGCTGGGTACCAGAAAAAGATGGTTTCATCAAGTAACAGAAAGGGATCATAACTAAGGTTATCATTATGAAACGTAATTCTTAGCTTTCGGTGTAACTAAGGGTAGAGAGGTACAGAAATACCTATATTACCTCAGTTTTTACACTATAGTCACGTTTAAAAAGGAAAGGAAATGGACAAAAATAGAACCATCACCCAAGTTAAATAGCTGAAATCTGTTAAATTGGTACACTAGACAAAAAAAACTTTAGTCATGAAATTATGAGTGAGGATTCTTCTATCAAGATATGTGCCCGATCAACAAAAATTTGAGGAAAGTCGAGGAATTGGGAGGAAAAAAAGCAACGAATTCCTCTTAGGTCTTAGTAATGCAAAGTTAGGAGGTAGATATAAATAAGGAAGAAGGGGACATAAATGGCACAGCCGCCCGGAACCAAATGTTAAAAACTTAAGTCGTGAAACCAAAAGTATACATTCTATCAAGGAGTATTTTAGAGTTCAAACAGGAAATAAATTGGAAAAAAATTAACATCACTAGTTCTGTGGGCTGAAAAGACTAAACTCGGATGTTACAAAATCGTATTTTCAGTGACGTATTTTCGTAGACGAGATGGAACAAAACGACTCAGCCGACTATACTACAAAGCTGCAATGACAATAAAGTAAGTTGTATTGTTCGAAATTTGAATTGTGGGGAGCTCAACCGAATGTGGGGCAATAAATAGTCTCTCTGTTTTATCCGTTGAGGTCAGAATAATAGAAATTGACAAATAGATTCTACTGGCAGTGATAAATATATTGCAGAGGAATACAACTTCTGATTTATATTTACAACTTCTGAAGTATATTTGAAAATATAATTAAAATGAAAATATAATTGAATGATATAGCAAACATCATTGAACTCTCTATCTTTTCTCAGTGTAGGATTTCATTCATTTTTGTTATTAAAGTCAGAATATATTTTGAAAATAACCTAATGGCTTGCAACACCCCTACTAAATCAACGCACACAATTGGAGCAACGCAAAAAAAACGTTGTCTGAAGCCAGATTACTTCACTAAAATTTCTGTACTGTTTTTTTTTTTCATTTTTTGTTGGTTTTTTTTTTCTTTTAGCCTGGGCACTATGCTCTTTTAACGAGGAAAACATTAGAGGAGACATTGTCGTGAGAAAATTTACCGACATTGCCAACTTTTCCCGTATTAATTTCCAACTCTGCAATAGGAACTGCTGATGATTTTACATCATAACATGTTAGACAACACACTTGAAGAATTGTTAAGTTGCATCTTTCTTTATTACTATTTAATTTTCAAGCTTACAAATATATTACCGAACATATTTAGTACGAGTATATTATTCCGACTTCAGTGTTGGAAATCAACAAAAAAGAGGTTATTGGCGTTGCCCTCTTAAACAATTTTCCTCGTGAAAAATATAGTACTGTGTAGTAGAAACATTTAGCTTTTATATTTTTATATGAAGTTTCACTGCGTCACCATAGTACCAACCTTTAGAATCTCCGACTCTAATAACTAAATTATGAAAGACTGCAAAAATTTCGAGCTGAGTTTTCAAAACCTTTGAAAAAACCAACTTTATTTTAAACTACCGTAGGCGTCACCTCAGAAACAACTTCTTATTTCAGAGTGTAATTAAGTTGCAATAAGTAAAATAATAAGAATCATCATGGTAAAGCATTTAAAAGCTTTAGTCTCAAATTTTGTAGTGCAAATGAAATTTGGGTGAAAACGTTAGAGAAGAAAAATGGAGAGAGGAAGTGGATTCGACTTCAATAGAAACGCATGCATATGAGTGACAGCGCATTCAAAAGCGATCAAGATGGGGTAGTATATTTGGACGTATCTAGACAGTCATCAATGTCTTCAGCAGAAGTTAATGTCAGTAAAATGAAGTGAATAGTGATTGAAAATCATTTAGTTTGAGGCAGACAGCCGCTTAAATATTTTCTGTCTGACGAATTACTTTGATGCTAGACTATTTCCAAAATACCTGAACTTGCTTCAAAAATGTAATCGCGTAAAGGTAACTGAAGACATGCTGAAAACTCAACATTTTAAAAACGCATTATGAGTAATGATTAGGATTAATGGTGTGGATTTGCGAGTTTGACAAGCAAACCAGTCAACAAGCTTCGGAGCGTCGCTTTCCTCCGCGCCAATTCAATGAAAAGTTTATAATGTTGACAGTTCTCTTTCTGTATACTTTGAGTTCTTAGCAGAAAATCATAAGGTAAACAAATGGTATTATCTCGGCGTAATGCGACGTTTGGGGAGCAAATTCGTCGAAAATTGTGAAATTTGTGGAGAGAAAACTAATGGTTTTGTGAATGAATTTTTTTTACCAAACTTCAACAAATGTCATCGGACAATCACAGCATTGGCCTGATAGATTTTTATATGTTGCCAAAACTTAAAATATCACCAAAATATCACAAAAGCGGGAAAATAGACTTGAAATATGTTTTAACGATTAGATTGTTCGTATTTGAAGGCGATGCAATACATTTTAATGAATAACAAATATTTTGTATTTTATTTTTATGTATAAAAACAGCTTATTTTTGTTTTTATTTATTTAGGATTTTAAATTAGGGTTGTTTGTTAACGACAAATTATTTTTTGAGTATATCGAGGATTTACACATTACTTTTGGGATTTAGAAGTAAAATCAAAGTAAAAATAAAAAAAATAATTTTATCTAATATTGCAATTTTTTGATTTTGAAAACTCCCATACCCATCTCCCATCTCCTAAAACCCTAAGTTTTTTAGAGGAAAAGTTCGCAGCTTCATTTCTTCATAACGATGGCCACCATATTCTAAACCCAATGCATTTTTCCATATGGCCCATTCTACGGGCCAAAGTATAACTAAAAAACATGAGGCTGTCTACGGTTTAAAGATTGCTCTTCCCGTATATTCGTATAGCGTGTAAAGCATTTCCCAACTCGACTCTACTAACTCGATTCTACAGGGTAGCGCAATAGAACGTGCATATTTAAAACGTGCATAGATTAAACGTGACGTTTTGGCCCCGCGCATTTTCGAAGAAAAAGGACCAATTATTCCTCTGCCAGAGATTGCTGCCCATACTGTCACTTTAGGACTATGCAATGGTTTCTGGTGTTTGATTTTGGGATTTTCACTGTTCCAGTAACGACAATTTTGACGGTTTACGATCCCATTCATAAGGAAATGAGCCTCTTCAGAGAAAAGGATATTGTCAAAATTGGAAAATCGATTAAGCATTTCATTAGCAAATGCGAGCCTTGCTATGAAGTCAGACTCTTTTAATTCTTGTGTTAATTGCAGCTTATATGGCTGCAGTTTAAGATCCAATGTTAAAATTCGTCGCGATACTGGTAAGACAGACGATCTCTTGCGAGTCGACATTTGTGGATTTCCTCGTACTGACTCCATAACTCTCTCAACATTGTCTTCGGTCCTAGATGTTCTTGGGCGACCATTTGCTTGTGGTTTAAATGTTGTTCAAAACTCTTTACCCATATTTTAATTAAATTAGCACTCGGAGCTTGACTAATTCGCCGTAGTCCATATTCAGCACAATAGCAATATATGAACGAGAGTTCTCGTAAAATGCGTGACGCTTCCCGTCGAAGTGATTCATAGCGACTAAAACTCCATGAGCCCGCCAACCCAACGATGTATGCGCCCCCCACCCCCCCACCCACGCCTTTTCTACCCCGCAAAAAAAATGATGCAATATGCACGTTCTATTGCGTCACCCTGTATTATCCACGCTAAAGGTAGCTGCATTGAATCGGTAATTGATAACACTTCGAGCTTCTAACCCTCTAATTGCACATGTTATCCAGTACTAGGACCATTGCTAGGTGTGAATTGGCCGGCAGTTGAAATAAAGACATGTCCAACAATAGTTTGACATTGAATTTGCCTGTGTAACAGTAATCTGACACTCATATGAAACATTTGTTCGGTCAACACTTTCTTTTACTAACATGAGCGCTCAAACTATCATAACATTCAATATTGCTGCCATGAAATTTTCAATTCCGCCACACTATTCGCCACAGCGCAATTTAGTTGGCGACGATGTCATTAAAAAACGCCAAAAGCTACGCCGTCCATACGTCTGTCTGTCTTTCTAGAAGTCATCGTAGTTCAGCAATTTGTCATTTTTTTGCATTTTTGCTGTCTGTGAGAGCAAGTTGTTATAAATTTTATTCCTTATCTTAATTTTATGTATCTTCTTATAATTTTATTATTACTAGTATTTGACTTTCCTACAACCTTATACGTCGACTGCCTTTTTCTTTTGTTTTCCTCATCGAATCAAATCAATAGAGATTGATTATCCCATTAGTGGTAATTAATGTACATAACTTTTATTAACAACCGGAGGCAAATTGGTTCACGCCAAGCGCACTTTTCATTGCGTCAAGATTATAGCATTTAGTCTGGGTCCGTATCGCGACGTTATTAATTGAATTAAATGCAAATTACTGGCACCACCACCACCTACCAGATGCATTTGAATTTATTTGATTTTTATGGATTTTCAGAGATAAGCGCGTGACAGTATGAAGCATCGTCCACCACAAGAATTTCCAGTGATTTTGTCACACTTTGTCCGACACGAGATCAGCTGGTTAGCTAAATGTGGGCAGTGGCCATAAGTGTTTTTGTGATTTATTGAACATTCACAGTAACTCTGAGATAGTCAACATTTCTCTAGTACAGAGATGTCCAGACACACTCGATGATGGGCCATGGAAACATGCACAAAAAATGATTGGGCCATACAGATTTTACAGAAAATATTATTCGCTTTTACACTAACATTGCGCACTAAATTTGTACTGATTTTGAACCAGTTGGGAAAATATGTGATGGAATTAATTTGTTGATATTGTTTATTTTCTGAAGGAAGGATGCAACTTTCATTTTTTGGAAGAAAAATACCTTCGGAAACTATAGCCTATTTATGACGTATTTTCCGAAGGCAAAATAAATCACAGCTAAAAAGAAATACAATTTATTATATCGAGGGTTTACATTTAAAAAACGGTGTCTCAAAAACAAAGTTAGTCTGAAGAGCAAAAAACAATTTTAGTCACCTGTTATGAAAGAGATTTCAACCGATCCCTAAATCTCTCAAATCTTAAATCTTATATCCCAATTGGGGGGAAAAAATAGTGTATATGATATAGACTTTTTCATTCAAAAGGAGTAGCCGCAGCAATGGGGTATTAAAAGTTCGTCGTTCCGGTCCAAATAGAAAACCCTTAATCGTTATAAAAATGCATAAGCATGTCAGTCCCTTCATCAGCATATCTTTTAAGGCCAGAATAAAAGGTCGTACTTCTAGTCACAGTCAAGTTCGAAAACGAACTAATCGGACCAGTAGAAAAGAATACAATGCGTGGACACTGCTCTAGAGTAACGAACATTAATTTCACTATTAACTCTTTAACTAAAAAGTAACAGGTACGGCAATGATCTATTACAGTTCATATTCTTTCAGAAAGTTGTCCTTATTGGTTATGGTTATTTAGAAATTTCCAATAAATAAAATTTTTCATTTAAAAAAGTGACAAACGTGATAATTTATATAATATATGAAAAGCATTTTTTGTTTATTATGATTACTTATCTAGTGGTGACTCGACACAACCGCTACAATCCTATGACTCGCAGCAGTGGAAAAGATTGCTTCAATAGGAAAAAAATTACTCACACGAAGTCTAAATCCACCACTTGAAGAGATGGCATTTTTATAATTCTTGTAATACTTTTACCACATATTCGTTAACAAAAAGCAACCCAGGGTGGTAATAAATATAAAGTATAATAAAACAAAATCCATTTTTTTCCAATTGTTAGCTTTGCGATTACTCGACTCAGTATTGTTTAAGCGCACGTCAAAAATGGACACCAGCAAAGGGAAAATACGCCGTATTTTTCAATAAAGGCGAAAACGCACGCCAAGTGACTGAAAAAGTTAATATTATTTATGGTCCTACTATATCCAATAATGCGCAATTTTTGATTCGTCGATTTCGTTCCGATAGTTTTGATATGAAAGATGCACGATGCTTTGGAATACCAGTTGTCAATGTTCGACCGTCTAAAGGCACTGTTTTTATTACCCTGGAACCACTTAAATAAAGTTGAATACGAAGAGAAGATCGTGCGCACTACATGAGTTAACCTTATGCATATCTTGTTCACAAGTAAATGTCGGAAATCATTAACAATCCGGCTGGTTGCGATTTTTCAGCCGGATATAAAGGAATATTACCGCTGTGTTTGAATTGCAATTCGATAACTTTTTTAACTTTTAACTGCTCAGTGTAACGATGTATTTTCCCAAGCTTGTAAACAATATAACAACTGACGCTTGTCAAAAAATTACCATGCTGTCATTAGTCGTTTCGTTGTTACAACAGCGTGAAATTGGTAACACTTCGAGTGCTTAAAGCTGTGTTTGCTCCCGTCCGTTCAAAATGTCATAAAAACTTAAAATTCACATTAAATTTCAAAAACATCTTTCAAAACAAAACAAAAATGTACTTTTTGGAGACTTCATTCCGATTTAATAGCCCTTGTGTTGTAGAATTCAAATTTGTTTTCCAATTTCCGTTCCATTTCGACTACTTGAGCCGCTTGGCTGACTAACTAATTGACATGATAATTCTTATAAATCACTATTTAAAACTTGGCACCGACCAGATCGCCGATGATTTTAAAAAGGTTATAGTGGGTAGCCCCTTCACTTACCTCCTACATAAACTGGCCGATTTGTCGAAATTAAATTTTTTCTCTGCAATTCCTAACCATGGTAAAGTATATTTTTGTTCATTATTTTGTGTTATGATGCTTTGCAAAATTTAAAAATTTGAAAAGTTCAGATAGCCGTGCTATTTCCTCCCGTATAAATTGCCTAATTTAATCCATACATAGGTAGATTCCAACATTTTATTCAATCGCACTAAATTTAGTACAATTTTGTGCCCGTCATATAAATAATAAACTTAGTTCTGGAAATGAAAATGGACTGCGTTGCCAAGTCCCTTCTCCATGCATGATCTCTATTTGGAAGATTTCAGAAAGTTATAATTTTGCCTCTTTTATCGTGTTTTAATAAGGGGTATAAAAATCATGTGATTTAATATACCCCTCCAGGCACTACTCGCAATTTCGTATACTGGAAGTGCGTGCTAGGTGAAGCTGTGATTAGACAGTTAATTTGACTGAAATTTCCGCGCTGGTTAAGGTATTGAAAGTTAAGTTTTAAAATCATCAAAATCAAGAATCCGAGTTAAAGTACCGCCACTCTCTCAAATTTAACTTTCGTACCGGAAATATGAAGTAATATAGGGAAACTAAATTATTCCTATACCACCTTTACTTTTTGAGAAATTACGCATGAACTAATTAATAACATTTACCAAGAACCATATCAGACGTTTCTGGAGTTCTCATCGTCGCATAGACGATAGCATATGTTAAAAGATAATAATACCAATAATATTCGTGGGTTATAGCTAATATACCCGAATGTAGTAAATATAGATTCTCATGAAAATTTAGTTTCGTTTTGGTGTTGATTTTGGACTTTTATTTGGAAGTACATTCTTGAAACAGGTCGCGCTTAGATTTGTTTCTCATCCATAAAGAAACTTGAAACTCTCACTGATCCAGTGTCTATAAAAGCATAATAAACTAGATGTTTTGAATTCAGGTCAGAAACGAAAATTCAATTGAATGAATGAAGTTTCGTTTCTTAATATAATTCATAACTACAACCAAATTCAATTTGCATTTCTTGTTAAAAAAAAACGTTTTGAAACAAATTGCGAAACGCACAAATGATTGTAATTTTTTTTTTTTTTTTTTTTTTGATCTTTGAAATGAAATCCAAACAAAATATTTGATAAAACGATTTCGATTCAAAATTCTTTTTAGTTTAGTTTCGTGTGTATAAATCAGAATCGAAATTCTTTTGCATATGGAACAAAATCAAAATTAAATACTATTTTGGTTCGCTTAAGGTAATGAACAATTTGTAATCTTTTGTTTCGTACGCTACAAACATAAGCAATTCGACACTATCTCTGTTTCTTCTGAAAAATGTCAATACTTGCTTTTATAAAATTTCCGCGTTTCATATCCTAATATCGAAAGACAACGAAAGAAAAATAATAAAGTTTTTGAGTGTTCCATTATGAATACAACCAGAACCAGTTCGCTGTTTTGACACACAGAAAATACTGTACTGTTTTATAGCTAATAAATATAGCCTTCCAAAATATGTAAAAAGGATTTTTTTTCTCAAGACAGCTAAACTGTTCTCAGTTTAAAGTTTGCCAAAACTGAATTACTAAAGATCCCACCTAAAAAACTGTCAAGAAATACTGTTCAGCCATTTGTTGTTGAATATCAAAGCTCCCGGAGGGCCGCAATCTGGGCATCAATGCTCTATTATATAATCTTAGAAAGGGGCTGCTGATTTTGTAATGTACTAAATGATGTCTGTAATCGCATTTATTAGACAGTTGATGGATATAGGGATTCATATTATCTCCAAGCTGTTTATATTATGGGGTACACTTGAATAATATCGATATATTACATATCCGAAACATCTATCTATCATCCATTATATCCACAACAATTGTTTCCTTCGACACCAAAGTGAAATAAAGGACATTCATTTAAAATTTGAGTTACAAAACTGAAATCTGGAAATTTTGGTCTGATGAACAGATTGACACATTTACTCTCCTTAAATCCATTTGCGAAGATTTAGCTTTCTTTATTCGGTTATTAAACTTTTATTTAGTTATTTACGCAGACAGTGACTAAAATAGAAATTAATATATAATATACGCAGGAAAGAGTTTCAAGCTCTTTGTTCTTCCGTGCTCTTTCTCCGATTCTTAACACCATGTTTGGACATCGATTCAAAATCCTGGTCACAGAGAACAGTTACACACTGAGGCTGCATTTGTCTCTGGAGTGAAAATTGAGACATTGAGAGCTAATACTGCTCTCTGTGTTCAATATGTCGATAATTTTGCACATTTTTGTTTATATTTTTATAGATGATAGTAATGTCAATAAGACATGACAAATCCCAGGGACAAATGCGACCTCTGTCTGTAATTCTTTTTCCTAATCGATTCTGATCATAAGGCCGGTTTTGAGAAATTCAGTTGGGATGAGCTTTAAATTTTAAACATGCCTAACATTTTCAGGATCAACATTCTATGTTGTTACTAATATTGAATGGTTATTTTTGTAAGCATTGGAGTCAGAATCAATACATTTTGGTCCCAAAGATCACATTTTCTAGCAAAATAATATTAAACAACATAAGAGATTATATTATATATCTCAGATTTAGTTTAATTTCCTTTTTTCCTTTTCATTCCTTTTTTTTCTTAGCACAAATTGAAACATTTTATCTGCAAATTTCATCTGCCTATAATGATTGAAATTATCTGATAGCGGAACAAATGCCGAACAAATTTCAATTGTTTATATTCGTACAAAATATTTCAAGCAAAAGCTGTAATTAATTGCTTCGTGTGAGAGGTTAGTTGTAGTTGACTTCCACTTTTACATACTCGTATATTCAATACAACTGTCAACAACAATGATAATTTAAGACTTTTTTAATTCCATTGCTTGAACAGTAATTGTGTTTCCATTCCCAATATTAACTTAATTTAAAATGAAATGCAAATTAAAAAAATTACATGATTATTGTGTTCGAGATGTATGACCAGTTATTATTTCTTGGCAACAAATCTTTGTTTATTCATTTTGAAAGCATTCCCCGTAGATTTAATATACCTATGC
Source organism: Philornis downsi (assembly GCA_019455685.1). NCBI lineage: Eukaryota > Metazoa > Arthropoda > Insecta > Diptera > Muscidae > Philornis > Philornis downsi. The sequence continues at coordinate 1,199,365 of JAHXMU010000797.1, forward strand.
CAACGTTTTCTCTAATCTTCATACCAAATAGTCAACTACAAGTATGGCCATCAGGTCGCGCTGCGATTGACATCGAATCTCTTCAATCGGCTCAGAAGTCACACGGTCAATAAACGGCGAATACGACGATTGTGGTGCGATTTTAATTGATTTGTTTACTAAAAACCGACAAAGAGCTTATGTAGTATGAGATGGGGGGGGGGGGGCATCATCGTGATGCCAGAAAGAAGATTTGTCTGCCCAAAAATTCGGCATCTCTTTGTGAACAGATTCACGCAAGCGACACGGAACACTTGAACAATATTCCATGTCGGTAGTTTGCGCGGCGGAAGAAACCCATAATGCGCAATGTCGCAATAATCGAAACAAATTGCCATCATAGTCCGGATTTTTGAGTGATCTTTTCGGCTCTTCTTCTCGCTTCACCGATACTCACTTGATTGGCCGAGTGTTAGGTGCATCGTAACCTTGGATCCAAGTCTCACGTCTTCTAATAAAGTGTTTTATAAAGTTTTTGTAATGAGAAATCATCCCTTCGAAGAATTTAATTTAACGGACTTTTCTACAAAAAATTGAGTGTTTTTAGATCCTAAAATCTTTTAAAATATCTTTTAAAACGAAATTGTTTGATCTGTTTTAAATGCCAGCACCATCAGCAAGGCCCCTATTTTTTAACCCATGGTTTTTTGAGCATCATAGCTCAAACACAAATGATCTATTCGATTTGATATTTGCGAAATCTGGGATTCAATATATCCGTGTAATTTAAATTGAAAACTGGTCTTACTTTTGAATATAGCACTATAAATGCACTTGCTACACATCATACGTGTGTTTTATAGATTTACTCGTATAGGCCGAGTTCAAATCTCATGGAAGTCTCAAATACAGGGTGGGCCATATGAGTGTTGGCGATTTAGTTCTTCAATTTCTCGGCAACGCGCGGCGCGGGGTGGTGGGGGGATATGTTGTTCGCTGCGCCGCTTCCTGAAAATTTAGTCGCCATGGAGCCGTGCACGGGAGTGCAGCGTGCATTTTGTGTCCGAGCGTATTACGAAAACAATAAATCAGTGATTACTGCACGACGTTTGTATCGGCATGAACACGGTTTACACGATTTAAGTGAAGTTCCAAGCGCCAACGTGATACGAAAATGGATCAGAATGTTCGAAACAACCGGCTCAACAGTACCAATTATGGTTCGTGGTCGCCCAGTTTCTGCAAGATCAGCCGACATTGTGGAGAACAACTTTAGGACGAATTTTGAAACGTGATTTGCATTTGAAGGCTTATAAGATTCAGATAGTCCAAGAATTAAAACCCGATGATGCCAATAACCGACTTAACTTTGTCAATTTGATGCTAGAGCGGTTCAACAATTTCAACAACGTGATTATTAGTGATGAGGCCAATTTTCACCTTAATGGTCATGTGAACAAGCAAAATTGTCGGTTCTGGTCCGAGACTAATCCCCGAGAACAACTTTTCAACGAGTTTTTCAAAATTTGCGACTTCGGTTCCAAGAGTTTCAAGCAGCCAAGGGAAGCCATTTGGACAACATTATTTTTAAGTCTTAAAAATTCCCATGTTTCTACTTTTTAAAAATACAAATATATTTTTTTTATGTTTCGTAGTTTTTTTTAATTGAATATTTAAACCGCCAACGCCCTTATGGCCCACCCTGTAAATAACGATCGGGACAATCTGCAAAGAAAATCATACAAAAATAGATCAAACTGATTTTTGGTTATGGCCTGCTTTTTATTGCCACGCTCCAAAGGCATTCTTTTCCCATTTATTTTCAAGGCCTTTAAAGCATTCCAATATTACAGACGTGCAGTTAGGTAAGAATTTGTAGCTTTACTATGAAGCTTTGAGAGGGAAGGATGAATAATGAGGGAAGAATGAATAATGAGGGAAGAATGAAGAAGGCTTCCCACTATGACACTATGTGGAATTTTAAATTGAAGCTGGAATAGGCTCAGTAAGATTTCCGTCTCTCAACTATAGGGTTTAAGATGTTTCCTCCCAAGCACTATGTTTATTCTTTTATTAAACGGATTAAGGTATAAATTGTATATAAAAGTAGACATATTATCGTATTATATAAAAGGGCTTGCAATACTATACAAGCCGGTTAAACAATGCATAAAGTAGTTTATTTAAAAAAGTAATTTTTTTATTATTTTAGGAAATAGTTTTAAGAAAGACCACGTTAATAAGATTCGTTTTTCTATCTTATTGATGACTATTCAATCAAGGGGGCAAGATTTTCACACTGTGCGGTGATTTATGCATTCGTCACTGGTTTTGTGATAAACCACATTAATCGTTTTCGTAGTGTAGTGGTTATCACGTGTGCTTCACACGCACAAGGTCCCCGGTTCGAACCCGGGCGGAAACAAACTATTTTTTGTGTTCAGTGTTACCCTATACCATAAATTGGCAAAACTGTACGAGTATGTAACCAAAGAGTTTATCACACCGAAAATTTTTCTTCATAGACGAGTGTAATAATGAACAAGCCTGTTTATTACTTTGAAATTGTCATGATGGCAAATAAACATCAAATAACTTTAAGCGCAAATAAACGTTTTAAGGTAAGCCATAGTGTAATATAAAAATATATTCTCCATGTAAAAGATTTATTTTTTTTTTTTTTTGACATCTCAGATGTGAACCAATATTGTGTAGTATCGGTGGAGATGCGACCAACATGTAAGTTTAATACACAGATTAAGCAGAATTAAACTCTAAGAGGATATGTCTTATCATGTTCGCCTAAATAGGAACAAACCTTTTAAATATGAAAACGTCTTGAAAACGTTTTTCATATGAAAACATGTTATGGAAGACACTTTTATATGGGGTGATTTTTTTATCGTAGTTTTTTTTTTTTTTTAATGGAATAAAACACTCAAATTTGCACCATATATTAAAACTTTTTATTGGAATCGATAAATTTGTCTGTGCCATTTAATTTTTGAAGATAACTTCAAGTAAATGTTGTCCGCGGCTCCGTATCAGCTACGTATCTGTTCAGCAAGAAATGAGCCCCATCGCTGAACACAATTTTTCGATAAAACAACGAATTTTCATTGAGCTTTTGTAAGGCCCATTCATCATTCCATGATGAAATGGCAGAGTATACTGTACACTTTTCACTTTGACAGATGACGTTTGGAACCATTACCAACCAGTGCTGGCAACCTGAAAAGATTACATTTTAAAAATCACCCTATATAAAGAAGTGTCTTAGAAGGCAATTTGCACTTGAAGACATTATATTATGAAGAAGTATTTTGTATAAATCAATTAGAATAGAACTTTCTCTACAGCAATAATACACTCGTATTTCAAGTTTGCATCTATACGAAAAGTGTGTTCCAGGGTTAACCAAAAGAGAACCATCTTTCAAGAAAAGTTGTTAATACGGAAAGTGTCGTCCAAGGCATTTTCGTTTACAAAAACTATTTTAAAAGTTATGTTTTGTTTGTTAAAAATTAATCCTAACAGACTTCTTTTGAAACATTGTTTCCCATGTTGTCCTACATATAAAGTGTCTTCCATGAAACATTTCGAGGTGGGAAGTATATACCATGATACTTTTTTCTCAGAAAAGCGTCTTCAATGATGCTTTTCTGTAAGAAAATAAAAACTTTTCTATAAGAAAACTACCTTCCACAATACTATCCTACATGAAAAGTGCTTTTCACGGGACCTATGAAAAGTGTTCTCTATGACACTTTTCTAAGCGAAGTTCAGAAAAGACACTTTGTTAAGGAGTTTCTTGGATGAAATGAACATATAAATAGTGTCTTACAAGAACCTCTTCAAAATATGTTACATGCAGAAACCTTTTAGAAAACATGGTTTGAAAGAAAAATTTGTGTGGAAGTTCCAAACAATAATTTAATTTTTAAAGAATTGTTCGATATTTTTGTAACAATTTTAATATATAATATAAAGCATTAATCCATATCAAAAAAAAAACGAAGGAATTGGTTATTAGTTGCAAAATGTCAGGTAAATGTTAGTTACTTTTGGGCCACCTACTTTAACAAATTCTGTATCATTAACTGCTCCATATAGAAAATTTTATTATTTAGAGTGTCATGGAGTTTTCAACATTACAAAATCTTTTAAATTGCCTACTAGGATATAATTTGTGAATCTTATAGGCATAGCAAAAATAATTTATTTATTTTTACATGAAATTGAATGTTATATTTAGCATAGTTAGAAAGATCCGATGTAGGTCAAATATGACCCATTTTGTTCGATAACTTTTTGCCATTTTAAGACTAGTTCCATTACGCCTCTATCATAGAAACCCTTGCCTCAATTGAAAAAAACTGGGGCTTTTGCTTCTCAAAAGCTGCTGTTGAAAATTATTTATCATCAACAGGAAATATTAGGTCCGGACTGTAAAGGGGATGTGGACTTACCTGATGGAAAACAATTTGTCAAAGCTGAGCGCCTCTCGGCAATTGGCTCCCTCACACCGTCCAGTTATTGACAGTACAGATTCAAATTAAGAATTTGGTCGCAGGGGAGCACCTCATAGTAACTGATTTTCTGGCAATCCCACTAAACACAAAAAACCCTCCATAATTGCTTTCCTTTGACGATGTCATAAATAAGTCAGTTTTCATCACGAGACCGCTTCCGCATATTTTTTTTTCTATTCATTTTCTTTATTGAATCTTTCTTTTGAAATTAACAATAAGTATTCAAATCTTAATCCTATCTTAAACTAAGGTATCCTGCCATTGCCGAATCTTATTTTTGATGAGCCGAATTTTGTATCCCGGACCAAGTCTAGCATGTCCTTTCTTCTTAGCCATATATAACCGGGAAAATGTTGAATGTTTTGAGCGAGTGGGTTTGAACGGGAGGACAACTTCGATGTACGATTATAAGACCTGCTTAATTTTCTTCTTTCCTCGGAAATATAAGGAATGTTTAAATCCTTGTGTATGTTATCATTCCTAATATACCATGGGGCACCACAAATTTGGCACAATATTCTTCATTATCTTCTTTGTAGCTTATTTATGTTAGAAGCCGATGCCGTTCTCTACAACTGGATGCTGTATTTCCATATTGACTCCAATATGGTTTTGTAGACAGTGATTTTATTTTCCAAACTAAGAGTAGACTGGGAGCCAATAAGCCAGTGGATTTGAGCCATTTTTAATTTCAATTGCATGATTTTTCAGTCAATGTGATTTTTCCAGGTGAGACGTCGATCAAGGTGAATACCCAAATATTTGGCATGGTTATGAACAGGTATTGTACTACCGTGAATAGTGAGGGCTGGGCAATAATTCTGTCTGAGAAAGAATGTAACCTGCGCACTCTTAGTGGCATTTACTTTTATCTTCTATAATGTCATCAGCGAAAGTTGAAGTTTGAATTAGGGAATGAACAGGCATGTCAGAGGTGTAGATGGTATATAGTATAGAGCCTAGTATACTGCCCTGGGGAACTCCTGCTGAAACTTTTCTTTGAGTTAAAACAGAGTCCTTAGATTTTGCTACAAAAGATCGATCCTTTAGATAGCTCTCCATCAGTTTGTTGGTATTCGGAAGAAAAAAGACTATTTATTCACATACTTATGAAAAGGCTTTATCAAAGTCTTGGGAGATGTCTATAAAGAGAGCTGAGCAATGTTTTCGATCTTCGAATGTTTTTCTGATCTGGATTATTATACGGTGTACTCGTTCTATCGTTCCATGGTCCTTCCGAAACCCAAACTGGTGCATGGGTATTACATGGTTTGCTTCAATATGGGGGTACAAAATTTGGAGAAAGCCCTTTTCAAACAGTTTAGATAGTATATAGAGTAAACTTATGGGTCGATAGGATGTAATTTGTGACAGTTCCTTTCAGGTTTTAGGATCATTATTATTTCAGACAGCTTCTATGATTGAGCAAAGTATCCAATTCGAAGTATAGCATTAAATATATTATATAAATTACTTTAAGGATATTGTAGGGGAGTTCTGAGATCATTTTCGTGTTATTATATCGTGCTTCCGAAATGAATCGATTTTGTTGCTGTTCGGAAATGAAATTCAATCCCAGAGGTTTTTCTGCGATAACTCGTATTGCACCCACACATCGAGCTTTTTTTTATAACTAGCTTTATTCAAGGCTTTATTCAAGCCACACGCTGGTTTGTGCAATTTTTAGCACCTGAGTGCCTACATAATGGTCGAATATGGCCTTTCAGAGTGCGGTACATCTTTGGTATCAATATTATCGGAGCGGATTGTTACAGTAGCAGGACCATAAACCCAATTCATATTTTCAGCAGCCTAGATAGCGTTTTCAGCTTCGTTGAAGAAAAACTGAAACATATTCAAACAAAACTAAGTCAAGCAATCACAAAAATGCCTGATTAGTTTTTCGAATACGATGTCTTGTGTTTCTAACACAATCTAATGTAACCCGATCGCACTTATACAACGGGAGATGCAGTTTAGTAAAATAATCTTCATCATCTTAAATTAAGACCATAGCGAAATTTGAAGTTCACTGGGTCTAATGATGTGCTGAGTAGTGTAAAACCATCGCGTGTAAAACTTAGAAAATATCGATCTACTCTTTGTGATAACAAAGACCTCGCCTTGATGCGGATAAGGCCCCATATAAGTTTAACCAACTAGATCAATTTACAAACACACATCCGAAATCTTGAATTTCCAATTTTTCATTCGTGTTTTTAAAACGTCGGACCACAGCATCTAATCCAACGTCCGTTGGGCTGGAATAACATTTGTATTTCAAAACAGATATTACCTACAGGCGTAGGGCGAAATAATATTAGCATGACAATTAGGTTGCTCCAATGAGTCGCCTTCTCTTTAGGTCTCTCTTTGGCTACCATCAAGCCGATGTCCAATGGTTGAGAAATCTTGCAAAGGATTCTGCTTACTGCCGAGTGAATAACAGTTTCCCGCGACGAAAAACGCAGCTACTTATAATTATGGAGGTATGTGAACATGTTATGGAAGTGAACTTTTTATTTGAAATACTTCTAACGGTAAGCGTTTTCGTAGTGTAGTGGTTATCACGTGTGCTTCACACGCACAAGGTCCCCGGTTCGAACCCGGGCGGAAACAAATTATTTTTCTTATTTAAAAAATGTGCAGATAGGTCATTATATTTTATGCGGTACAAATCTATGCGTATCTATAGGAAGCATTTAACAATGAATGCAAACAGCACAAATTGTAGTTTCTGTCCATTACAGGTAGTTTTAAAGGCACATTAGGAATTTCATCTATTGTTTTATAATTGCAGGCCATGATTTTAAATGCAACATTTATTATTGCCATAAATTATAGCAATTTTATGAAACTCTAATATTGTTATATAGGAATAGAAATATTCTGAAACTCTAACATTATCTAAGTGGAATCAGTTCCCTTGCAAATGATTCGAATATTTCTGAAAAATATTTGCGTGCCTCTCAGGCGTTTTCGTAGTGTAGCGGTTATCACGTGTGCTTCACACGCACAAGGTCCCCGGTTCGAACCCGGGCGGAAACAGATTTTTTCTTTGACGAAAAACCATTCCCAAGCAATAATAATTGGAAGTACTCCAAAACAGAGAAGAATTACTATGTGCCGATTCTTTATTTACGGCAAAAGTACTTCCAGATTGATTATACAGTCTAACCTCGATATAACGAATCTCAAGGGGATTAGAAAAAAACGTTATATCGAATAATTCGTTACAATGAGGTTCGTTATATCGAGGTGAAGTTGCACTTATATTCGTTATAACGAGGTAATAGAGCCGTTACTCTAATGCATGCTGCTTGGCGACTACGAATGTTGATTTTCTGGAGACGTAGGCGTTGCAAACACAATAATTTTGTGTGTATCTGTTTCATATTTGGATTAATTGATGGAAAACGTTATGTAAAGGTTGCAGGTCGCCAAAATTCGTTAAATAGAGGTGAATAATTTTTTCTTTCGATAGCTTGCAATGAATGAAAAAACGTTATAACGAGGTTTTTGGGAAATGTATTCGTAATAGAGAGGTTTATTTTGTATTAGATTTTACGGAGCGTTGTAGGGGATTTAAAAAAAATCGTTAAATCGAGGAAATTGTTATATTGAGGGTCGTTATATCGAGGTAGGTAGGTAATGATGTAAATATATACTAATTCAAAGTAGTAAGTAATAATATGGCATTTTCGGTGATGAGATGTTTTACTTTCAATAAAAAATAGTCTTCCCCTAAAAAGTTATCGGTAGCAAACAAATTTTGCGGCATGAATTCTCAGTATAACGACAGCAGTAAGTTAAAAAGGGAGATGTTAACACCTGATATGCTGACATTCGGTAGTTGCTCTCAATTTAATATAACCTAATACAACACATGGATCGGTAAACTAATTACATTCAAACTACTTTTAAAACCTTTATTTGGGCTATATTTAAAAAATAAATTGTTTTTGGGAAATTTTGTCCCAAAATTCAATACGAAAACTACATAACAATACTACATCATAAACAGTACTGAAAGATTGTCAAATTGCAAGTACTTACTTACTTACTTACTTTCAGTTAAATTTGCACAACGACTGGATGAGTAGTTGTGTTGAATATTGTGGTGTTTGGCATGCTGGGTCTGGTTTTTGCTGGAAAAGAAGAAACGTATAAATCCTAATATTTCTAAAGTAATGGGTATGAACTTAATTGAGAAAAACGTTACTATACCACAAATGATGTGTTCCCGCAATAAGATGATAACGTTCCTAAAGTTAAGACAGTAATTAATATGGAATTTTGGCAAGGTCCGTTCCGGGTTCATTGCAAAATTGAGCTTATATGTTATAGTGTAATGTACTGATGAAAGTAGCTACGGCCATAACAAATTTTGATTTAAAATCAAAATTCCCTAGTAAACTCTATCAATAATATTTTGGAAACAACCGAGCAATTGAGTGATTAGGTGAAGTAAGACCGGAAAGCTCTCTCATAAAAATTACTTCTAATTGGCCGGAAGGCTTCAAATTACAAGCCAAAAAATAAATAAAATAAATGTATGGTTGTATTGACAACTTTCCTAGATTATCATGTTACTGTGCATTATGAATTTCTTCCTATGGAGAATATTAGATGATTGTTAAACTTCTTTTGCGTGAAAAGAATCGCAATAAGATGCCTGCTTTATGGGCAGACAAATCTGTGTTTTTACACCTAGATAATGCGCCTTAAGAAAAAATTCAACTAATATCCCTTCACAAGTAACGGATTTAGCAACCTGTGACTTCTGGTTCGATATCAACACTTTAAAAAAAAGGCAGAAATTTGGCAGAAAAATATTTCAGTCAAGTAAGAAAAAAAATTATTCATACAAGAACTGCATCCGTATCTAGAAAAATGGATATTTGTCAGATTATTTCAACAAGTTTGCCATTTATTCGGTGAATAAAATCAATATTCAGTGGTTTTGTATACGTATTACAAAGAACTATACTAACTCATACAATTTTTTAAGCACAAAAATGCCCCTTTGTTGTTGAAAAATACTGCAAAAATAACACTTTTTCACTAAAAAAAAAATAGACCAAGCCGATATATAATGTGTTGTAAGAAGGCATTTATAATACCACGCAGCCAATAATCATATATAACACATGGATGTACCTCAATTAAAGGATAAAGTACCAACCGAAATATTTTTCGGATTCAAAAGCAAAGTTAAATAAAACACACATAAAACTATGATTTCGATGAAAGTTTTATTCCATTATATTGTCATTTAAATGACATGTCATTAAATTGTCATTCGTTGCAGCAGTGGATAATTTTCGCATAATTTAGGCGGCTAATTGCCGTCGTTGATACGTAAAATAACGCTTTCTGGAAACTTCTCATGCAATAAAGTCAAAATCGGTCGTGTTGTGTGGTCTTCCAGTTCATTATGTGGTATCGTCCAGTTCATAATCTTCAATTGCAGGCAAAAACCAATTCCTTGCACATTAAGTCGATTATGACGACAATAATCACCTCGTAATGCATGAAAAGTACCTACCTTTGAATCACCACCTTTGTAGTAAGTTCTAACTATGGCCTAAGCTCGTACGTGCAAACCACTCACTAAATAAATAACACTTCAGATGGCAGGTGTTTAAAGCCAACAGCCTTACCAGACCGGCGCTTTCGAAAACACCAAATGGATAACTCCGTATATGGCCTTAAAACAACGAGTGAAATTTAAGAAAATATTGAAAAATGTTATCTTTTTCTTGAAACATAATGAATAAATGATAAAAATATTAGATTATTTCTGAGAAAGACTTAAGCAAACCTCTGTTTGAGAAGATTTTTCATACAGAACCAGTTTATCTTAGTGTTACTATCCAAGGACCACAATATAGTGGTCGATGTACTGATTCATTGCCATGTGATTGGACATGTCAAAAACATCATCATCTCATAATATATTGACTTTGCCCCTTCAACATTTTTTGGCGAGGTCTCTCGAAAAGTGCATGAATTGGTACAGCTCTTTTTATCTATCAACAGCAATAAAAAATAAATGATAAAATTGTTCAAAAATGCGCGGGAGATATCTCTTTTTCATAGGGTTTTTTTTTCTTTTTTTATCAAGTAATGTGCAATAAGCACGAGTTGAAATAATTTTCATATGGAATGAACAGTTTTACTTTACTCAAATATTGCATTTTCGAGATAACCGGACATTTTTTTATAAACCCAAGCAAATTCTCACAAAATATTTGTGTCATATAATATGTACGACATTGCGTATTTAATGTAATTTGCTTAAATGTCTCTGAAGCTGGGAATTGAAATCGGAAGCATCAAATTGGTTTGTTTATTTTACGTCAAATTAAAAGTTATCTCACAGTTTACTATGCTGAACAACATTTTTATTTTCTGCATTCATGAAAATTTGTGAACTCGCTCGCTAGCAAATTGAATGAATTAAGAAAATGCATTAACTGTTATTTTGTAAAGCCATTGCAGAATTCAATTACAATTGAGTGCCACTATCCCGACCAATCCATCCAACTGCTTGCGGCAACCGCATGCTAAAATGTTATTAAACACTGGTTTATTAAAGGCAAATTTTTTTTACCATTGAATTACTATTTGGTAATTCTAATTAAAAATTAAACAAACCGATTTACTGATAAGTGCCCTTTAACACGTTTCCCACAGTGCAAAATGCGTGTATCTGTAACTATAGAGGGCTGGTAATACGTTTGGGTTTTCGTAGTGTAGCGGTTATCACGTGTGTTTGACGCGCATAGTGCCCCTGGTTCGAACCCGGGCGGGAAGGGCAACATTTATTATTATATTGAAAAATATGACAATTTATGATTATTCCATCCATATATTTCCAAAATTGAACTTTCAGCCAATTAATTGAAACTTATCTTTCGCCACTTGGTTTGAAATATATAACATTTATCCATTTATGCCGAAATTTATAGAAATACATATTTAATAATTCCTAATATTCTTTAAGTTTACAATGGAAGCGACAATTTCGATTATTGTCCATTTCTTTCCAATTCAAGGTATTTCACATAACAAACTTTCGTACTCAATGATAAAATTGAATAAATATAATTTTTTAAAGTGGAATTATTTCTGTCTTTACGCCGTTTCAAGTGACGAGATAAAATTTTGCCCTATGAAACCCCATATTTTGATAGATTCACATAGCCTTAGGACAAAAATATAACTCAACTTCTATGCAAAAATATATTCCAGTTCTTTAGCTGCATTCTACAACTTCAGCTGCATTTTGTTCAAAATAAAATAATAGATTCACGAATTTCATTTTCAAACTTAGAATTATTAACGCAATCGTTTCTTTTAAAAGCTATTTCTATAACTATAAATTTCAACAATAATAATATCCGTATAGTATTTCAATTGAAAATGCTTCATGTATTTAATCTGTTTACTGACTTACAAAATACAGCACTGTGTGCCACATTCAAAGAAATTATCTTTGGCACCACACACACATACAACACCGCTTTGGTAATAAAATGTTAGGCAAACAAATTGTAGAGCAGAAATAAATTTAAAAAAGTGTTTCACGAATATGACGGTTTGTTAAATCTGTTCTGACTTTGCGGTAGGAAAGCAAATATTTCTAGATTTGAGAAAATATTAAAAAATACTTACAAGTTGAGAACCCCTGGCTAACGCATCGCCTCAGTTGTGAACGCCTTTTAACATTGCCGTTGTTTTATTTCTTATTGCAAACTTAATTTCAGCTAAAAATATTAATTTCCGCTTTTGATTCATACTTTTCATACCGCATTAGCATCTACATACCGTGAATGAGCTGCACCTACCAAAAATAATTTCTAAATAAATATAATAGCTATTACTTACTATTATAAATAGCTATTACTTACAATGAAGAATATATTTTCATTGCAAAGGCCCGTGAAGTGTTATTTATTTAGTGAAAGGTTTGCCATTTACGAATACAAATAGTTAAAACTTGCTACAAAAGTGATGATTCGAAAGTGGGCTTTCAATCGAACAAAATTTTTTCAGCGGTGAACTTAATTTCTCACTCGGTAATTACGTTAACGAACAAAATTGTCGCTTATGGGGATCGGAGAAGCTGCATGTGATTGTGAAGAAAGCATTGCGTCCGGAAAAAGTGGCTGTTTATTGCGCATTATGGTCTGGAAATGTCATTGGGCCGTGTTTTTTCGAAAACTACCTCAAATAATTTACTGCTGCAACCAATGTAGAGTCGGTCATTTAAATTACGTTGTATTTCGTGCATAATGGCAAGGTCCAATCATTATTAGGAAATAAAAGTTTCATCGAAATCATAGCTTTATGTGTGTTTAATTTAAATTTACTTGAAAACCGAAAATGGTTAACCCTATATAACCAGTTGATGTGAAACGGTAATATAAACAGTAAACGAAACAAATGAAGAATTTGTAAACATTTGTTTGTTACATGCTCTCCACAATGGCGCTTTGGCAGGTCTTCCAGATGGTCATGATCATGATCCCATAGGAACGAACAAAAAAAAAAGAAAAAGGATTACAAAAAAAAAAATACACAATAAAACAATGAATACATCTTTCAAGAGGGAGTTTGATGGACGTCTTCTCACATTATTGCCCGCTTTTACATGGTCCATTAGGTTTCCAAATCGTTATTTTATTTTATTTATTTTTATTTATTTATTTTATTTTAAATAAACATATTGATTGTTGATTTTCTTTTCAATATTCTTAACATAAACACAAATTAACGTGAGCTACTAACTAGACAAACATTTTATTTGCGAGTCAAATTTACTTTTCCGTCCGGAAACGTTTTATGGCCCTTTAGCGGCCCGCCAAATCTACTCCACTTCCTATTTTAAAGAGCTCTCTGAACAAGATTATGGATCTCTTTTTTTAGATCCCGCAATAAAAAATTATTTCAATTGGCTTCCTAACCGAATTTGGTAAACCCTACACTCAGATATAAAAAACGGATTGCGGATTGTCAGCCGATTATGCCACCGACAGGTTTCCAACAAGCGCCATACAATTCTTCCTCCCTTTAGGCAGATATTTTCTGGGCGGTAAGTTTTACCAGTTTTTCTTGCCTCAGCGCCCTTTTTTACCTATTGGTATGCACCAACCAGAAGGTTCAGCCTTGAGTTAAACAGTGAAACATTCCCCAGGTTAGTCACAGTACTGAGGCAAAATTACCCAGCAAAGTATACACCACTGACCTCCGTACCAGACTGACGCAATAGAGGCCAGTTCCGGGCGTTTCTGCTTGACCTGTTGAAGGTCTAAAAGTATACGCCACGAATGAACAAAATCATTTTTTCATTTATAATTTTTTCCCAAAATATACTGACACTCATATCATTTTACCCATAGGTTATATATATTGTCACAATAAATCGCCACTGGCCAGGTACCGAAATGTTTATTTATTTATTATAATTTATATCAGCTGTGATACTGCCAGTCTTCCGAATGTACGGAAAAAGACTGCTCTTATCCGGAAATTAAAATGGTAACTATTAATTTTTTTATATATCTATTTATTTCTGTTTTTTATTCCCGATTGACAACCGTAACTGCACTGACACTGAATTATACTCGTATATTTTCTTTCCATCCGCCACCCGCTTTTATATCACAGATTTCGATCACCTCATGCGCAATTTTCAGTTGTTTAATTTATTATTTGGGCCCTATACCATTTGTTATCGTATTGTTAAAGTTTAAATGGGTAGTTTCTCTCAGTGTTACTATTTTCTTTATTATCGATATGTTCAATCTGGTAACATTTGCCACTATGACATCCCTGTTTTATATCATTCTTATTTGTCATATGAAGCGGCAACGCATCAAAATATCCTTTGTCGCAATAATGTCGGTTCTTACGGTTCCGACTTCAAGAAGAATCAGTCATCAGCCTAACAAACGGCTACTACGTAATACGTATACAACACAGATGGCAGAATAAGAATTTTACATAATAATAAAAAAGACAATAAAGTTGTCAGTCTTTATTTCTAAATCAAACAGCTTTGACCAATATCTCACGAATATTGTTCTTCCCACACACCACAAATGTATGCTTAGTTCCATCTGTGTAATAGAACTTTGTTTTTATGCTCCTTCAAGCTCGAAACTGTACTTTGCAAAGCTTGATTCAGGAAAAAACGTTTTGGCAGAATGATATTATCATAATGCTTAATATATATCGAAATTTATTGTTATATATCGTGTAACGATTCAATCGAAATTATAAAGCGAAAAATACTTAATAGATAATAATTTGCATTTATTGCTGGTTGTCACCATATTTCACCTGCTAATTGCCAATATTCTATTTGGAATAGCCACACTGCCAGCTCTGAATTTGTTTCAAACTCTTTGTTCGATGTCTCCCGCCGCCTTTTCCTTTATGTATGTTGTTGGGGAAATCTCATGGCATCATTTTTCATAATCGTTTTATGTTACTGCCGGATTCCAATCATCACCTCTTCTGATTCAGTTGCCGATAATTGCTGCTAATATTTTCATGTTGTGTCCTTATTATACAATGTTTGTGTTTGTCTTTGTGTCGTGTCCATCATTCTCGTATAATTGTTGTGTATCTGTTCTGTGTCTTCATTCGTAATTCTATACGTTTAGTTACCGTTTTATTTTAATTATAGTTATTTTAGTTATTTTTAATATATTAAGTTTTGAGTCAGTTACTCTCACTGATGTTTATAATATTTTTCATGTTTTAAAAATTTGCGTTTGTGTCGTATCATATGTCATTTAAAGCCTAAATATTATGTTATGTTATGTTTTTATTGTAAATATAAAAAATAAAATTTATATATTTTTTGTTCATCAACTATTTAATATTTTATTATTTATTATATACTTTTTATTATATTATTATTTATTACTAGCTGACCCGGCAAACGTTGTTTTGCCTTAAAAATGTTAATGTGCAAAAATCTCATCTCATTGCAAAAATCTCATCTCCAACGCCATCTACCACTTCGAATAAAACCTTTTAAACCTTCCGGAATACTCTACCAATAATTTAAGACCAAAATGAGCCAAATCGGTCCAACCGTTCTCGAGCTTTAGCGAGACTAACGCACAGCAATTGATTTTTATATATATAGATATTATTATTATACTTTTTACAACAAATATTATTATTATTGTTTTGTATTATTTTTTTTAAATATTTTTTTTAATTTGTAAGGAATTTTGTTTTACATTATTTTATGTTAAGTAATGTGAATGAATAATTGTAATGAATCCCAGCTAGCATAAATACGTCAAGTATAGTAGCTGCGTTTTAAATAAATGAAAAAATAATAACACCTGAATGTATAACTATTTCGGATCCAGCTACCAATCCTCATCAGCAGACTTGGTATAGTGATTATCAACAGTTTATCAAGTTTTATGCAACTGGAACTCTTTCTTGATTGCACAAACTCGAAATACATCGAAAATATTCACTTATGAGAAACAATCACAAAGCTTATTTAATGGTAATTAAATTTAAAGAGCATTTTTGCCTAAACTTTCCTATAGAATTGCGATTTTTTGAATATTTGTTCCTAAGCATTTTTTTCATAAAATCGCTCTTTGCATAAAAGTGACAAAAAGGCTGCTGTTACTGAATATTTATACATTTTGTAAAAGAATTTGAGTCTTCGATTCTACTAGTAACTACATTTCTACCTTCAATCAAGCTCCTTCTGATATGCGCCACAAAAGTTAACAGATTTGCGGAAATACTTCCTTTAAGCTAAATTTTTACCTATGTAAGTTTTAAATGGCCAAAATTTGGACAAATCGACAGATTAATAACACTCTTTCGGGTACCTCCCAAACAAATGACCGATTTAGGCCTTGATTAGATTACAATTCTTTATTTCTTCTTCTTTATTTGTTTACGCTGAATCAATTCAATTATAGCTCATACCTAGTCTTGGGCAAACCTCGGTCTAAGGCTGGTAATGAAACGGCTCGTCGTGCCTCTTCTGACACTTCCTATGTAAACCTGCTGGTTTGACGAAATCTGTTTTTTTCAACGTCATTTCTAACCAGCAAACTCACTATCCGTCTGTTTTATCCTGTTCTATAATCCACAGTATAATTCCAGAAGAATTGCCATGTGTCTTACAGTGTCCACCATATAGAGGGTTATGTATTTTTCGATTTCAAAAGTAAAGTTAAATACAGCACACTTAAAGCTATGATTTCGATGAAAGTTTTATTTCATTATAATGCCTGGGCATTGCCAATACGTACGAAATACAATGTCATTTAAATGACCGCCTCTGGACTAGTTGCAGCAGTGGATCCTTTTGAGGTTCCTCCAGCGCCATTTTAATTTCTTCATATTTATTTTTAGTCACTTTTTCCTACCCAACGGCTTTTCCACAATCATTTCTGGGCTCTGAGCGCCATATGCGATGGTTTTGCTTGTAACCAGCGAGTCAGAAATGAGCGTCATCACTGAAGAAAATCTTGTTCTAAAAACCAGCATTGAAAGCTTGTTGCTGTAGTACCCAATCAGCGTTATTAAGGCGTTGTGAATGCTCAGCTGACTCCAAATGGAAAATACACCATAATAAGCCGAAAGATAGGCCAAATGATTGAAAACGCCCTGGAATCGACCAATTCGGATTATCCGCCACACTTTCACTAACAGAAGCGATATTTTCGGCAGTGCGTACATTGCGGTGATGTACAGGCTTGACTACGTCTGCAATGCTTTCACTCTCTTAAATTTTCTTTACAATATTGCCAATTCCTTGCACAGTGGGTTGATTATGACGACCATAATTACCCCGTAATGCTCGAAAAGTGCCCACGTTTGAATCACCACTTTTGTAAAAAGCTTCAACTATTTTTACGCTTTCGCCATGGCAAATTTTTCCTACATAAATAACACTTCATATGACAGGTAATTAACAGCTGACAGCCTTGCAGACCGGCGGTTTTGGAACCATTAAATGGATAACGCTATAATTGACAAGTTTTATCCATATATTTATAGATTCATACATATATTTCATTTAGTTACACTAAATATAGTTAAATTTTCCACACAAATTTATCGATGTGTCGAAATTCAGTCTTCGGCCTATACATTTTATTGATAAACTACAATAATCTAAATTGCAGTTCACTACAAAGCTTTATATTGTTGCAAAAATCGATAGAATAACCACGTTATTTCTGAGATCCAGATTTACAAAATTTAGCACGTATCAGACCTTGTTAAAAATCAAAAACCAATTTGTCAAATTTGTAAATCAGTTTGCCAGCCTGAAATTTCTTGTCTTACTTCAAAAAAATATTCACTCCCATCATAGATCAGAGAACCGAAAAGATTGTGTAAGGGCTTACCTTGCAATGGGCTTTGTACGTCCGGTTCTTGTTTCGATTCCAAAAAACTTGGCTGTTTTGAAATTGTCATTGTATCCGAATTCTGGTTCTTGAAAGAACCTGTGCCTGTTGAGCAGCTTGACTATAGCATGTAGTTCCCGGACTTGTTTTCTTATATGTTTGAAAAAAATTGTTACAAATGTTACAAATTTGAATTTCATTTTGAAACGTTATACGAAAGCTTGCAACATTCGTTACAAAACATTCGTTTATTTGCGAATAAGCATGTAAAGACAGATTAATACCAAGTAGAATTGCTCTATTATTGCCCACTGTGACTAGATGAATGAGCTTGGGAAATTATTTGCGACTGAATTGGCAGACGTTTCCGTAGTGTAGCGGTTATCACGTGTGCTTCACACGCACAAGGTCCCCGGTTCGAACCCGGGCGGAAACAGACCTTTTATTATTATTTTTATTTCTTATTGCATAACAATTAAGTTCATCCAAAATATTTTCTCTAAGTTTTATAATTAAGATTACAAAAAATTATTAAAAGCGGTTATCCGGCCATTTAATCTGACCTAAAGTAATTAGAGAAGTTGTAAATAATTCCTGCACCTGTGTTTTTGTAGTGTAGTGGTCATCACTTGTGCTACACACGCACGAAGGTCCTCGGTTGGAACCCGGGCGGAAACAATTCAATTTTGCATTAATACCGTACGGAAGAGCATAATCGACTAAAAATAGTGCAATGAGAAGGATCAAACTAAGTTCAGCGCTCTTTGCAATACACTAATATACGTATAAAGCTTAGTAAAAAAGAAAACAATATTCTCGTATAACATTGCAGGCTTTATTTAGCATAGTTAGAATGATCCTATTTAGATGAATAACTTATTGCCATTTTGAAGGTAATTCTAATATCCCTGTTGGTAAAAAAAAGAAAAAAAAAAAAACAGGGATAGCAGATTATTGCAAGCTTCTCTTGAGGCGAATTTGCTCGCCAGCAAAATTATTTACTTCTGGGCCACTGTTTCCTTAAGACGGTGCACATGGTGGGGACCTGAATTAGATATTTTCCTGTCAATCCCACAAAACAAAAAGCGAAACTTGGCCATCCTGACGCGGCCACCGCTTACGCCAGCTTACCGCTATTCGATCTTGACCGTTTTCACTTTTCATTATGAATCATCACCCGCTTCAGAAATAGTTTGATTTTGTTGCGATTCAGAAAGGATTAGCAGACGAAAATGTTCTTAGTTTTTTTTTTTCTTATTCGTATGGCACCCATGCGCTTCTTTTGTATTGAGCCCTATTCAGGTGGTGCCAAAATTCTTTTTGTGCAATGCTTAGCACCTAAACAATCAAAACAGTCCTTACACGACTGTCAGACTTGACAATTTCCATTATTTTATCGGCATTTTCGGCAATTGACTTTCCAGGAAGTAGTGCATCTTTGGCACTAAAATTACCGAAACAAAATCGGCGAAACCAGAATTCAGCCACTTGGTTTGCTTTTCGGCCTTTATTGAAGAAATATGGCTTTTATATCTATGCTGGTGTCCAAATAATCACAAAACTATCTGAGTAGTACTTTAAAGCATGTAATCGTAATGCTATCTAATGTAACACGATTACTATGCGAGATTAAGACTACTATAGCCATTTCTTAAAAAAACGGAATTTGTTTTTACTACACCTTATATGTATATAAAGTGCAGTAAGCACCTCGTTCGCTAAACCGAAAAAATGATTACCAAACTGAATTAATAGGTAATAATAAGTTTACCCAATATTTATACAAGTATTTAAAATAAGTGTTTTTATTTATTCACCGAAATTTTAATTTTTGTGAATAATTTATTAAAAATATGCATACAGACATCGCACCTGTTCATCAAAAGTAACACAACTGAAAAATTCTATTTTCCACTTTTTTGATGGAAACAGTGTATGATTACCATATCTAACCACTGTAAAATTTTTGGTATTTTGTTTGTAATATTTTATGAGAGAAATGCCGTTATGTCTTTCTATGCGTACCCATATTGTTTGTTTTGATTCAATTAAAGAGTTGTAATTCTAGTTGCGTTGAAGTGTTCAAGGGTTACGGTACTGAAATGAAACAGCGAAAGGGTATTAATTCGAGTTGTGATTGTTTTCATGTTAAAAATCTCTTTATCAATAGCTGTTGAATTTGGTTTGTGATACTTTACTTGGTAGTTTATTCAAATGTATTATTTCGTTTTAAGATAGTTTTGGCGGAATAATCGAATATTTGAAAAATATGTGAGCAAATAGCTTCATTTCATCGTTTCAAAAGAGAGGAAAACTAAATTTAACTAGTTTTCAATAACCGTTACTTTGACACATTGGTTATTAAAAGCCAGTAATTGTAGAGCACTACGGAACAACAGTACGCAGACCCATTCGCTGACAATTCAGAAGATGATTTTTGTCCGTCTGATATCACTGAAATTAATTCTTCGGATTAGGATGAAAATCCACAAAGTACTGTTAGTTCAAAGAGGAAGCATTACAACTACAAATCACGAAATGAAAATAAAAAACAGCAGAAATTGCTTAAAAATTCTGGACTCCCATATCAATTGCAATCTAAATCGATGAAAAATATGAATCAAAAATGTCTACAGCCACCATGTGGAGAAAAGTGTCGTTTTCAGTGCAGTAAACAAATAATGGAATCTTCTAGAAAAAAATTTTCATAAATACTGGTCGACCGCTGATTTACAAAGACAACGAGATATAGATATTTATGCGGCCAAGATTTCTGAAGATTGAACAGCGCCTTTTATTTAGAAGTAAAATCCAAAAAAATTAGGGTATGCAAAACTTTTTTCAAAGCTACTCTTGATATAAATGACACTGTAATAAGAACAACTATTAAAAGAATAGGTAATGACGGGTTTTTGGACATCGATCACCGTGGCTGGCACATGTTACTGTAAATCCAGAAGTCCGGCCATTTATAAATAATATACCAAGGGTGGAGTCTAATTATTTAAGAGCCCAGACAACCCGTGAATATATTGAAAGTGGAAGAAGTATATCAGGTTTATATAGAGATTACAAAGAAGGGCGTGAAACAACGAACGAATCTGTCGAAAGCAAAATGAAAAAGATATTGATAAAATAACAGGCAATGTTGCTGTTTATGACCTACAAGCAGTGCTTCCGCTGCCAAAAGGATTTTCATCCAGTTTTTACTACAAAAGTAAAATAAACTGTTATAACTTTGCAATAAGCGACCTAAAAGCAAGTAATGTTAATTGTTATTTTTGGACCGAAAGGGAAGGAAAGCGAGGTGCAAATGAAATTGGAAGTTGTGTTCTTTTATGCATTCAAAATCTCATCCAAGATGCAGGAAACACCGACGACTTAGACTTAATTTTTTATTCCGATAACTGTTGTGGAAAAAAAATAAGTACATACTATCAATGTATTATTATGTCATTCAAAAGTTTAATATATACAGCATTACGCATAAACATTTGATAATGTTCACAGCGTTATCGAAAAGCAAGTTAAAAGACATCTTAGTAGTAAACCAATTTATATCCCCAAGGAATACACAACCTTAATGGCAACCGCTAAAAAGACTGGATTACCGTATACAGTTACTGAATTATCGCATGAAATGTTCTATGATCTGAAATGACTCCAAGAAGAATGGGGTCAAAATTTCAACGTAAATTCCAATGGCGAAAAAGTTAAATGGCACGATGTTAAAATTTTGGGAGTACACAAGGAGAATATCGATTCATTCCTTTATAAAACTTCATACAAAGATGACAATTTTAGTAAGGTATGTGTAAAAAAGAAAAATCAAAAGTCTGTCACCGATTGGAATAACCTACAGTAAGTTTCTTTAAATATTAATTAATCGGATATGCTCTGGTTTAATTAGAAAATTTTAATTTTAAAATTCCTCATATGGCAGTCCAGAGCAAGCTCGATTATCTCAATTCAGAGTTAACGTATGAATATTTATATAAATTTTTATAACTTTAATTAAAAATGTTTAATTCCTATTATTAAAATTATTTCAGGCTATGCTCTGCTTATTTGGACAAATTGCCTTTGTTGGAAATTAAGAAGAAGGACCTAAATGAATTGGTAAAAAAGAACATAATTCCTAAAAAATTTTATGAATCATACTACAAAAACCTAATACAGATTATTGAAATATTAAATACTAAATATTAATTAGGCCTAATTTTTGTAACGCAAGTGCTGAACTTCGTGCATTTTGTTTAATTTAACTAAATCCTAGAATGGGATCGCTTTGTTTTGTATTTTGTATTCATTTTTTAATTTTGTATATAAATTTCAGTTAAAGAAGCATAATTTGTAATAATATTGACATATAGATCAAAAATTTCATGAAGTCTGTATTAAATCAAGAATCCGTAATAATTTCGCAAAAAGGAAGAAGAGAAACAAATTTTGTTATTTTATTGAAATATTATTGAGTTTCCTTTACAACGGTATATTTGTTTATAACAATTATTCCATTATATTGGCGGAATTAGTTTTTTGCCTCTACTGAAAACTTGTAAATTTTGAGTTGTGTTACTTTTGATGAACAGGTGCGACATGGTTTTTAAAATAAATAAAGAAAAAATTGAATGTTTTTCAAAAAGTATTTGGTGTTTGGCAAAAAAATTAAATTTGTTGAATTTTAATCTACATATATACTCGTATATGTACTTTCACCAGAAGGAATGAAGGCATAATGCTGTATAAGGCCGTCTTTATCCTCCAGAGGTGAATTTCTCCCTAAAACGCAACCCTATCAACCCTCATAATTATAAGATAAACTAACAACTATTATTACACAATACAACACACTATTCGGAAGGAAGATCTTATCCTCCAGCCGCCCTCTCCCCACCATTGCCGCAATGATTCCCCATTGTTTCACACGGCTCCTTATCTCCGCCATTTTGCACTTACCTTATCATTTCACCGACCCTATCAATGAATTATCCTAACATTTTCATTTCTCAACTCAATACATTCAATATTTTTATTACAATTAATGACATAAACAAACTTCACTGGTAATTGTCTTAAAATAAAGAAAAATATCAACTTTTAAAATCAAAAAATCGCCAAATAAGCAAACAGCAAAATACAGTAACCTAATGCCAACAAACACGTAAACGATTTACGTCTAGTTACTCATTTAGTAACCTGTACACCTTTATTTTTCTTTTATTGTTAGCCACGGGTCTACTTTTTTCAACTTATCAATACAAACTAACCTTTGGACTTTTGTTTCAAGCCAACTAAACTACCCAAACAGCACTTAGACTTCCAAACCAGGCATCTTTTCAATCATTTTCTCCTCAAACTCCGCCATGTCCATCTCTTTCCGCCAACTTAACCCCAAGATTGGATTTTGAATTCGCCATGGATATCCTAGACATTTATTATTACCGGTAGCGCTTAGCATTCGAAAATCTTGTTAACGTATAGAAATATTCTAACAAAGTTCATATTCTTCCACTGAAAATTTGAATGTTTCCTGAAATTTTTTCAATATGGCTTTAAACTTACTGTTTTTTGAGCTATGTATAAACTGCCTTATATTCAGAAAAAAGAGATTTGAATCAATGAATCTGAAATTTGGCTTTATCGTAATACAGTCGAAATTGTTTACAAAGGTCGGCCTTTAAAGAGTCCGGTGAAATTAAGTTTTAAACAACGGCAACTGTCAGGATAATTTCTTTTGCATAAATTTGAAAATGTTCAATGTTTATTTGAAATTAATACTAGTTTAATAATCAGAGTTCGTGTTTACACACCTATGTAACCCACGCACACACCCATGAGCAATGCGGAACGACACGCACATACTATCCAAGACGGTCGGTTACTATCCACGAATAGAAATCAATACACACGGGAAATGAATTGCCGCCGTAGGTAGTTACGCACCGTCAAACAGTGGTGGATGAACAAAAAAATGGGAAAGTATCATGCCACGATTTTGATTAAATTTCACATAGACGTGTTCGAACTGTTGGCTTGCGTTCAGAGACTCCAGGCATAATCAGGGCTACACAAAGGAAGTCCAAAGTACATACATACATACATTGGGTTCGACACATTTTCATTATCCTGCCAAAACTATGTTTCAGATCCGATTAAAACAAATTTGAAAAAACAATGCCTACATGTGCCGTTTATTTTCTATACCATAGGACAGTTTTAATTTTAATTTGCAACAGCCAGCGTCCTTTGGTGAACTCAAACTAATCCCGGAAAGATTAATCTAAGCACTTTTGAGATGAGAAGCATATCCCTTTGGACAATTTCCTCAGGGATTGTTTCTTTCCTCGGCCAAAGTAACTTTGAAGTCGCTGGTATGCAAAGTGGCCTATCTGGACACCTCTACCACTCGACGACAAACAGTATTTTCCAAGTTTTTGCATTACCATCAGGAGAACCTGATGTAATGCAGAAACACGATACTCCCACAAAGGATCCTACACCACGATCAGGCAAGAACAAACTATTTTTGGGCCCCCTGCTCACCCGTGCTACCAGAAAATAAAACGCTCTGGTCTGGGTTCCCAGTTTTGCTTGCATCATACCTCGCATGGAATTGGTCGTCTGTCGTATACATTCGTACGAGACACAAACACGAGCCTGCAACAGGTCGCATGCATTCCGATCTTCTACCTGATGCCCACAATCCCAAGAACTATTTTCAGCCAAACCTCTTTTGAACAGAAACTCGTTCAAAGGATCATGCTCCGTCAAAATAAACCCTAGATTTAGGTTAAAACCAAAATCAAGATTTCTACCGACGAAGCAAACGTCACGCGCAAAAGTATGTGTGACTCTACCTTTGTGTGGCCGACCCCATCTGGATTGCCATTTGGTTGTCACGTATTCACCCAAAACTGCCCCACGTTCTGTCCAGCTTAAGTTTCCTATGGCTTCTACGTTCCGTACAGGTCTCTATCAGTCATCGGGCATCCTCTCTTCACCAGGCAGATGGACAGCCCATGAAACACATTTGACAACAGATAAAGGTGCTTTAAACACTCCCTTTTGGGTAGTGCATTTTTGGCCATATCAAATAACATGCCTTCATTCTTTCGAATGAGAATGTAGAATATATCCACTTATGCTCGTTTAAAAATTATTTGTCATAAATCGTGTTTCTAGTATTTTGTCCAAAAGACCCTTCAATATGTTGGCGCACACTATTATTCCACCGTTTTTCAAAACAAAGTCCTTTCGTTTTATGGTGTATTATCGTAGCGTGTCAGACGTTTTTTTTTTATTTTTCTTTTTTTTAGCAGATCTGGGCTTTCATTTATCATTTTTGGTTAGAAGGCTAACTTTTAGCAATTTTTGCATAGTGCTTAGGCTCTCGACTCTGCAAAAAAGAACTTTTTCCTCTGTATAGGCACCTTCAGAGAATCTATTATGTTCAACTCCAAAATAAGAAGGTAATCTTCTTGCCTCATAACACCTTCGATTTTTACAAACGGCTTGAGATTCCACCAAATGAAGCAGCCACGTACTATCAAATTATCCCATTCATGCTTCATGGCTTCTTTTACTAGTGCTTTTGCAATGTGGCATATGTAACTGCTTACTGTCCGATAGAAGTGATTAATTTTGATCTCGTCCGATTATATTACCCTATTCCAATCGTGCTCTTTGTAATCTTTACAGAATAGAAGAAGCGGCAATATATTTTTTGATGATAGTGCTGATTTGGTCTGCTTTACGTCAGATGTCAAACCGATTCTGCTATGTGCTGTTCACTCGCTAACCAGTTTGTTTATAGCTGCTGCAGCTTTTTATTATGTTGCATAGCACGAAACTCTCTACATTACGTCTTGTTGAGCAAAAAACTAAGAAATATAACCACATTTGCTGCAAAATGATTTTTTTTTAATTTCACAATAATTCAAGTAATGGCAAGTATTTGCTTTTTCTTTTGACTTTTTTATTCAATGGTATTAAGTTATTTAAGATTTAGGAAAAAATATTTTCGATTGTTTTACGTTTAAGAGCTTTGCAGTTGCTCGCAGATACATTTAATCTATATGTAGCCGCAAGTGCTTGACACTGTACTTCTATTCATTCCGGTGAAGGTATAATAAAAACAAACAAATGCCATTAATGTGTTAAAATAAAAAATCAGAACTCAGCAGTCTAGTAAGTTCAGTAGAAGTAAAACAGAAATAAATCCGAAAAATGTAAAAAAACAAAACTAATTTGAAAAGGTTTGTCTGAACTAGTGTTACAG
Organism: Philornis downsi; assembly: GCA_019455685.1. NCBI lineage: Eukaryota > Metazoa > Arthropoda > Insecta > Diptera > Muscidae > Philornis > Philornis downsi. Next base: position 1,225,572 of record JAHXMU010000797.1, read on the forward strand.
AAGAATCTTATGGCCATGTTTAATAGAAGTATTTTTGATTTAGGCTTACAATTTAAGGGCACAACCTTATTAAACTAATAATAATTATAAACTAAACTAATAATAATAATAAGAGGACCGTAAACTTTAAACCACGTGATTGACATAGACAAAAATACATTATTGACACTTTTTGCGTAAACACACGATTAGATATAAGGTTATTCATTTTTCGGTTTCAAAAGTAAAGTTAAATAAAACACACATAAGGCAATGATTTTCTATTTTTCGGTTTCATAAGTAAAGCTAAATAAAACACACATAAAACTATGATTTCAATCAAATTTTTATTTCATTATAATGCTTGGACCTTGGCGTTATGTACGAAATACAATATCATTTAAATTATCGCCTCTGGATTGGTTGCAGCAGTGGATCCAGATGCAATGGCTTTCCCACAATCACTTCTGGGTTCTCCGAGTCCCATACGCGACAATTTTGGTTGTTGACGTAACCACCGAGTAAGAAATGAGCTTCATCGTTGAAGAAAATTTTATTCGACTGAAAATCCACGTCTAAATCACTACTTTTGTAGTAAGTTTTAGCTATTTTTATGCTTTCTTTGGTTGTTAAACGATCCATATTTGTAAATGGCAAACCTTTCATTAAATAGATAACACTGATGATAGGTAAACTGACAGCCTTGCCAGACCGGTGGTTTTAAATCAACTAAATGGATAACCTTACAGTAAAATGCTGGCACGTGTGAACGCTTTATAACCGTCGTATACATTCATTACCCTGTCTGGCAACTAACCCACCAATCATGAAATTCTTTCAGCAGCAACACACCGTCGCATTGTAATATTTATATACATATGTATATTTGCCGCAAGCAAAGCCATTGAAATACACACAATTCTATTTTTAGTTGCTTCACTGTCTTGCTGTTTGTTTGCTGCCAACAAAACAAATAGTCACCATTACCAAACTGAAGCTGTTATGCTCTCTCTGTCTAACACCGCTCAGATGTTTTCGTAGTGTAGTGGTTATCACGTGTGCTTCACACGCACAAGGTCCCCGGTTCGAACCCGGGCGGAAACAAGTCTAAGTTTTTTCATATTTTTTTTTTTTAATGTCAATGAAATGTTTTCACTAACAGACTATTTCTGTTTTTACGCCAGTTAGGAAAAATTACAGTAATTCTATTCTGCTGTAAGCATCATCGTCATTTAGTTAATGTTCTTGAAGTTATATGAAGGAAGCTTAGGGGAAAAAATCCCCATAAAATCCAATTCAAGGTGTTGCCATCCCAACAACAAGCGCTGTCATGTGATCAAAGCGGTCTAATGCATAAACTACAGTCAAGAATATGACAATAGCACCAAGAACCCTTTTCCGTCTTTCATTCTCTTTCCTCATCACAAAACCTTTTCGTGTACATCAATGTCGTCATTACCTCAATGCATTGATGACTTTAAGTGATCGTAAATTATAATTCAAGATCAAGTTCACAATTGAGTGGAATTATTTATACATTTGTTACTTGCTGTTGCTGTTGCTGTCTGTGTCGTGTCAAAAGGAGTGTCTGCTTAACTCTCCTCTTCAATGCGTCTGACTGTCTCCCCTGTCTGTAGGCAAACATTTATTGATATTTATGGGAATTTAATGATTCCCATCCTCATTTCTATGAGGCAATGTTTACAAAACATTACAGGCAGTACTACTCAATACACTTGACACAGATGCGCTGGACTGCACCAATGGGGCGAGGTTTCCCATAATGTTTATAATTATTAAACAATAAGAAACATCCGTTATATTGCATCATAAAATTGGTCATAAAAATCTGAGTAAAATCGAATTGATTTTTTATTAAATATCACAGAGTTTACGACGACCAATGTTACATCATCTTCTGCCGGTGCCACATTCCTCGGACATGAAAAGGTTTCCTTTTGTGTTCAGACGCCCGAAACAGGTGTCGCATTCTAAAGTATGTGGCATTCAGAGCCTCTAGACATCCTTTTGTTTCCAACCACATCACATGTGTTGGAGAATGACCACGTTTTTTTATTACAATCTTGTATTTGGTTTTTTTTTATTATTTCACTGAAATTCCAATAATAATTTTTATTTAATAGATTTTAATGTGGTTCCGTTGTCAATACAATAAAACGGTGTTGTTAAAATGTGAAGGAACTAATAAAATAGTCAACAAGGAAATGGGATGGTCACAATACCTTTATGAGAAAATTCTGGGATATGTAAGTGAATAAAAATGTTTTCTTACACATTAAATTGTTATAAAGGGATATCAAACGAATTGCTCGATAACTTTACGATGAATAGTTTGAGTATGTGAACGGAATGAGCAACAGATTTAAACCATTTTAGAAAACCGACATGTGGTTTTTTATGGAAATTTAACAAATTATCTGTGAATATAATTAGATCGGTCAAACTAATCTGCTAGGGTGTCGTTGCCTCTAAATAACTTTTAACGTTTTGTCAGCGCCCTTGAAAAGGAAATGGAGCAATAATTGAAAAAAAGAAAATGTTTCTCCCACGTGAGAGGGTGAAAAATTACGTTTAATAAATTTGTATAAATCAACTACGTATCCTCTACTATGAACTAAAACACATTGGCTGAATTTTAAATTCGTAACACTGATTTCTAGACGTATCCAAAAATTTATAACGCACTCTCGAACCGGCCCCCTTCGCCTTCACCTATTTTGGATTAGCCAATAGAATACGATTTTATCAGCATATGTCAAAATTTGTTTTCATACGAATGAGATTTTTTTAAGAATACAGTGCCGCTCACTTGGATAGCACCCCCTTTAAATAATTTTATAAGCGCGATTTTTTCCAAAATAATAATTATAACGAACTGGTTTTGCTTTTATAAATTATATTTCACATGTTCGCTGTAATCCTATAACATAAATTTTCTTTTATTTTTACGAATTAAATACTAAAACATTAAACACAAAAAAAAGTCAGAAACTTAATTTCAGTTTTTGGTTTATTTGAATAGGTCCCCTTACAAAAATTAGATTATACACGAAAACATTGATTCTAAATTAAAGGTATTATTGTTTGCTTACATCTAATTTAAAAATAAGTATTTTAAGTAAAATTTAATAGTGGGTACCTCAGCCCTGGTTGAGAATAAATTCATGTATTCTGTTCGGTAAAGAATCATACAGTTTTTTGATTAGGTCCAGCGAAATAGACGACCAGACCTGTTTATTTCCATTAATGAGTTCACTTTTGCTTGAATATTGTTTGCCTGATTCGTACACCTTGCGTACTTGCCATCCCCAGACGTTTTTAATAGTGTTTAAGTCTGGAGAGTAAGGCGGCTGTGTGGATTGACGCGTTGTCATGCTGGAATTTCCATTCCAAGTCTCCGAAAATATTTTTAACTTCAAGAAAAGCTTTTTCCTGTACGGCTTTGTATGAAGTCGCATCCATTTTTGCAGAGAAAAACTGGAGCTCTATTGTGCCATAATAAGAGACCGCACCACATACCATAACTCCACCTTCTCGGCTGTGTAATCGATTGAGTAGGTGTTCCCCTTTTCGAAGATCGTGGAAGTAGTAATTACATCCATCAGAGCCCTCTTAATTAAATTTTTTTCGTCGGAAAATATAATTCTGTTCCACTCTCTATTCCACGTCATAGTCATACGACAAAAATTAAGGCGACGTTCCTTACGGGGATTGTCTAGCGGTGGCTTCTTTTTAAGTCTCAAGCGTTGTAAGTGTGCTACTTTGAAAATAACTCTTTTTACCGTTGATACACTTGCACTTACGCGAGCTTTTTCCTTGATTTTAACAGCAGAGTCGTGTGAATTTGAGGCATATCTCAAAATAGCCCTTTTGCCAGCGACTGTAATAGCACTTGTTGTTCGACCTTCCATATTATTTCCATAGCCTTCGGTGTCACGTAAATATGTCGACTTCTATTAAATTTTCTGGCTATTTGATGAATAGAAAGTCCACACTCATTGTAGGTTTTAATTTTGTATATTTTCTCGACGCTCAAGGATTTAACTCGGCCCATTTTACTTAAAATCGATTGTTCTATATTTAATTATACACAATTACTGCAATCCGATCTGATTTATGATGATCTGCAAAAGACGTTTACACTTAAACCGATAACCACCTGAGAGGTGCTATTCAAATGGACCAAAAAAGAACATAATTTTCACTAATTTAAAAGTAAAGAGCGAATTAATATAATGGGACACTTTCATGGCTTGAAATTTTTTGTTGTAGATGTGTAGAAGTAGGAGAAACAAATAAGTGAAAACTGGAGCGTTATGTGAAGTGTACTTTAAACAGTAGTCACTAATGTTACATGATTAGGGGGACGCTATTCAAGTGAGCGGCAGTGTATGAAGGAAAATGTATACTCGTACGCTCAAATATATCAAAAATACAGGACAGATTTTGGCATATTTGTTTTGTATTTTGTATACAAAAGCAAAGAATATAAATTTCGTTCAGTTTGAGGCAGGTTAAAAGTATTTATTGGGTTGGGAGGAAAGTAATTTTAGTTTTTCCACAAGTTGGTGTTTTGTTATTTTTGAAAAGCTTTAGCTTAACTGACTAAACTGTAGGTAATACCTTTGAACAACTAGCATTTCAAGCTGAAATTTGTGGTACATCACAACATTTTCAGTTATCAGTTTACCTTTACATAGCTTTGTGAGCATGGAGACACAAATGGAGCAGTTTCGCTTTGCTTTCCTCTTTTACGAGTAATTCAGAAAAAGGCAAAGAAGTCATGAAAGCGAAATGAGCCATGACATCTATGGCTTCGATACCTTAACAAATCTGGAGAAACTGAAAGTGTTTTGCACGACTATTGAAAACCATTTGAAATGTCTTGAAATCTTTAAAAAGTTCGATATTTAGCATACGTGGATGAGGTCCAAGCTCATTTACAGTTTATCACCCTCAAAACCAATTTGTTGTATAAAATAAAATTGAATTTTCCATAAAATACAAAAAAAGTGAATAAATGAAATACATTGATTAAAAAATGTTATGTGAATTTCTTATAGCGCAATTGGCCCGCCACCCTGTATATGCGAGTCATTGACGCATATGGCAGCACTTGCCACAAAAGTGCCCATTAATATTTATGTTTTCATCTCGCCAAATTTTATATCGTCATTTGGTATTTCAAATTTATTTCACCATACAAAACACCAAATCTTACCACTGAATAAAATATTACATCTAAAACACAGCTTTTGTAAATAAGATGGCTACCAACTGATTGATCTGACAGATTTAATCTGGTTTTATTTGCCAATGAAATCTGGCATGCCCTTAAAGACGGTTGAAGACGGTAAATACGGCTATGCTGAAACTCCATATAAAATATGGTCGTGGAATTTGAAGCTAAATTTTTCTAAAATTTTTTTTAGTTTCCAACACTGAGACTGAAGCGGTCTACATTTTTGCGTCATAATATGTTCATTAATACATTTATAAATCTGTGAAATGAAATAGTAATAAAAAAAAGACAAAATTTAACAATTTTGCAAAGATATCGAACATATTACATATAAAATGGAAACACTCACTGCTGTTAACAATGAAGAAGACATTATTTTCAATGATATAAAAAGGTGCATACTCGATGAAAGCTTTTGCAAAAGCTTTTCATTCCCATTTTGACAAAATACAATATTAGCCACCCATTCTGCATAGGTTTTCGTAGTGTAGTGGTTATCACGTGTGCTTCACACGCACAAGGTCCCCGGTTCGAACCCGGGCGGAAACATTCAGTTTTTTGTGTTTTCTATCGAAAGACGTGTTTTAAATACAAAAAAATTATTTCGTTGATAGTGAAATGTGCGACACAACCATATTTTCCTTATCTCAAATAAAATTTAGAGATTACCTCCGATTGGATTGATCCAACAGTTGTAGCCCTTCACAAATTGAATGTTTGTTTTTGAGTATGTTTAGAAGCGTTCTTGAAAACAATTTGGATCTGCGATTTTGGTGGCAAGATTGGTGAATATAATTTTGTATAGTGAAATTAATTTTGTCACTTTGCAGTTTCACATGGCGTGATGAAATTTTGATAGACAAAAACATAGATTGTTGCCATCCGTGGCAATGCCTCCAAATACAGGACACTTCTTCACTGCTTGCAGTGTGTTAGTGTTTATTTTGTTTGAAGACGTTTTTGCCATGTGACTTCCACCAGGTCTCATTTTGCAGATACAATGCCTCCCAGTCCCACTACATACTCATTTCTTTTTTACCCAGGTTGTCATTGCAATCAAAGCCTTCTACACTCCCTTCCGCTCACTGGCCTTCTAGAAGGCCTTCTGAATAAGGACTGTAAAAAGGCCTGCTGAGAAGAATTTTCAAAAGACCTGTCAGCCTCACAAAGTATCAGTTATTGTTTTATCCAATTAGTGGTTTCAAAAAGGACGGTCTGGCAAGGCTGTTAAATAGCTGTCGTCTGAAGTGTTACTTATTTAGTGAAAGATTTGTCATTTATGAATATGGATCGGTTAACAACCGAAGAACGCGTAAAACGCGGTAAAACTTACTAATAAAGTGGTGGTTCATTTCCTGCTTTACGGGGTGATTATGGTCGCCATAATCGACCTTGGCAAAATTATAATTTGAAATAATTTGAAGAGACTGGAAGCGTTACACTCGAAAATATCATTTCTGTTAGTGAAATTGTGGCGGACAATCCGAATTTCAATTCAGAGCTCTATGGCCGTATGACAACCGATTTTTTTTTTGGCTTGCAACTGAAAATTATGAACTTGAAGATATGTGGATTCAATATGAAAAGTTTGCAGAAAGCGTAACTTCACGTTTTGGTGGCCAATTGGCCACCAAGATCAAGCGATTTGCGCCGTTAGACTTTTATATGGAGCTAAATCAAAAACCGTGTTTATGCGGTCCCCAAACATTGCAGCATTTGAAAACAAACATTCGTCAAGTTATCGCCGAGATACCGGCCAAAATGTGCGAAAAAGTGGTCGAAAACTACCTCAAAAGGATCCACCGCTGGAACCAATCCTTACATAATGACAAGGTACAAGAAAAGTTTCATCGAAATCATAGCTTCGTGTGTGCTTTATTAACCTTTACTTTGGAAACCGAAAAATTGATAACATCTCTAAAAGAAACATCATAACAGAACGTCTTGTAATTTTTGAGGTATTATGAAAATGGTCTAGCTCCCGAAAACAATTTTTTTTCGGACAAAATTTTAAAGCCATGGCTTGTGGAAGCGGTGAAAACTAATCTTGAACCGTTCATTTATAAGAGAACTAAACGAAAACCTGGAATAACTTCTTCAGTTCTGCTTTTATGTCCTCAATTTGTAAACTATTTGAGCTTAAGTTCTTTTCTAACTAAAATATCATTTTATTGGATTTTATCCCAGCGTTTTGTCAAGAATTGTTGACATCTTCTGTTTGAATAAAAATTATTTCATCACAATTTAGTTACAACGTACATCATTTTGCATCCTTCTACATCATTCTACTTATAATTATGTATTAAGAAGTCAAACATTTTTGATAAGACGTTGGGATAAAATATTATTAAATGACCGATTTAACTCAAATATATATCAGTTCATATCCTGTACTTGATTACGCTGAATATCATTAAATGATATTTTAAGTACAAAAGAACTTAGTTTCAAAATTAAGAACTTAATAGAAGAACTGAATAAATAAGATCTACTTACCAATAGTGTTCGTCCCTTACCCAACTAAATCTTGTGCTCTAAATCTGATTGAGCCGTTCCATTTGCGATTATACCTATACTTGGATTGGACAAACCATTTATGTTGCCGAACATTCTGACGCACCTCCTAATGAACACTATGACACTTCTTGTCTTTTACTAATCTGTTATCTGCTTATCGTAGATAATAATGAAATAACTGTCTGCCCTGACCCTCCTCAACTGTAATAAAATTGATAGCTTTAAATAAATGCGAAGCTTTTAAAGCTATATTAGTTAGTGCAAAAGTATTGTTATTATCAAGAGCAAAGTTCAAAAACACCGTGTTTAGTTTGTTTAAAGCTTCATTCGTCTATCGCCGGGATAGTATGATAATGTCACGCAATTTTCTTAGTAATTGAGTGCCGAAATAATTTCATAGCAAGTTGTGAACTTCACCAGAAAACCAGCTGAAATACAACAATCTGGTACTGCAACGATTATGAATAAAATTTACATAGATAAATGATTATGAACAAAAATCATGATTGATTTTTGTTTTATAAATCAGAAATAAATATCAAATTTTTTTTTGTTATTTGCAAAAATCAAAAATAAAAATCACTGATTTACATTTACTAATAAAAGTATAAACCAAAACGTGAGGTATATATTAAAAAAAACCGGATATCTTGATTGTTATTAGAACCCTCAGTAAATATTTTTTACTTTCAGCCGGGATAATAAAGTTATATATTTGCTAGGAACCAAATGTAACATCCAAAAGGAAGTATTTTAGGTACCAAGTAAGTATCTTTCGACCAAATGTGGTTAAAGACCTCTTTAATCGGGTATTGTAAAAGTGCTATATCGGCCCATGCCTTCTGGTACCTTCCATACAAATTGGCCAATTCTCCATAATTCAAGTTCTTTTCTCTAACTGCTAGTTCGTAGTTTGCAGCGACCTAAATTTTTAATCATTATTTTGATGAATATCTCTCAATGCGATTTTAAAAAATCGATCGGTTAATTGTGCCCCTTCATACAAATGACCGATTTAATTCAAACATTCATCAATTCACATCCTCTACTTGATTACGCTGAATTCGGGTAAATTTGGTATACGTTTAGGGTTTACTAAGGAAGTGTTTCCGAGAGAAAATGGGCTGGCCCTTCTGGTACCTATATATGTACATAGGTACCGATATAACTCATGTACTGTTAGGTTCACTAAATTTAGTAATATTTGGTTCACATTGAGGGGCTGATACGTCAATATCTGGAAATTGACTGCATTATCACGCCTCTCACATTTTAGTTAACAATATTAAATGTAAAGCTAGGTAACCTGTGGACCCCCTATAAAAATTACGTAATTCAAATCGTATAATACTTCTGGATTCATATATTTTGTACATTTTTAATGAACGCAGTATAGAGTATTAAGTCGGAGTATTTGTGGATAAGTAACTGTCGATATATTATACATTATCTGACACTACACTCGCTTTTGCAAGAGCGCAAAGAGATGGTGGGTGAAGACATATGTAAGTGAGTTCTCACGAGTGAAATTTCTGTTCTTGGAAATACTCGTATTTGTTAATAAATGAATTTACTCACTTATTTAATTATCATTCTGTGAAAGAAATTCAATTTGAGAAATTCGATTTGAGTTTATTTATTTAAGCAAATGTTAACATTTTATAATTTTTAATTTTTATTCCTTTGATCGACAAAATAAAATCAAAATATCAATCATGATTTTTAGAAATTACAAAATGTTAACATTTTAAGAAAACAAAAATTACAAATTGTAAAATGTCAACAAATAAATAAACTCAAATCATTGTAAAGCTTGAATTATTTTTATTTTGTATTTTTTATTTTATAATATTTTTGATTTTTCATTTTTAAAAATAAGTATCACTTATGAATTTTATTTTTTAAAAATTAGAAATAATTATTATTATTGATTTATACCAATAAAAATAAACAATAAATTTTTTGTTAAATGTTTATAAAGTGCATTGAAATTCAAACATTTGCATATATTTGATATTTTAACTAAAAAACAAAAACATTAAGCTGAATACCATTTTTATAACTTCACCCGATGGAATGAAGGTAAATTTCATTTGATGAGGCGAAAACACAACACCCAGAAGGAAGGATTTAAAGGAACAAGCTGCTTTTAACCAAACAATTTTCAGAACTTTTTAAATCGATTAAGCCATGTCTGTCTGGCTGGTTGGTAGGTAGACATGATAACTGTCGCAAATCTTCACGAAACTTCTTAAAATTTGATGCAGCTATTTTGCCCGATCGTAGCTGAGGCGTTGTAAGCGGGCTATTTTGCCTCTTTCCCCTTTAACTGATGAGTTGTCCACAATTCTATTTGTTTCCTGTTATTCGTCATTTGAATAAACGTAAGTTTTTGTTCCTTGTACCAATTTATAACGCTTGACAATTTGGAAAAATCGACCGATTTTTGCCCTTTCTTGTGTTTGTCATACAAATGATATAGTTATATCACTAAGTGTATATCTTGTATTTTTTTGCACAAAATTTGATCAAATTGAAACAAAAAAATATAATAAAATGAAAATAAAGCGCAATCCTTCTGTCAACTCCACACAAATTGTCCGATTTTCTGAAATACAATTTCAATTCTCTGTAATTCCTAATTAGTAGGCTGCAGCCCTCTTGAAGGCACTACATTTCTTGTGCGTCGCACGCAAATCACCGATATAGCCCATATATTCTTAAACTCATGTACTTGAAGCAGTGAACCTGTTCAAAGTCCTGAAAATGAAAACGGTACCTTTCCTATAAATGACCGATTTATTGATATTCATTTGTTTACACTGCAAATAAACACGCCTTTTCTAATAGCTTCTATATAAATTACCTAATTTAACTAGCATATTTCTATGTTGAAGTCTTTCATTTCATTTGACGTAAATTAAGTACAATTTTTCACGCACGAAGCATTTAGTAAAATCCGATTTAACAATAACCGAGAGGAGAACATCAGAAATATAAAATTTTGCTTCTATCATTGTGCCTCAATTTAGAGAATTTTTCATAAGAACTACGCTCTTCTTATCACCTCTCACGCTTTTGCTTCAAAGCAAAATAAGGTTGGGTGAGAGTCGGGTCACCTGACTGCATTCTCTGTACTGGTTGTATTGTTTGCACGTAAATAAGGAGCAACATATTTTATAAATTTCAAGGGACCAACCTAATTTTGGCAGTGGTTATTGGATGATATCAAACAAAATCCGATTTTTATGTACCGACATTTATATATCCTACATTTTATATACACACATTGGTAAAATTGGTCCAGAATGACATAAACAAATAGCTCTTATAAAGGCAGACAAATTAGATTGTTTTAATAATTTCCTACACTTTATATGTTAGTTAAAAGAAATAGGATTTGACTATTGTGGGATGGAACTATCCCAATCTATTGAAAAATATTTCAGTTGATACGCTATTAGAAATACAAGCTACATCAGAGTATGCACGAAAAGGTAACGTTTTTACCATTTCACTTGATACCTTATCTTAAAACGAATTACTAAATCCTCCATTATGCTGTGGTCCGTAATATATGATAGAGCTTCAGTAGAACTCATAGTCCCAGTCCAACTTTGAATCTTTTCATGTGATTTTTGTATACTAAAACTTTATTTCGGTTACAGAGTGCAAGGTTTTTTTGTTTCGTCTTTTAGTTTCATTATAAGTTATGATAGTACTTTAGAAAAATTCACAACTTCACTTAGGTTGACTATTGCTTTCAATCGAAAAATATATTTTTGTTTATATAAAGCTCAGATTATTCTACATTACGTTTAAAAAGATAATGTTGTCCAAATCATGATTTGATTGTTGTCTTATTACCAAGGGATGTGGAAAATGTTTGCTTCTGTTTAATGTTATAAATGTTTCGAAAAAAATATTAGATAACGGATAGAAATCTATTCCTATTTGGAGTAATATTGTTAGATTTCGATGCGAAACTGAAAAGACAATAAGTGAAAATTTACTATTATTGTCAGATGAATTAGCTATTTTGACCGAACTCACTCCAACGCGCCTGCGAAAGCTTTAGAATTTCCCCAGATTTGTCAATCCGACCAACTATCTGACCAACTGCGGTCTGAAATCTGAGTAAGAGGCGGTGATTTGTGTAGATTTTTCTCCAACACCTGACCGAATGCAAAAGAAATTGTTAGCTGCTTTCATATAGTCATGGGTGAGTTGTTTTCAGCTCACATTATTGTTTTGTACAACAGAATTTATAAATTTCATTCGCCAAAACTTATGAAACAACTTATCATACTAAACTTTAATAAAAAGTTAAACCATGTTTTGCTACCAATTACTACAATATTTGCGCAGTCAGTCACCATGACTTGCAAGATTAATACAAAGTGGAAGCTGCCTTGTTCTACTGGTTTGGGTATACTAACTAACACAAAATGCTATCGAGAGAGTCCAAATAACTCTTATCGAATATAAAGGTCACCAATATTTCGTAGTGTTGCCAGTAGTTGTCAAAAAATTATTAAGCGGAAAAACTAGTGCTATGTTTTTTAGAAGCTAATAACACAAACTTTTTTAATGGAAATTATTTTTCAACACGATTATTACATTTCTTCAAAGGAGGAATTTATATTAATAGCGGAAAAGGGCAGGTATGCATAATCAAACGTCATGACAAGCAACATTTTAAGTTTTCTCTGGGATCGAGTCAGTTGGTAACCTGTCGAATCTATCTCCATTTTCATAGGGCCCAATCGGTTCAGTCTTTAGTCCTCCACATAACGCTGTCTTCAGAAGTTTATAAGCGATTGGTAGAAGACAGTTACAACGATGGTTGATACAAATACTTGGATCGGCTTTTTTTAACAAAGGGCATAATTAACATATATTCTAACCAACGGACTTGTATTCATTAAGTCATAATCTGGTGCTGATATAGGCTCATTAGCAGCTGGTCTTTGGGCATCAGCACTCGCAACTTTGTTGTTTTTAAGTCGTGATTGCCTTTCCGAATTGCCATTATTTTGTCAGTTTGGTGGAATTCGGTGGATTTATTTCGAAGGAACCAAACCATATGAGGGCGGTCCCAAAACTAGCTGACGTAACAAGGATGTACCAGAAAAGTGGCGAATAAATTTTCTTTATTTTTCAGCATAATCTTCTTCTAGCTCGATATATTACTCTGTTTATAGTAAGAACTGTCAAAATTTTTTAAAATAGCCATCAACAGCTGACTCTACCTCTTCATTGTTGGCAAATTTTTTACCACCGAGCCATTTTTTCAAGCTTGGAAGTAGGAAATGATGATGGTTTTTCCTTTCTGAAGATAATCAGTAAAAATAATCCCATGCGCGTCTCAAAAAAAAAAAAAAAAACAAACGCCATAACTTACAGATGGGACTGTCCTCGCCTTCTCTGGACACGATTCTTCCATTCCAGCCCACTATTTTGACTTTTCCTTTACCTCAGGTGTGAAGTGGTGGATCCATGTCTTAGCCATGGTTATAAATCGACTCAAAAATTTTTATGGCGGTGAAACATCGTCAAACATTATACTGAAACATCTCACGACGCTGCTTTTGATCTATTGAAAGCAAACGCAGCATCCATCTTACAGACTCAGCAAAATATATTGCACCTTAAATAGAAAGTAGCGACATGTCCACCTTCTGATTTTCATTTGTTCCGGAAAATTTGTTCTGTAAAATTATTTGAACACAAATGAGATTCTAATTAGTATAGAAATTTTACTCAGGTCTACTGACTTACCCAATAAATATCCTTTTGTGTGGTGCAAAAGTCTGGTAAATCGTTTGGTTATTATCAAAAAATACTCCGAATTAAAGTTATAACCTCCTGAAGTTCTTTCTTAGAAATTATAGAGCGACCACTGACTTTCACTTCTAAGAGGAACAAAATTGATTTTTGTTAATTCCTGCCAATTTCTACGTGTGTCTCCACCCTACGAGGCGTGACAATCAAATCAATTTTTATTCGCAGAATTTCACAAAATACCGTACGAAATTCTGACTCAGTACTAAATTTTATGAATGCAACTGAATGAAAAAAAGAATATGGAAATATATGAATACAATTTACAATTTTGTGGGAGTTGTCAGATAAGGCGTGGTTACCAAAATGATTTTTTTTAAATTTACGAAACATTAAATGAGAATTAGGAATTACAGCGGAAAAATGTAATTCCGACAAATCGGAAATCAGAAAGCGAGTACTGTCCATTTTCATTGCAAGATGCTACTTTGGAAAACGTGTACCAAATTTGGCCATTTGTACGGGCGGGTTTAATCGGTTAATTATTCTAAATTTTACGAAGCAAATTCTACCAATGCAATTGCCAAAAATGTATCTTACTGCAGTGTAAAAATGTTGAGTTGCAAGGGGAAAAACTGAATTTGACAAAATAGACAGATATAGACAGATAGATCGATGATGTAAGTTTTATTAATTTTCCTAAATTTTTTGTGTCTACCAGCCAGGCGTTTAGCCAGACAGACGGACATTACTTGGAATCGACTTAAAATGTTACTTTAAACTTTTTTTTGGCCATTTTTTGACCGTATCAAATGATTTATTCATTCATTCCTTCGGTTAAAGACATAAAAATAGTTTACAGGTATTTCGAAAGATCTTCCCCAAGAAACGACACTCCTCATTCAGTAACCATATCTTGCCAAGATTCTTATTGGTTTGTTAAATTTCGAATGGATTTACGTTCTAAAAACAAATTTTGAAATCATTTTACTGGCAGTCTTCTCCTATTTCCTTTTATATTGATGTACACTTTTGGTTAAAAATCTTCTATTTGTCATGAACTAATGACGGTTGTATAGAAATACATTAAACGAAAAAACTAAATTGAATAGAAAGGAGAATACAAGTGGATATGTATTCACTTTATTAGGGTTATTTATTACATTTGTAGATATAACTGACATCAGCTCTCCAATATCAGGTGTGATATAAGTTATAAATACATATTTGCATGTTTGCATTCTTTCTATGGATCATAAAATTGAAATATATCTCATTAAAAATGTATACTTCAATTCAACTTTGTATTACTAGAAAGCATTTGAATAAAAAAAACATTTGAAATGAGATTTATTATAATTTTAAGCTGATTATTCATATAAAAAAGAGCGCACGATAACTAAATGTATTTTGAATTTTAGTCTTAATTTTATATCTACTTAAATATGGATGCGAAATTAATTTAATTTATGTTTTTGTTATATTATGCATTATATATTATATGTATATATTATAAATTCATAAATAGCTTGAATAAAGTATTCATTTCAACATCCCAAATTTCTCTCATTTCTAGTGTAGTTTTTGCATAAAAGGTGCTAAAAAATAGACTCAAAACAAAATTGCAAAAAAATAAAAACAAAAAACTAAAAGAGTTGTTAAGCCGGCAAAACAATGCTACAATGCTATTTGGCCAATTATCAGAGACCCAAAGTCAAGCGACTGACGGACTACACATTGATATTGTATGTTCTCATGAATAGAAACACAAAAGTAGAATTGAGACGATTGACGGCTCCAACTTTTGGCTAACAGAAGCTTACAATTTGAGTTTAGTTTAAGCCAAACATTCACTCGGACAGTTTCGCATTTTCTTCTACATATTAAACGTCATGAATAACAGAAATTTAGATGCGATTATATTCGGTGCTACTGGATTTACGGGTCAAATTGTGGTGGAGGATGCTCTTGACATTCTAAAAGAGTTTAAATGGGGCATTGCGGGAAGAAATGAGGTATTTGCCCTGTCTGATTTTTTGCACTTTCGAAAATTAAACAAACATTTAAATTGGTTCTCTCATCTTCCAGTCGAAACTCAAAGACGTTTTGAAAAATGTGGGCCAAAGGGTGAAGAAAGATTTAAGCCATATTCCGATTATTGTGGCCGATGTTAGCGATCAAAAGTCTATTGAAAACATGGCGAGTATGTGCAAGGTAATTGAAGGTGGCATTTCAAACAACCTGCTCAGGTAATAAATTGATACACAAGGAGGGGTGTTTAATAAGGCAGACACATTTTAAGACGGTGTAGATACAATAAAAAAATATATAGGATTTTGCAAATATTCGACTGCATCTGTAGACATTAATATTGAGATTATATAAATAATTTTCAGTGAAGGATATTTAGAAAGCACCCTTATTGCTTAAAACCAGGAACCATCAACGAAACGAAATCAGATTCAAAACTTGGCTTGTTTCAGTTTCTGGAATCCAAATCAAAAATATACACAATTTTCATTTTGAAAACCAAACCAAAATTATATCGAATTCTGTTTCTGTTTCATACATCCAAAACCAGATTAAAAACAATGTTGATTTTGATTCATAAACCCGAAACGGAATTAAAAATAATTTTGTTCAGTTTATGAAACGTTTTGTTTGTGCTTCATTTGCAATTTTTCAATTCAAAAAATATGTAGTCAAAATTCCTGAAAATGAAATGTTTGAACTATTTTTGTCTTCCGCAGTTTGGCGCCATGCCTTTTTCTCTGCCAATACACGAAACCACATTTATTTGGTTTCTCGATTCAAAATATCTCTTTCACAATGTTATGACAGAGAAACAGAATCAAAATAAATATCGAAACGAAACTGATTTCTTGATTTCTTATTTTTGTATAGGTAGCCCTCATTTGGAAATTCTCATTCTAATTCATTTCACATTTCAATCAATCTTTCCCCAATTTACATTAGAAATTCTCAGTTTCATTTTATCTTTTATCAACGTTAAATGAATATTCTAAATTTCAGTTGACATTTTCCCAATATTAATTAGAATGTTTTCAGTTTTAGCTGGAAAATATACAGTTATTTTATGACGAATTTGTTCGGCAGTAGGTATATCCAACAAAATACGAAAAAGGCTATTTTAGCTCAGGAATACCTCGGTCGAATTCAGTTGTAGTCGAAATGTCAAGATTTGATCAGTGAATACATTTTTTTGTTTAAGTCTTTTTTTCGTTTCTTTACAGAATTAACTAAATAATATTTGGGAAATTTATGAGGGAAAGGCTCAGCACAGAGCAAAGAACCAAAGTTGTTCAATTTATTTTGAAAGTCAACATTCGATTATTCAGATCATATCAAAATTTCTTGCATGTTCGAAATGCTACTAGCGCTCCAACAATTTACCGATTGGTTCAACGTTTTGGGCAAAAAGGGACTGTCTGCGATCTTCCATGTGCTGGAAGACCTCGCGCAGTTCGAGATGAAGTGACCATTGCTCGAGTGCAAGCAAGTATTGAGGAAACCCCCGAAACTTCCACCAGGCGACGTTCTTAGCAGTTAGAGATGTCTGGGCGGTATTTGCAAAGAATTTTACTTATGTTACATCTTTTCCCATGTAAGATGCAATTGGTTCACGAGTTGAAACTAAATGATGTACACGAACGCAGTTAATATAGTCGCCGTTAACGTTACTTGTGCGCCACTCTTTATATTGCATAAAAAGTCGATTTTACGACTATTGTAGAATTCGTAGACCTTTTCAAATACATGTAAAGTCTATTTTTAAAATTTTTCTATTTTTTAAGTTTCATACGTTTAAAAAGTAAATTTTTGGATATTTCAATCTTTTCAAATTTATCAAAAGTCGATTTTGTTTCAACGATTCAAGTGTTTCAACGTTTTATTTTTAGTCAAACGAAAAACGAGACTTTTAGACACAGTTTAATAATGAAATGGGATAATGAAAATTTAAATATTTAATTTTTGGATCGAAACATGTTTTTAAGCAAATCTAAGAATGCCAGAAATTAAATGTTATGTTGAAAGCCCGTTTCCAGCTGATTGGTTGTTAATCCAGCATGAGAGAACAGTATTTCAGAAAGATTTGGTTTAGCAATGATGGGTATTTATTTTTGCTGACTTGCCGGAAAATTAGGTCAGCTATTCGAGTTGGACTTGAACGATCTGTCAGTAAAGAAAACGAGTTTCACAAATACTATCTAAGCGTGCGTCTCCTCATACGTTTGTGTCAGTATTTGTGATGTATATTTTTTCAAATATAATCTATTTCTCCAATAAATATTTTTGGAATTTTTACAACTTCACGTAAAGGAATGAAGGCAGATATCACTTGTAATGTCCTAAATTGACACATTTTCCGAAATTCCCCTTGCAATTTCTAACCATTTCGTTGCAGTCGTCGTAAACTTACTTTATCCAATACTCCTCATAAAAATGGCCGAGTTAACTTATGTATTCTGAGATTCATATCTTTCTTTTAATTCCATTGAATTTAGCCAGATGTGAAAAATATCACGTATTGGCTTAAATCAAGTCTGAAAATGAAAATGGTCTTCATTGGCACACCCGATATAAATTAACCGATTTGTCGAAATTTTTCTCTGCAATAGTGAAAAACAGAAATTTTGTCCATTTTGTCGCCTCCTAGTACCTTCCATATAAATGGACCAGTTCGAAAAGAATCAATATCCATAATGAGTTATAATTTTGCTTCATTATTCTGAGAGTTAAAGTGTATTGAGCATATAACACTATTTAATGAGATTGACATTTTTTTTGTCTTTGCATAACCGAATTGGATATGTTGGTAGAAATTTTATCGACAGTTTGCTGAAAATCCCGGGTGCAATCAGTGTGTAAGTTAGGTTTACAACTACAGATACTTTAAGATACCACTTCCCTATGCTGGCATTGCTAAACAACATTTTGTATTAAAAAGAGCTACATTTTGCAAATCCGGTAACAAAAAAACCATTTAATTTTTTCGCTGCACAACAGTTAAATTTTCGACTTTTCCACAGAAAGTCAGCTGGTCGAAATTCTATTTATATAACCTAATCCGCACACTAAGATGAACGTCAAACAGTAAGCAAATAATGAGAAAGACCACATTAAAAGTTTGACCACATAAAGTTTGCCATGTGTAGGAGTCAATTCTCATTCACAATAAAAGTTCTTACCCGTGTTCTTATCTTACATATCTCCGTAACCAAAATTCTTAACCAACCAACATTCAATTAAGTTCTGTCGATTTTGATTCTAAAGATATTTAGAAAAGCTCTCCACTAATTCTAATTAAATGCCTGGAACATATAAAATTAGTCGAAATTTTTAAGTTTTTTTCTTTATAGGTACATATTCTTAACCTAAAACAAACTGAGATATCCAAATTTTATATTTCATGTCGAAATAGTATAATATTATAATAATAGTAGTTTCCAAATACTCCATTATTAATTTCAGATCGTCATCAATTGTTGCGGTCCTTATCGCTTGTATGGTGAAGTGGTTGTTAAGGCCTGTGTAGAGGCCGGAACTCATCATGTGGACATCAGTGGAGAACCACAATATTTCAATAAAATGCAGTTGGAATACAACGAATTGGCTGAAGAAAAAGGTGCTTATGTAGTGTCCACCTGCGCCTTTGAAAGTCTGCCCCATGAACTGGGCGTTTTATATACGGAAAATGTTTTTCCAGGTAGACTGATTGACATTTGTGAATTTTAACTTTGAAATTAATGGCATTCATAGGTTGATTGATTGATATATCAAAATGTTACTGCTCACTATAATTTTTAATTTCTAGGCATTGTTAATTCTATAGAACTTTATGCGGAATTTAATCCAAATTATCAGGATACAACTTCAAAAGCTGCTCTACATAGTGGCACCTGGGAGAGTGTTGTCTATGCTATGCAGTATTGGCGTGAAATATCAAGTATAGATAGAAAACTGAATAGCGAAAAGTTACCGCGCTTAAGACCCAAACTAAGAATAAAGTAAATTTATATATAGTATAATATATGTTAGGAAAATATTCAAATTAACGGATTAATGGGATATGTTTTTTACAGTCCTTTTGTACGCAAAACAGAAGGTTTGAATAGTTATTTCTCGTTGTTCCCCGGAACTGATCGTGATGTCGTTCTGAGATCTCAGCGTTTATTTTACACCCACGAGAAAAAGAGGCCGGTACAATTCGAAATGTACATGGGATTCAAGTAAGTATGCATTCTAAGTTGATTTGAGTGAAATTTTTAGATATCGGTGTGTCGAAGAAGATGATATAATATTTGCAAAAACTTAGCCGGCGGGGAAAATATCATTCCGTCAGAAACAAATTTCACATCAGGAACTGTCTATGTAAAATATTTAAAATCGGATACCGATTTCTTTTATTTCCAACAGATCGTTCATATGGTGTTTAATATTACCAGCCACTCTATTCCTTGTTGCCATAATGGCTCAATTTGGTTGCACTCGCAAAATATTACTCAAATATCCCCAGAAGTTCACTTTTGGTCTTATGACTCATGAAGGACCAATCGAGTCGAACAGGAAAGCTATGGAGTTTACAATGACTCTCAAGGCGAAGGGTTGGTCTAAGGATACATCGGAATCCTCGGCACCTAACAAAGAAGTTATTGTCCGCGTCACGGGCAAAGATCCATGCTATGGTTTCACCAGCACCGGTCTTGTGACCTGCGCCAAGGTAATCTTGGAGGAACACCAAAATATGCCAGGAAAGTAAGTATGATTACAAAGCTCATAGTTTCAGTATTTCGAGACCTTAATCAATCCCATATTTACATGCATTTGTAGCGGCGGTGTTTTCCCCCCCGGTTTTGCTTTTGCAAAGACCAAACTTATTGAGAAGATTAGCCGCTCCCCAAGCGGTTTGAAATTTGAAGTTGTAAAATCATAAAGAACAGCCTTAAGTGTTTCATTTGTGAATTTTTATAATTAAGATCTGCTGTAATGGTGCAACCATTACAAAAAGATAATGTCTTTAATTACAACATATGAATTATAAATGTTGGAGATTGTGAGAATTTTATATAAAATCTTTATATATGTAGATACAGCAAAATGTAAATTGGTTTCTGAAAATAAAGGAAAACAGTTAATATATAATCACTAATAAGTGACTGTAACTAAGTTTGGTTTAAAAAATAAATTGAAAGTAAAATTGCACGGGCGTATGCTTAACATGGACATAAGGCATAGCCTTCAGGTTGGAAACAATTTAGTGGCTCTAACAATGCAAAATTTCGGATAATTTCATTTGGTTTTACTTTTACTTCGGAAGAGAATTGGACGCACTATGGGTAAAATTAAAGGCTGAAACCATGAAATCTCAAATGTGTTTTCTATCGTGGAAAGCGCGTAAAAAGAGGAAGTAAGGAGCCCACTGCATTTACCGGATTTTTTCGAAATTATACTTTTCAGGGAAGAAACATGTGTTTATGCTTTCAGTCGTAGGAAGCCTCCTATGCAAATCTCTTTTATCTTTTAAGGCTCATATATTTTATTTGGTTCCACTATATTTGAGAAATTTAATACACGTTATGCGTACCCCAAAGTGGAGTTGTGGTACCTCCGATACAAATTGTTAACTTTTCTGTAATGTAATCGTTCCTCTGTAATGTATAATTAGTGGCCTGCCATTGTCTAGATTTTCGCCCATTGCATTGATAGAATTTGTTGTATACAAAACTATGATAATTCAAATATTAATGCTTAGCTTGCAATTTTCCAACTTGTATGTAGATAACATCGACGTACCAAAAAGGTGTTCACTTTTTCGTGGTAGACGTTTTGAGTAAGAAATCACACTATCTCTTGAGATAAGTGAAATGTGTTTAGTGTTTAATTTGGTATACTTACGATGACGACACAGTTTGATTTATGCCGGAGTTCGTATTTCGTGAGTAATGGGTATTCCACTTAGGGAATGATTGACTGATTGGCAATTCTCTGTGAAACTTGATGAAAAGTATTTCTTATGGTACCTCCCATACAAATGATCGATTTTGACGATAAATTCTTAAGTTCCTATCTTTCCAGGAAAAGCGCTTAATTTGGTTAAATATGACACACTTCGTGAGTTTGGCGAATCACATTTCGAAAATAAAAATTGAGGGTATCGTTCGTCCATAATTTCTAAGCGGAGACCCTCAAAAAATTATAGCTTCGTTCATTTAATTGCGCTTTAATCCAGACTATTTTTCGATAAAAAAGTTCGTAATTTAGCATCAAAGCCAAAGATCGGTGGTTGAAGGTATATATAAGTCAGTTCACCTGACTGAAATTTCTGTGATGATACTGGAATCGTCACAGAGTGTGCGTTCCAATTTAACGTCGACTGAAAAAAATAAAAGAAAATAAGGCGATAAAATTAATAAACAAATTCCCTTTGCATGGCATTCTATTTTTAAACCAACTCAACGAGAACTATAGTTTAACTATAGTTTAACGAACGTCACAGTTTGTGAAACATTTACTGGACTTGTCAATTACTCGACTACTCCAAATACTCGACAGACATATCGAGCTGATCGCCGTTCAAATAATAATAAATATAATAAGTATAAGTAATAAATAAGTATTTGGAATTGAACCCGAGAACATGAGAACGACAGTCGCGTGTACTAATCGTCACGCCACAGTCGGTCACTAATATGAATAATTTTTCCAATCATACATTTTTGAACCATTTTGGAACACAAAGCAATATTTCCTAAGATGTTGATTTTTGTTGATCGGAGTTCAGGTTATATTCACTTGGATTGAAAACATTCTACGTTTCAACCAAGAATTAGAAACAGTGTTTTATTTCCTCTAATTAAAATGAATTTCCTATATCGTATTCATATTGACAATTATTAATAATAAAGTGAAGAGTTTAACGATTATTTCCCCAAATTTCACAATTTATTCCTAATTTATCTGGCAACGCTTCTGACAAGCATTGCATAGTCATTCAGCTGACTACCAGAAAGCCAAAGTCCATCGTTGGCATATGGAGAATTTTGAGAGCTCTCTAGCATTCTCTCACAAAAAGAACGCGACCATACAAATAAAACTAAAATAAAGATGATTAGGCTACAAGTTTTGGTCAATAGACGTTAATATTTTAAGTTTAGTATATGCCAAACACTTGCGCGAGTAGGTTCGGATTTTCGTAAAAACGCTATGGATAACAAAACCTTAGACGCGGTTATATTCGGTGCCACCGGATTCTCGGGTCAAGTTGTAGTAGAAGACGCCGTTGACATTCTAAAAGATTTTAAATGGGGCATAGCGGGAAGAAATGAGGTAACTACACTGTATTATTTGAATTTGGAGACTGACAACTTATTAAGCATTCAAACTTGTTTCTCAATTTTCCAGTCCAAACTGAGAGACGTTTTGAAAACTGTGGGGCTAAGGGTGAAAAAAGACTTGAGTCATATACCGATTATAGTGGCCGACGTTAATGATCGAAAGTCAATTGAAAAAATGGCGAGAACGTGCAAGGTAATTAGTGATTGCACTTCGAATACTTACTGCGCATGTTATAAATTGATGGGAAAGCTTGCAGCTATGTGCATACTTTGTGCCAAAATACGAGGGGAGATCAAATAAGACAGTCGCTTGTTAAGATTGTGCAGTTACCATAGCATTTGTTGTGTTGATATTTACACTTATCAACAGGTAATATTTAACGAATGCTGGGCATTTCGATTGTTTGGAACTTTTTAACTTCCAGACACATTTATCAAATACCTTAGCTGTGCGACAACTAAAATAGAATTTTTTGTATACAAAACTATAATAATTCAAATATTAATGCTTAGCTTGCAATTTTCCAACTTGTATGTAGATAACAGCGACGTACCAAAAAGGTCTTCACTTCTTCGTGGTAGACGTTTTAAGTAAGAAATCACACTATCTTTTGAGATAAGTGAAATGTGTTTAGTGTTTAATTTGGTATACTTACGATGACGACACAGTTTGATTTATGCCAGAGTTCGTATTTCGTGAGTAATGGGTATTCCACTTAGGGAATGAGTAAAACGAACGAACGGGAATGAGGAACGATCGCTTACACATTACGCATGGGAAATGAGAAATAGCGTGAGCACACTATTCACGACGGTGTCTGCTACGAACACAATTCATTACCCACGACAGCTACACATTACTTATGAGTAATATGAAACGGCAGTGTGTGATAGGAAATCACACATAACAGTCGCTTACTCATAGGTAATTGGTAGTACATGCTCATTTTTGTTCCAAAATATGAAACAAACGTCCGATCGTGGTAATAATGTGATCGTCAAAAAAGAAAAATCATTCAAATGTATATACGTATGCCTGTAAATAGGATACAGAGCCTCCACCATGAAAATAACAAAATTTTTTCACAAAAACGTCAAATTATAAATAAATCTCGTTGTGGTAATTCGTGAAATGGCCATTTAGTGGAAAAAATCGCCAATTTGAAAACTCGCTATCTGTCTACGAATTGGAAACTCATGAATCAGCCCTTTCTTAAAAAGTTTTTAATATTATAAGAATGAAATCGCTTTGTAAAGACTCCTGCGTAATATAAATATTGCGGTATTTTCAATATACGATATCGTTTCATTTTTTGAAAATTTCCCTAAATAGCCAACTTTATACGTATCCGTAAAACGAGTATCCGCGCGAGTGGATAGCCCATTGATTCGAGATTTAGTCTCATTTCAATTTTAGCGGTTTTTCTTATTTTATCGATTTTTTGGAAATATATTGACTTCTGATATAAATCTCCAATGAAGGTAAGAAAAACTATGTCATTTTTATATTTGGACGCTCCGTTTACCAGTTAAAGGCACATACTCGTATGTATGTATATTATAATAATTTTTCCCATTTTAACCATTTTTTCAAAATTTTTACGTTACGACACCCTTTCGGAACACGCAAAAATTATGATATGTCCTTGACTGGACACTCCGTGTTTGAGATATGGTGATTTTTCTGTTTTTTTTTTTTTTATTTTTGAGTTGCGTTCGCAGGTACTTACACACCGTCGTGGGTAATGTGCAAGTGCGCTTCCTCATTTGTCATGAGTAATGTGTAAGCAATGCTTTATCGTTTCCGACGGTGATGTGAGTGGGTTACTCATGGGTGGCTAAATATGAACTTCGTTATTTACTGTTCCCACACAATAACAAGGCGTACTCTAAATACTATGAAATTATGTGGGGCGGACACCGAACATCATATTTACCAAACGTACCTTTAAATTCCTTTTGACTTTGCATCGCAACGAATTTGT
The DNA here is from genome assembly GCA_019455685.1 of Philornis downsi. NCBI lineage: Eukaryota > Metazoa > Arthropoda > Insecta > Diptera > Muscidae > Philornis > Philornis downsi. The sequence goes on from JAHXMU010000797.1 coordinate 1,250,456, forward strand.
TGCACCAAGAGCTGATTAACTGTGGGTGGGTTAAATGTGAAGAAGTTGCTTTCGATTATTTTGTTCATTCTGAGGGAATGAACGGTTTTATCCGTTGATGAGAAGAAACGTTTTTGTTTTCGACAGACATCTTTTGGAAACCATCAAGGACAAAATTATGAGATAATACCCATGATTATGACACAGTTCCTTAACACGTACTCGTATACATTCTATTAAAAAGTTGGCAATTCGTCATTTCAAATGCTTGGTTAAAGGAAAGCCAATATTCTACCCCAAAAATTCCTACCCCACATTTATAAAACTCATTACAACTGATGATAAGATATGGATTTATTAGTTTGACATACCAACCAAACGATAAGCTTCGGGATGGCGCCTTCCAGAAAGCGAAAGAACTACGCCAAAGTCATTTAAAAGTCAAGATAACGTTGACGTTGATTTTGATTATCGCGATGTTATGCACTCAGAATACTTTCCAGAAGGTCAGGAAGTAAATAAATAATTTAATTTGGGCGTGTGGCGTTTGTGAGACCAAATTCGTTGAAAAAGTCCGACTTGTTGGAGCAAAACTTATTGGTTTTGCACCACGATAACGTTCACCTAATATGGCTCCTACTGACTATTTTCTCTTTCCAAAAAGCAAATTGCCACTCTGAGTCAACTGTTTTCTTTCTGGAGATAACAAAAGAGAGAATTCGTGAAGAAAACTGAAATATTGTCGGATTATTCGTTGGCACAAAGTTTTGAATGAATTTTAAATATTTTGTGTTTCATTGATCTACTTCCATAATTTCTTTGACGGAATGTATTTCACAATGCAACGGTATGCATTTCCAGATCGTTCTCAATTGCTGTGGACCCTATCGCTTATATGGCGAAGTGGTTGTTAAAGCTTGTGTAGAGGCCGGAACTCATCATGTGGACATCAGTGGAGAACCACAATATTTCAATAAAATGCAATTGGAATACAACGCATTAGCTGAAGAAAAAGGCGCTTATGTGGTGTCCACCTGCGCCTTTGAAAGTCTGCCCCATGAACTGGGTGTTTTATACACAGAAAAACATTTTCCAGGTACATTGAGTAAACTTTTGTCCTTTTAATTTAGGACTAAACGATATTGATATTGCAAATATTTCTATTCTTTTCAATTCTTAATTCCTAGGCACCATTAATTCTATTGAACTTTATGCGGAATTTCATCCAAATTATCAGGATAAAAGTTCAAAAGCTATTCTCCACAGTGGCACCTGGGAAAGTATTATTTATGCTATGAAGTATTGGCGTGAAATAGCTAGTATAGAAAAAAAGCTGAATAGTGAAAAACTGCCGCCCTTGAAACCCAAATTACGCATAAAGTAATTGTACTATATAAATGTTCCAGACAGATATTCAAAATAATGTATTACTGAATTTACTTTTTTTCAGTCCTTTGGTACATAAAACAGCAGGTTTGGATAGCTATTTCTTGATGTTTCCCGGAACTGATCGCGATGTTGTTCAAAGATCTCAGCGATTGTTCTACCTACACGAGAAGAAGAGACCGATACAGTTTGAAATGTATATGGGATTCAAGTAAGTAATCATTCTGATTTCATTTCAATGGAGAGATTATTTGAAACTTTATTGGTAGCGGACATTTTATTCTGTGAATGCGCGATTTTGCCGTAAAAACTGGTATTGAGTTCAAGACTCGCAGTGATCTGACATATGGAATAATGTCAGAAAGGGAGAATGTAAACAGAACAGAAAACAGGTGTTAATTATTGATGTTCATTTTACTGCGCCTTTAGATTTGTCTCTTTTTGTTTCTCTATACCTGTTCAATTAGATTTGATGTGTAATTTACCATAATCAAAAAATAGATCATATATTTTTAAATTCTATATAAATTTTCATACTGAAACAATAAATTGCAGAACTAGTTGGATAGAACAGCTTTTCGTCGTAGTTTTCCCCGATCGGACCTGCTGAATTTGTGACAATCTCAAATAAATATCATTGATGGTAGAATCAGAACTAGAACATGTTCTATGACAATATAAGTAGTTCTTTAATCAAATATTTGCAACAACAAATTATGCTCGGATATTGCAAAATTGAACGGTAAGGGAAGATGTAACGCAGGTGGAATTCAGATTGTGTGAGTTACATGTTATTATTCGGTTTTGAGTAAAGTTAAATAAAACGCACATAAAGCTGTGATTTCGATGAAACTTTTATTTCATTATAATGCTTGTACCTTGTTATTATGTACGAATGAGCGCCTTTGGACTGTCTGAAGCAGTGGATCCTTTTGAGGTAATTTCCGAAAAAATACGGCTCATTGACACCTCCAGACCATACATAATGCGCACCGAACAGCCACTTTTTCCGGACATAATGAATTCTCCACAATCAATTCTGGATTCTCCGAGCTCCATATGTGACAATTTGGCTTGTTGACGTAACCATCGAGCAAGAAATGAGCTTCATCGCTGAAGAAAAATGTGGTTCGATTGAAAGCCCACATTTGAGTCACCACTTTTTTAGTAAGTTTTTATTATTTTTACGCGTTCTTCGGCTGTTAAACGATCCATATTCGTAAATGGCAATCTTTTCACTAAATAAATAACACTTCAGATGACAGGTATTTAACAGCCTTGCCATTGATAGCCTTGATAGTCTTGCCATACCGGCAGTTTTGAAACCACTAAATGGATAACCATTTATTTGCGAAAAGAGATTTCGTTTGAAGTCAATACTAGCCTCCAATTGTTTCTACATAGAAACTAACTATTGGTTAAACATATTGGCTTGCATCTCACATTCAGCTACCTTACACGCATTCTACAGTTTAACGACGATTCCGATGGTCACAATTTGCGAAGCATTTACCAGATTTGTCGATTACTCGCCTAATAGAGGTGTTCGTCAGAAACATCAATGTGTCCGCCGCTCAAATAATAACAGGTTGTTGTATTGGGTATTGGACCTTCGATTATACGGAAGATAGTAGCATGTACTAATCATCTCGTCGCGGTCGGTGGACACTTGCGTAAAAATCATGTGTTTTTTTAATATTTGATTATTGCTGCTACAGCAGTAAACATGTAGTAGTTATTAAAACACTAATATTTCGTGAGAAATAAGAAACAGAAAATACAAACATCCCTGTAATAGCATTTTCAAATGAAATTTGCCCTAAGACGTGAAAAATGACCGAAAGATGACCGTAAGTCGTATTCATGCCATCTTTATGAAAAACAAAAATTTCGTTTGATTAGCGTATTAGAATTAAAGTTGGCCGTTAAACCCTGATTTATTTATAATACAATAGCCGACTAGCGCAGTTTGTTAACATTCCACTTAACGATGTACGTCTAAATGTATCAATTTAAGGCAAAACCGCTACAAATTGAAAATCGAATTACACATAAGAACGATAATTTCAACGTCAGTTGCTTGTCTTAGGCAATGGTAAAATTTATGACCCATTTCTTCACTGTTTTACCCAGCAGAAGTACTAATTTCCAAATACTGGTTTTACTACTTGGCTAAATCTCAAGGTTACTTTACTATTTTCTCTTTTCTTCTCTAAAAGCGCATATTTTCAATGATCTATCATTATTTTAAGCGATGGTATCATTTTGATCACGTTTCCATTTTGCTCTCCCCTAAATTGGAAATTTCGAAATATTATTTTTGTCAACACGTGCTAACCGCGTAAAAGATGTTTTATATTCTGTTGTTTTTTAGGAAGATGTACCATTTTATTCCTTTTCCACCGGTCTCATAACTTGAAAGATCGAATTCCGAATAATGTCGATGGTACGATTGATATCCCCTTTTTTCACTGGTTTGGTTTGCTTAAACTATGGATTTAAAATAATAATTTGTATTTTGGTCATTTGAGTTTAAGCGGTCTGTGTAAGACAATGGATATATTTTTGCAGCCTTTCTTTCATATTTTACCACCGAAATGTTTGAATTTTTATAAATTCCCTCTTTTCTTAATTTTAGATTCAGTTGTTTGGTTTGGATAATGGTACGCAATTTGTCTCTTTGTTTTCTCTGTTTTACATCGTAGAAAATTCCTTTTTAGTGAGCGTCCATGACGAATTAGAAAAAAAAACAGTTCAAACTTTATGGGTCGTTTAGGCGTGTTGGTGAGGTGATATGTGAGTCAGTCAAACATCTTGCAACTTTCAAAACTTTTAAAACTGCAATTCGACACTTTTGATCATGACGGCTTTACTAATTAATTTAATTTAATTTCTAAAAGACAAGACGACAATTCAATTGTAGCCTTCGAATTCAGATAATGTTTACCCAAATTATAGTAGGCATATAAATGTCAAACAGCTTCATAGAATCTAAGATATATCGTAATAAATAATCTGCCAAAATTTCCACATAATAGAGCCAAATTTTAGACATAAAAGGGAATCAATAATGTAAGCGAATGTCAGAATCCTCTCAAGAATCAAATATAGAACTAAAAAATATTCGAGACAATAATTGCGTTGTTTTCGCCTCGATTATAAGAGAAGGCTAATCGGTATGAAAATAATGAGGCAGGTAACGACCGATTCACAGAGTTCATGCTTAATCGAGCATCTAGCGTTTACGATTACGTGATAGCCGCCCAGTAGCCGCTGCTGTTCCAAGATACATCAAAAGCGTGCGGTGTTTGCGGTATGTTAATTATAGATAATCTTATGAACCAATGTGAGACAGATGCGAGCTTAGGCGTTGATGTGAATCGATCGAAATACAATACAACAAAATTGCATGAATCATTATTGTTGTTGCTAAGCTTTTGTGTAGCCCCGTTTATGATCGATTTCATTTAATTGGAGGATCGAACAACTGGAGTCATGGCGATTAGTTTGATAAATGCTTTGCCTGAACCAGAATAAGGATTAGTGTTGTAAAATATGTTGCAAACAACAGCGGTTGTTTATTCTGGAAGCGGACGGGGGAACAGAGTTTTTTTTTATATATGAACCGAGTTTAATGGCGCTACTACTTTGCTGTTGGAATGACTTTTACAAATGATAGTGAAAACGGAAATCTAAAAACTAAATTGATTTTTTTTTAAATTTTAATATCTTTACATTTTCATCTGCTCTACTAAGTTGTGCTGGACTTTAAAGAACAATATCCTTTTTCACCCACAGATCCTTTATATGGGGCTTAATCGTACCATTCGCCCTACTTTTCATAGCCATAATGGCCCAATTTGGTTTCACCCGCAATATATTGCTCAGATATCCCCATATCTTCACTTTGGGTCTAATGACCCACCAAGGTCCAGTGGAATCAAATAGAAAAGCTATGGAATTTACAATGACACTGAAGGCGAAAGGTTGGTCCAAGGGTACTTCATCATCTTCGGCACCCAATAAAGAAGTTATTGTCCGAGTCACGGGCAAAGATCCATGCTATGGTATAACTAGTGTTGGTCTTGTGACCTGCGCAAAGGTAATCTTGAAGGAACACCAGAAAATGCCAGGAAAGTAAGTATATCTACAAAGCCTTTAGGCTATAGCATTACAACGTATGACATTAATAATCCCTTATTTCTCTTAATTTACAGCGGTGGGGTTCTTCCTCCCGGTTTTGCCTTTGCTAAAACACAGCTAATTGAGGAGATTAGCCGCCCCAAATGCGGTTTGAAGTTTGAAATAGTAACACCATAAGAAGCTGTTTAATATTTTGCATTTGTGAAACCTCTATATAATTTGGGATATCTTGCACAAGATGAAAATATTTTATAATGATAATGCAGGAACTATTAATATTAGAAATTTTGTTGAAGAAATAATATATCATTTACAAATAACAAATAAATGGGAACATTTATTACTAATTCAATATTATATGCTCTCTATTACGTATACTTAGTATTACTTTTTTTAATAAAACAAAAATTGAAAGTTAAATTGTGCTGGTATTTATTTATTATGTTTCGAATGGGCACCGCTTTTATTATAAGAATTTGTTTCTCTATGCGAAGATATGATAGTGTGTTCTTATCAACATATCGGGGTGGAAAATACCGTCAATGTAAAAAATGTGGCATTTAAAGAAAACCCCTCAGATTGTCTACTCATCAGCAACGAGGAGACACTTTCGCGATATAAAACGAATCTGCGGAGACACTTTTCTATACGAAAAGTATACGAGAAATCACTTTTCTATACCAAAAGTATCCGAAAAGCACTTTTCTTTACGAAAAGTATCTGTGGAGACACTTTTCTCTGAGAGAGACACTTTTCTATAAGAAAGGCGAGCACGAAGGCGCTCTTCTAAAAATAGAGTCAATGGGGACCAGTTTTTATAGGAACTGCATCAATAGTTACAGTTTTCCATACAAAATGTGCTCATGAAAACAATTTTTTGTATGAAAGCTGCCTATAAAGACACTTTTTTGTACGAAAGACGCCTATGAAGATATGTTTCTGTACGAAAGGTGCCTATGAAGACACTTTTGTATACGAAATGTGTCTACAAAGCCCCTTCTCTACACGAAATGTGCATATGAAAATACTGTTGTATACAAAAGATATCTATGAAACCACATTCACTTTACGAAAAGTGCCGAAGAAGCCAATTTTCTACACGAAAAGGGTCGATGAAGGCGCTTTTCTCTGCAAAAAGAGTCTATGGATGCGGTTTTCTACACCTAAAGTGTTCTTTACGAAAAGTGTGTATGGAGACAATGTTCTATACAAATAATGTCTATGGAGATAGTTTTCTACGCGAAAAGTGTTTATGGAAAGCGTTAATGGTGACAGTTTTCAGTGCGCAGGGCTTCTTTGGATACAATTTTCTATACAAAAGTTATTTATAGAAAGTTAATGGTATTTTACTAATTTTCAACTAGCTTTAATTAGTTCTAAGAGGAAAATGAATTCATAACTTTTATAAAATAATTTGGCATAAAAAATATTGCTTACCTTCAATACGCTTTGGCATTTGAATAATAACCGATGCCAATTTAAACGAAAAGAATTCCATACATTAGTGTGTGCAAAAAGTAGGAATAATTTCTGTATTTTTTTTATAACATATTTATTAGTCTCAAACTACTTCACAACCTTTAAATGTTTTCAATCCTCGAAGTATGAGAAATAGTAACTTTCCAGTATGCGTTTTGACGTTGAATCTCTTCAACAGAACCGAAACTGTGTATCCGAAATGAGTTTAGTAAAGAGCTACAAGTCACAAAGTGCTAAATTAGGTGAATACAGTAGTTTTAAAGCGATATTAACTTAATTTTTTGGCGAACGGTGCACGATACCACTATAATCGAAGAAAACTGTCAGCGTAACGTTGATTTTTGAGTCATTTCGGCGCGATCTTTTCAACTTTGTTTGACTTGTGGCAGCATAATCACTTTATTAGTCGATTGTTTCCAGATCGTAAGCACAGATCCACGTCTCATATGCCGTGATAATACTTTTTATAATGTGCGGGTAGCCAGAAGTCACCTTTTCACGGATTTTAGATCATGGACTTTCTGGCAAAAAATGTAATGTTTTTATCACCAATCGAATTTTACGACATCTGAGAGACAAGATATTTTGTATCCTTTTGAAATACCAACATCATCACAAGGTCCCTAATTATTAATCGTCGGTTTTTGGTCGCCAAATCTGGGATTTGTTCGACAAGACTTTTTTTGTAGAAGTTGGTAGTCGTCTGGGTCGCCCTTTTTTGAACTGTTCACTCTGCTGGTAAAAATTTTTTCCACAAAGAAAGTCTTCTGTATTTGTAAACATTCTAAACATTTCCGCATTAAAAATTCAATTTCGAAAATAAAATTTAATGGAACTTCTTTGCTCAACAAAGCAAAAAAGAAAACAAATTCCCTTACATCTCATGAATGGGACATGGTAGAGCTTCTCACATTTAGTGAGTCTGCACACATTCTATTTTTAGACTCAATTTAACGACGATTCCGAACGTCACAGTTTTAGAAGCGTTTATTAGACTTGTCGATTACTCGAAGTGTTCACGGTTGAAGACGGGATCACGATAACGATGGGCGCGTGTACTACCCATAGCGCTACAAAATCACATGTTGGAAAAATCGTGAAAATCACTTTTCGTTTCGTGCCAAACCCAGCGTATGACAATTTTCATTGATGTCTATCGCAGTACTATCGTAGCGCAAAAACAGTATTTCTGAGGTTCAATATCCCCACGTAATTTAAATTGAAATCCGATTTTATTGTTGGTATGGTATGTTGAGAAAAACTAATTAACATTTTAGGAAAGATCAATAATTTAGAAAGTGGATTTAGGTCATCTGCGGTTTTTCTTAGTGAAACAATTTGCCCCACTTTAGAAAAGAGTTCCGTAGTGATGCACCAACTCATCGCCAGAAAAATGGGATTGCCAGAAATGATTTTTTACACGAACGATATCGAATTAGCCAGATTTTCCCGCAACACTTTTTTAGAATTTCCCGATACATTATAAAAGAAAACTGGTGGGAATGGGTGTTTCCAGTATCAACATATTTACTTCTACTGCATGCTGCTTTTAGTTATCGAATGAATGGCAAAATTGTTGGAAAAAGCAGTTCGCAGTATTGTGGGCAACACGCTGAGTGAAGAAAAATATATGTCAATACGTTTTCTTTCCTTGTGTATGGGAACAAACAAATTATACAGTTCTCCGGCGAAAATACGGATTTTTTTGGTATTTTTCGACAACCACTCCTAAAATTTGGGGCGGTCTCTTAAAAATGTGAATGAATAGACATAAATTTTTTCCTATAGTAATCAACTACCTTCAGATATTGATTTTACATAAGGAATAAATAGTAAAATATTTCGAAAAAAAAAACAGAACAAACAGGTTATTATTTTTCTAGAGGTGGGTTCTGCAATTGTTTTCATACGTTTTTCCCTATTGGCCCAATTTTGATCATTTCGAACATAGCCTGCTTTTGACTATAAAATATTTTTATGCAAAATTTTCTTTACTGGAAGAGCTTAAGGGGTAAAAAAGTTCTGAAAGACAATGTCTAAAAAACGATTTGAAAATTTTGGTTTTGGAGTGTTTGAAAAAACTGAAAAAACAGGATGTTTAGAAAAACTATCACATAATTGTTCAGCTCCGTTTTTACCCATATATGTGTTTTCCACAATAGAGTGCACGAGATTTTTCCAGTAATACTCGTATTCGAGATGTGGAGTAGGTTCGTGTTGACAAAGTTGTCTTAAGTTTTGAGTAGCAGTTGAGTTGACATTACTCGTCATGATGACTTTTTTTTATTAAAAGGTATGATATGGTGTTTAACATGCATGACAAGTTCAATCATTTCACCATTTTATAGAATTCCAAAGCCGAATTTAGTTAAACCTCAATTTCTGCATGCATGAAGAGACACTTACGATGCCCACAGACGAATTGTTGGCAAATCGTTATAGAGTTTCGCAAATCGTTCAACAACAGCAATCTAGATAGAGTTGCACGTCATCCGCGGATATGTGCAATTTGGAATAAGACAACCAATATGCAAGACCATTGATGTGTGTCCAACGAAGCAGAGGCCTTAAGACTGAAGTTTATGGTACTATTTTTGTACAAGGCCATGCTGCCCGTACATCATTTTTGGTATGCACATTTTGTATTATTTTTATGGTTGTAGACGATAAAAGAAAATAATGATTTAGCTCAAGGCGAACGAGAATTTAATGCTGCGGTCACTCAGCGAGTACTTCACGTTTCCAAATAATTTCATTAATGTAGTAGACGACGAAACGAAACTATTTTCTATAACACTTCAGATGGCAGATATTTAACAGCTGACAGACCTGCAAGACCTGCGGTTTTAAAACCACTATATAAGCAGTTTTTTTTAAACATCGGATCAATGTTTTCATTACCTTGGACATTAGACTTGGCTTAAAGCAGAAGACAGATTTCAGACTTACATACATCTTCCCCCAACGTCCTTTTGCGTTAATGCAAAACCGTGTGGAGTGCCAAAAGAAGGAAAATCGCTAGGATCCTATTAACAAATGCTCTGAATTAACGCACACTAAAAGAAACAAAATTATAAATAAGTGAACTTACTTTCTACATCTTACTCTTTACCCCTTACAAATGACAGAATTTTGACAAATCGACTAATATGTGTGCGGTACCCTGAAAGTAGTTACAATTCAGAACGAAGACAACAACCGGGAAATATATCGATTGAATTAGGTAATTTGCTTGGGAAGAACCAGAAAAGTGGTGGTTTTCTCGCCGATTTTTCTCAAGTTTTACCAAACAATATAAGGTAACGCAACTGAAAAAAATTAAGTAACTGCAGCCTATTAAGCTAAAGCACAAAAATAAAATTCCAAAAAGCAGAGCAGCCACCGCTCAATCGATTTAAAAAGTCATGAAACATATTCGGCGGAAAAATGCTTGGCACTTTAAACGCTTCCTTCAGGACAAATAAATCGGGGCAACAACCTATTTTTCTTGCTATTTCCTTTCCACTACCAGTTTCGCTGACTGTTCTCCATTTTTGCCTGGAGTTCATACCAAGAGATAGTGGTAATCGTAATTTTTATTTTAAACCTTCTCTAGAGGATTTCTAATGGGCAAGGCTTCTAAATGATATTTCCATCTATTTCCCGAAAAAAATTTTAGGATTTTGTAAAATATAGAACTGATCTGGTCCTTTGAAGTCTTTATTTAGCATAGTTAGAATGATGCGATATAGATCAAATATGCACCGTTTTGGTCGGTAACTTGTTGCAATTTTTAAGGTAGTTCCAATAAGTCTCTCTCATAGTAATATTCGTGCCTGTTTGCAAAGAATTGGGACAGTCGATTTGTACGAGCTTTCTTTGAGGTGAATTTCTCAGCAGCAAAATAATTCGCCACAAACATGAACAGGTGATATTCACTTGTTTCCAAGTCTGGACTGTATGGTGGATGCAAAAGAACCTGCAACCAAGCTCCTGGAGATTTCATCGGTGTGTGTGATCAAGCGTTGTCCTCTCCTATTGACCTAAGCTAGCTTCTGGGCGATTGCTTCCTTCAGACCAGACAACATCATGCGCCGACTTGGCCACCGATTGGGCCGACTCAACGCGATTCGACCACGATCATTTTTTCTTGACATTGTCGTAAGTGGCCCACTTTTCATCATCAGTCGTCATCTACTTAAGAAAAGGCTAGATTTGAATGAACGATGTTGCCACATGCTTTCTACCACCTCCCACACAAATTGACCCATTTATGGGAGCTGTAGTTTTCCGCTGCAATCAGTAGCTCATGGACTGTAGATATTTAAACGGTTGTCAATTGTAGTACATTGATTGATTAACAGATTCAATCTTTTATTCAATTGCAACAAATTCAGTACAATTTAAAACGCAATAGGCATTTAGTAAATTTAGTTCTGTGAGCGAAAATGGACTGCATTGCCACGCGACTAGACCTTGAGTGATGCCATACGAGTATGTAAGTCAGTTCTGTACTGGGTTTGAGACAGCTTGTCCGGAGTTTGTATAAGAGGTACCTCTTTCTAGGTGTGATTTAAATCCAAAATTATTGCATATTATAATAGTTTAAAATTTGAAAACTATTGTAATATTTCACCTCATTCGTTCTGTGGAGGCGCTTCATTGTGCTGCGTTTTTTTCTTTTGTCATTACCAAACACATTGAAGAGATTGGCCGCTCCAAATGCGGTTTACAATTCGAAGCAGTGAAATCATAATAAACTGTTTTACGTTTTCCATTAGTGAAATGTTACAATTACAAACTGTTGTTGTTTTGATTTGAAATCGCTTCGATTTTTTTACACTTTTCATATCACATTTCCTTTATCGCAATCCGCTGATCGCGGCTGATTCGCAATTGTGGCGCCATCCACTTTACATGGGTGTCAGCTGTTTGTGCACTCGAATCTATCACTTTATGCCAATTAGCTATCTAAGCCCCTGGCCATTTAATGGATCTCGGCTATTTGCGAATATTTTCCGGTTATAAGAGGCTGCTACTGGCGACCGCCGACTGCCGACGGTGGCGTTAGCGGTGGTGATGGTGGTGACCACCTTTGCCACCTGATGGACAACAAGTTTTGTTTTGTACGTCTTGTCAATATTAGTTTTAAGCTGTTATTAATGATTTATATCATATGTTTTGAGATGTTTGCAATTTTTATTTAATTTCAATTGCATTTACGCATAATGTTGTATTCCGATTGCCGTCCAATATCAGTATTGAAAATTTTGGGGGTTTCTTCAAGTAAGCGGTGATTCAACTCGAACTCAGGTACATATTATTTCTTTTGATCAAATGTGTTTCATGGTTTTTTAAGTCGATTGGACGATATTCATCTATTTGGATGGCAAATGCAATACCTGTCACAAAACTTTATGCGACTTCTTAAAACTTGGCACAGCCTCATATTTGGCCAGATTATAGCCAGTTATCGCATGTGAGCTATATCCATTAATCACTTCTGGTACCACCTATACAAATTCACCGATTTTCCGAAATTATGTTTTTCCCTGTATATTTCCTATATTCGTCCATCATATTATTTTGTTACAGTCAGTAAAAGTTACAAATAACCGGTATAATCGATTAACATGACGATTAACGACCGATTTTCGCTTTATTGCATGAGACGTCAATTGGCCACCAAGATTATGCGATTTGACACCGTTAGACTTTTTTTGTAAGTCTACGTCGAAAACCGTGCTTGCGCGAATAATCCACAAACCAACATTCGGCATCGCCGAGATGCCGCCCGAAATGTGCGAAAATGACAAGATCCAAGCATTATAATGAAATGAAAGTTCATTAGGAATCATAGCTTTATGTGTGTTTATTTTAAGTTTACTTTTGAAAGCGAAAAATGGATAATCCTGTATTTACGGAATTTCGGTTTGAAACTGAAAATGATTGATATTTCGAAACCTAATCTTTCCGCTCACTGCAGTTTCTAATTAATAGGTAGTTGCTGTAATATATTCGTTTTTCATTATATTGATTTCTAATGTTTGGTAAAATTTAAGAAAAAGCCATTCCGCAACTATATCCCTTGTGGTACCTCCTATATAAAAGATCGGATTAGCACATATATTATTAGTTTTGTTCTTTAAAAAAGTCAAACTTGAGAATGAAAACAACGGTAATACTGACATAATTTTTTTTTTGTTTTAATTGTTTTTCCTTTAACTGCCAATTCGTAGGTTGCAATAACTTACATTTTTCTTGATTTTATGTTTGGTTCTTGTTAATATTTTAAAAAATTGACGAGATAACCAAATCCTTTTTGATACCTCCCATAGAAATTACCTAAATTATCCCATATTATCTTAGACTATATCTTTTATTCAATTCCACTTCAGTGTACTTAAAACGAGTCAGGCGTTTAATAAACTAAATTCTGACAATGAATGCAAATTTTGACATAAATTCTGACATAAAGGCAAATTAGTCGAATTACCATTTTCATTTTAAATCACATGAGTTTTTCTATATGAATTTTTAGTTACATGGTCAAATTTCCATGAAAATTGATCAAAATTTAAGTTGCTCCTTTTTTTTATCATTTTTTTATTCTATTTTATGCTAACTTTACGCTATTATATTGACTCTTAAATATATTTTTTCTCATTTGGTATCACTGTGACAGTCATCTGTGCTAAATTTTATTCATAAACCTCATCAGTAGTTGAGCAACGCTTAGTTTCGTATGTTTTTGTTCATCAAAGAATTGCATTAATTTTTATTTACGAAATGGAATTTCTGTTTCAGAAATGTTTAGAATGTTTCAGAAGGCCTTCGCTGAATAGACCTTTTCGGAAAGACTTGTTTATAAGTAGCATAAACATTTCAAAATAAGCTGAGGACGAGTTGAAGACTAATCTATGGTTCGGTGCCCATAAGCTCTGCACTTAGCTGATGATGAAACTGATCAGTCAACCGCATTTTAAAAGATATTTTGGGCCTCGGATGAGCCAAATCCCGATTTGTACAAAAAACACTCATATAATTCGCAAGGACCACAAGTTCGTCGCCAAAAATTAAATTATTACCGCAGGAATTTTCAGATTCAGCGTGAATCGCAGAGCACTCTGAAAACCGCACCTGGTGGCTATTTAGTATGTTTCAAGGATTGGAAAAATCGGCATAAGCGCATTATGCGATAAAATAAACTTAGACGAATAGAGATTTTTTGAAAATGTAAAAAGTGGTCTTACTCTTTAAATAATACAATATATAATCGAATTTCTCTAAAAATTTAGATAGACATATAGAGAATGAACTAAGCAAATTTTTATTAATAACCTTTAACCTAATTCTTCCAAAGCGTTTGCGCCGTCATTTTCTTTGATTGTAAAAATATATTTCTTAAGATGAAAACGTAAAAACCGAAACCGATTTAGATCGGTCATTAAACTGTGAAATCGGTTATTCAAATATTTTCCTTGAAACGACAACAAAATAATCCGGTTTGTATTGTAGATGGACCGTTTTATGGTTACTATAATCGTGGTATTATCGATTTCTTTCCCGAGAAATATCAACGCTAGTTTATTGCCTCATTGTGGGAGCAATACGTTTTAAAACCAATTCTGGCGAAATAATAAGATTGCAAACGAAATCCTAGTAGAATCGTAATCAAGCTTTAACTTACATTAAACTTATATGAGAACAGTAAAGAGCTTTTCTTTTAGACAGTTTTTTAGAAAATGACGTTGAAGTATTAAATTCTGAATCCATTCCATCCATTTTGATTTTTTTAAGGAGACCCCAGTGAATAGAAAAATATTTTTTGAGTGTTTTTGGCAATTCCATGTTTATGCTTATAACTGTCATAAAGTGTGTTCTGTTGCGTAACTTAATATTCCAAATACAACGTAAAATTTCGGAAAAAAACTAAATCATTTATATTCAGATCAATATTGTCGATTCCAATCATACTTCCATTTTTTCTCTTCAACATTTTGCGATAACAAGCTACAAGGGTGATTCAAAAACTAGATGACTCGATGGTACTAGTAGTTTGAAAAAATATTTTTTTTTTTTTTGTGGAAACATTATAACACATATGTTTGAACCATCAAAAGTAAACGATCTCGGCGAATTTGCAAACATGTAAAAACTTGGTCACCGTTATGTAATTCAATATTTCAGTCCAACTAATATTAGAGCCGAAATAGATTTTACTTTGAGAGAGTCTCCTTCTTCGTCTACGACTGTAAAATATTGGGTATCTGAGTTTAAAATGGTATTGGATGGTCGTCGGTTGAAAGTGTGTGAGCTGGCTGAAATTATAGGCATTTCAAAAACTGCTATACATCGTATATTGATCGAAGATTTGAAGATGAGAAAGCTGTGCGCAAGATGGGTGCCGCGTTTGCTTTCAATAGAGCAAAAGCAGCGTCGTGAAGATATCTCAGTAGAATGTTTGACGATGTTACACCGCAATAAAGCCGAATTTTTGCCTCGATGGGAAAAGAGACAAAGGAACAGTCAAAGCAGTGGACTGGGATGGGAGAGTTGGGTCCAAAGAAGGCGAAGACAGTTCCATCTGCGGGCAAGGTCATGACGTCTGTTATTTGGGATGCGAATGGGATTATTTTTATTGATTGACTTCTGAAAGGAAAAACCATCAATGGTGAATAATATGCTAATTTATTGCAGCAATTAGGTAATGAAATGATAAAAAAAAGGCTGCATTTGGCATAAAAGAAAGTGTTGTTTCATCAATACAATGCTCCGGTTCACACATCCCTTATTGCGATGGTCAAAATTAATGAATTAAAATTTGAATTGCTTCATCACGCACTTTGTTCGCCAGATTTAGCTATCTCGAATTATTTTCTATTTCCACACTTGAAAAAAAAGCTGGGTGGTAAAAGATTTGAAAAAAAATGAAGAGGTGGAGTCTGGAGTCGATTGAACATCACTGGAAAAGTGTATTTAGCTAAAAGAAGATTATATTGAAAAATAAAGGAAATTTTCCCCAACTTTTTTGTGTCTTCTTTGTTCGGTCAGCTATATTGTGGACCGCCCTCATAAGTTAGACGTAGTCTTGCATTTAAATTTTGACCACACAATCGTCGAAAGTAAATTGGCATCATTGTCCGAACATTCCATGTGATTTATTCATCCAGTTTCACCGAATGTATCACAACAAATAGAAACGTAATAAATAACTTTTTAAATGTTATTACAGTCGTAAATATGTGTAAATTCGATTAAAATACGTACGTGAATACTTGTTTATTTACACTAAGTGTCAATGATAAACGGACAAGTATATAATTTAACATGGAATAAGTTATTTTAGAAAACATTTATAACATGTTAAAGAATTGAATGATTTTCGCAGTCATGTTGATCACATTAGACGAAAAATCCCATAATTCAAAATCTATCAAACTTCTTAAAAATATTTCTCGCATTTATTGCTTCTGTATATATTGACTACAAAAGTTTATTGCCAGATCATTGGAAACGCTTTTTTGGCTGCCATGATTCGCCGGTTGGAATGATTTGTTCCAATACTGTGACACTTGACACTTTGTTTTGTTATTTAAAAAAAGATTTAATCGTCCTCAAGCACATTAGACGAAGAACAAACCAGAATACAAATATATTAACTGTTCTACATGCACAACACATTTCTTGTTCACCTTTAAGTTTGCTGATATTATGCCCTTGAAACCGATGGGATTTCCGGCATGGAGTCTTCTTGATTTTATTGGTGACTCAAATTCATTCTATGCTTACTTTTATTCTTTCCAGCGCCACATTTATTACCTTAAAAAAATATTATATTTTCTTTTGATAAAGCCTTATAATTGATGCACTCAAGGCATTGAAGTAAGAATCGATAACAGAAAACGAAAAAAAGCATAAATATTGACGAACCAGAAGAAAGAGAAACTTATAAATTAATCTTGACAAAAAACAAATAATTAAATTTTTTCAAAACTTCTTATTTACACAAAATTAAAAATTCTTCATATAAAATTTGAATTGAAAATTTAAATAGAAATGAGAATAAAATGAATCAGTAATAAAGATTCGCATTCTTCTTTCTTGTCACTAGAGCAAGAGCAGCTGGGGGAAATTTCAAATTTCAACAGTTCTTGATGCAAAGGTGAACATCAGCGGCCTGCGGGACTTTCCGCCGGAGATGCAGTGGTAAAAAGGTAGTCAAAAAGGAAAATTTTAAAAAAATATTAATATACGTATATGTCTTTTCTTCCTCCCTTCCCTACGATAGGCTGTCGACCATTTTAAGACGTGCTACAGAACTTTTTTTCCTCGCTTGAATATTACACCCGTGTGGAAAACGTGAGTTATTAACTCTAAATCATGCACAGCTTCTTTTCTAGTTTACAGAGGAGAGCAAAATTAAAGATAACCCTCAAAATGTTACTCCTGCAGCAGTTCAATAATTTTAGTTCTTATCTATGGGCATTCCCTTAATGTCTGTCCACAAAAAAAGGTCCTGTATGTGGTGGAGGCCATTTTATTCTAAAATATCTGCGCACCCTAGGTCTGGTGGTCCGCTGTATAGCAATGATAGCATCATGAGAAATACTGGTGTGGCAGAAAGAATGAATTTCGGGCGGAATGCCAGGTGTGGCAGGACAGACGAATCCGCAGAAAGGACGGTAGAGCCCTCGGTGTAACAAAGAAGGTTCCGGAGGCGGTAATTATATAGAAAAATATTATTTGCGATATGCAGATTCCCTGTGTGTCAGGGGGGATCCGGCAATATGGCAGCCCTCTTTTATTATTGTCCAGTTAATAGTTTTTTCTCGCCTTAGTGTGTTTTAATCATGTTGTTTCTTTTCTGTGATGTTTAATTTCCACTTTTTTTTAAATTCGTTTTATTGGTCACATATTTGCTTTCATATTCGGTAGCACAAACAAATAAATGGTTCAGAAAATCTGAAAACTGGTTGAATTTCTTACACATTTAACTCGGAACCTTCATGTTGTCACCAGGTGTATCCAAATTAAAAGGGATTGATTTCAGTTCCTCGAAATTATTCCCAATAAATTAGAGCAGCATAAGGGTTGCTTGTTATGACCTTTGCCTTCTTTTATTTATCTTTTGATTCATTTTCTTCATTGCCAATAACTCACCCATTAAACTCAAATGCAGATCACAATTGCATGCAATTTTGATAGATTTGAACAAATCTATGTTATAACACAATCTGTCCGATTTATTTGTCACTCCTACACAGCAAACACACAGGACACATTCATGACTTGTTTTTTACTGGGTAAATGATTTTGATATACACTGTTCCCATATCGTTTAAAATTGAGGTCAATAACAAGTGGGCAGGCGCATAGTAGGACAGGAGCACGAGTGGATACGAGTTATATTATAGTCGTTCAACATAGAACGCTGTGAAAAAGGTCCGTGTGCGAAGTGAATTATGAAATTGTACCATATTTGTTTCATTTTGATAACACTGGTCCTTTAAAACGAAAATGTGCAGGGTGGCACATGAATCGTGCTAAAAATTCAAAACGTAATAACTTTTTTTCTGCGTTAGTAATAGACTTATTTCTTTTTTTTTAATTTGGCAGGTTACTATTCTAGATTTATTAAAATAAATGTTTGGGATAACGAAAGAAAGATTTGGATAGCGCAGCGCTACCATGCTTTACAGTCCTTCATTTCCGACCTAAGGGAATGTAGGCGGCACTTTCCCGAGTAGATGGACCATTATGAGGTGGGTTAACAGGTTTGCCGAATCTTATTGGCTCAATTGGGAGTTAGCAGGCGGTCATTACAACGGATAATTCACGATGAGTTCAAATTATTTTTAGCTACAAAATTCAAATTACAAGCATGTAAAACTCTTCGGATTTTCCTATTTACCTGGAATTTTGACAAAATATGATTGAAATGGCTGATGAAGACAACACCTTGATAAATTGCTTGTTTATGTCCGATGATCACCATTTTGATCTAAACGGCAATGTAAACAAGCAAAATCGCCGCATATGGAGTGCATCTAATCCAAAAATACTCCACATGTATCGTGGGCCCATACTTTGAAGAAAACGGCGTAACAGTAAATGTCTATGGGAAAAGTTATTTAAAGAAGACGAAGACGTTTCCGTTTCAAAAGCATTTTGTTCCAGTAAGGTTGAGCACATAGACCGACCTGTTATGGCGGAGCTCCAAACACCCACTTTCCGTTGGCCCCAAGATCATCTGTACAAGAGATGTATAGGTACAAAAGAAAACCAAAGAATTTGACTGAATTGAACCAGTCCATTAAAACAATAATTGTGGCGATCCCAACCAATATTGATGTACATTTAACACAACTAGTGATGTATAGCTTCCGTAATTGGTAAGGGGATACATAACATTTTGCAATAAATTTAGAAGATTCCACTCGAATCCACCACGACTACACGCTGTAATTTTTTCCTAAACTCTAGCATAAGATTGAAATGTGGTAACCATGTCTCTTCTGGGACTTACTGTACAAACTGACGAATATGACCAAAATCATATGCTCAGAATTCATAGGCTACTGGTCTAAACTTAATCTTGTGATACAACTAACAAAACAAATCCGTTGTACGGCAATTTTACTGACTGAAAGTTCTTTACTGGTTTAAAAATGACTTCTCTTAAACATTCTCTACCAAATCCCCAATCATAACCGGCTGAACGGTGTAGACTTTGAACTTTACATAGAACCAAAGAAAAGAGTCTAGAAGTACGATAAATGAATCTTGTCGATTTGTTTTTCAGTAATATATGCAAGCATTTATGTGTAATATATATACATATATATGTAACTGGAAGTTTTAAGAAGAAGAAATTCTAGTAGGCATTGCTTGTAACATTGCCAGCTTTCCTTTTATTGGTTTCCAACAGCAAAATCGAAACAACTTATGTTTTTCATCATACTATGTTCGATAGTAACGGCTTATCCATTTAGTGGATCCAAAACCATCGGTCTGGCAAGGCTGTCAGCTGTTAAATATCTGTCATCTGAAGTGTTGTTCATTTACGAGAGTGAAAGGCTTGTTATTTAAGAATACGACGCGTAAAAATAGTCAAAACTACAAAAGCGATGATTTAAACGTGGGCACTTTTTGTATATTACGGACTGATTATGGCCGTTATAATCGATCTACTGTGCAAGGAATTGTCAAGATTATAAAGGTATTTGAAGAGACTGGAAGCGCTACAGATGTGGTTACGCCTGTGCATTATCGCAATATACGCACTGCCGAAAATGTCGTTTCTGTTAGTGAAAGTGTGAAAATTGTAAACTCGACGATATGTGGTTTCAACAAGACTGCGCCGTTTATAACATAAAAATTAACATTTGTCAAGTTATCGCCGAGATACCGCCCAAAATATGCGAAAAAGTAGTCACAAACTACTTCAGAGGCGGTCGGTCATTCATATGAAATTGTAATGATATAAAAGTTTCATCGACATCATAGCTTTATGCGTGTTTCTTTTTTTAACTTTACATTTGAAACCGAAAAATGGATAACCCGATATATTCGTAAAATTTTAAAATGGTGACTTTTCGTGTTACAACTTTATATCATAAGTTTACAGATAATGTGCTATTGAAAATATTATTGTATAAAACGAAAGTTAACAGAAAAATAGTCGGCAATGCCGTTTTCGAAAATTTTCCTCATGAGAAATACAGTACTGTCTGTTGGAAAAAATTAGTTTCGAATTTCGCCACCATTTTTTTTATATGGAGTTTCACCGCGAAAAGTCGGCGTAGTACCAGCCTTCACGTGGTATGTAAATAAAAATATACATACGTATGTTACTGAAAAATAATGGAAATGAATGTGCAATGAGGCTGACCAGAGTACCGAATGCTGTGGAACGAAAGATAGAAGGTTTTCTATTCAACTCATTCCTTTTGTCACAGCACATTTTTATGTGAACCTCAAATATCTTGTGGTCAACCTTGAAGGATTTTGGCAGAATGATATGGTAAACACGTAAAAATATAAGGAAAATCATTGTAAACTTGTTTATTAGATTTTTTGATTTTTTGTGTCGCTTGTGCCTTTTAATCATTTCATCCACATTAATTAATAGTATTAGGATGGCGTTCCCAAAACTACTCGATTTGACGTATAGACGGTGCCAGTAGTTTGAACAAAATTATTTTGGTGAAAACTGGCAACCTTATAAAACATATGTTTTAAGCTTCAAGGCGTCAAATTGTTTAGTATACGATATTTATTTGAGCCACCAAATATATAATTCAATATCTCCATTTGAAACCAATATTAAAGCCGGGTTAGATTCTTCTATCGAATATTTGAAGATGAGTAAGCTGTGCGCAAAATGGTTGCCGCGCTTGCTTTCAATAAAGCAAAAAACAGCTTCGTGAAGATGCTTCAGTAGAGCGTTTGGCGATGTTTCACCGCAATAAAGCTAAATTTTCGCGTCAATTTGTAACCATGGATGAGACATGGGGATGAGACACTTCACACCTAAAACAAAGTAACAGTCAAAGCAGTGGACTGGGATGGGAGAATCGTGTCCAAAGAAAGCGAAGACAGTTCTATCTGGGATTATTTTTATAGATTATCTTCAGAAAGGAAAAACTCTCAATGGCGAATACTGTGCTAGTTTATTGCAGCGTTTAGGTGATGAAATTATGAAAAACTGCCGCAGGTTGCGAAAAAGAAAGTGTCGTTCCATCAATACAATGCTCCAGTTCACACATGCACTATGGCAATGGCTAACATTAATGAATTGAAGTTCTAATTGTTTTATCACGCACCCATTTTGCCAGATTTAGCTCCCTTAGACTATTTTCTATTTCCAAACTTGAAAAAATGGTTCGGTGGTAAAAGATTTGCCATCAATGAAGATTTAGAGGAAGCTGTACAAATTCCGGTGACACTAGCTGTGAGCAAATAAATATCAAAGTGAACACATCCATATGTGGGTAATAATAATATATTTTGTCTTACAAAACGCTAATCGCAACTAACATATGGAATCATTTGCTATGTGCAAAACTTTCATTAAGCTTTTTGCTGATACGGTTTGTTATTAACTTGACAAATCTCATTGATATTTATTACCGACTATATATTGATTAAATTGTTAACTCTGCTTTAATACTACTAATACTGCAAGTTTGTCCAATTGTTTAAGGGTTTCTTGTCTACGGCAACCTCGAGGTTTCCGTAGTGTAGTGGTTATCACGTGTGCTTCACACGCACAAGGTCCTCGGTTCGAACCCGGGCGGAAACAGTTTATCTCTTTTCTTCATCAAATTGTGTGACAAATTGCCATAAACTCTACTCGATAAAAGAAAGGGGTTTTTTTACTTCACTCAGGTTTTAGATGAAATTCTGGGAGTGTGTTTAGAATACAAATATTTCGAGTGAAAAATCAAATCAAAAGTTAAAAATCAGAGCTGAAATCATTTATAGCATCCTTAAAGGGGGTGACATACTAACACATTGGTGTGATAGATTTAGCTTATTTGTGTATAGTTTGGTTTAATTATGGTATTAAACATTTATCCAACCATATGTCGTTCCCATTTTAAGAGACTTTTTTCATACATTTTGTTCCCAATTTACAGACAGATTTGTTTATTTTAGAATTTTTAATGCCAAAAATAAGTTATTGAAGCAATTGGTTTTGTTGGATTTGTTACATTCTAGCGATATTTCATTCGGCGATTTTTTACAAATATTTTTCTTCTGCGTTTAATGTATCCAATTTTCCTCAAATTCCTTATTAACCCTAAAAGGAGGAAGGTTTTGAACACATTTAGATTTAAGTGACTTTTTTCGTTTTCAATTATTTTGGCGATTGGATTGCTCCTTTCCTTAATTACAAACCATAGCCTTTAAACTGTTGCCACGATATCATATTTTGAGATAAATAGCTTTTTTAACAAAAAAAAAAAAAAAAGAAGAAAAATGAATAAATTAAAAAAAAAAAAAATGACACGAAGTTCACCAGGTGGCAATGCGTTTGTAAAACGTTACTGCCTGTTTTTATGCTGGTGGTATCATTGGTCTACGAGGTGGGTTCAAAACACAAGGTGAAATTCCAAACTACGTATATTCGACCTTCGATTATTATTTTTTTATGTTTATGTTGTACACTCGTCTCGAAGATATGCTGACGGTTTTATCCATATAGCATGTTTAGTTTGTTTGTGAGAGGCATAAATAAGACAAGTGTTTTCCGTGTTCGGCGATCAAAGAAGTTGCATCAAATTTTCTGTAAAAAATGGAATTAAGTGGTTAAAAACATTTGGAATGTTGACAGTGGTATACGGTGGGAGTACTCTAAGTCAAAAAAATGTTTACAAGTGGTACAGAAGGTCGAGAAAATGTGAATGACGACGCTCGCTCTGGACACCCCAGCAGATCAACAACCGATGCAAATGTTGACAAAGAGAAGAAAATTGTTACGGAGATTCGTCGAATCACAATTAAAAAAGTTGCTAAGGATGTTGGTATATCGGTTGGTTCATACCACGCAATCTTTTCGGAAATTTTGGGCATGAAGCGTATGACAGCGAGGTTCATTCCAAAATTGCTGAATTTTGACCAAAAACAACGCTGCATTGGCATCCCTCAGAATTTGTTGAATGACGTCAACGATGATCCAGATTTACTTAAAATGGACATAACTGGCGATGAATCATGGGTATATGGTTATGACATCGAAACCAAAGCCCAATCGTCCCAATGGAAGAGTCCAGGAGAGTCAAGACCAAAAATAGCGCCGAGTCCGATCAAATGTCAAGGTTTTGCTCACAGGAGTTCTTACCACAAGGTCGTACGGTGAATAAGGAGTATCATCTTGAAATTATGCGCCATCTGTGTGAAGCAATACGAAAAAAACGACCGGAATTGTGGAAAAAAATTCACGGCTTAGCATCATGATAATGCACCTGCTCACTCATCTTTGCTTGTGAGAAATTATTTGGCCAAAAACACACCATTAACATGCCTCAGACACCGTATTCACCAGATTTGGTCCCCTGCGACTTTTTCCTGTTCCCAAAAATGAAGAGACCCATGAAAGGACGGCGTTTTGCGACGATTGAGGAGATAAAAACCGAATCGTTGAGAGAGCTCAAGGACATACCAAAAAGTGCATGTCAGAACTGCTTCGAGGATTGGAAAAAAACGTTGGCACAAGTGTATTATGTCTGAGGGGGACTACTTTGAAGGAGATAAAATAGAAATTGATGAATAAATAAATATTTCTTGAGAAAAATGAAAAGTCACCTAATTTTTTGAACAAACTCGTATAGTACTTCGAGGACGAAGTTGGTGAGGTCAACAGTGACCGCTACAGGTTTATGAAAACAAAATTTCTTTTCACCCGAATTGAACGATATGAAGGCGGACGACAATGTGGACATTTCGCTTGAACTATTTGAGGACTATCTTTTGCGGAAGTGGCGGAAGATCGTACGGTTTAACTCCTCTAGACTTGTTCATATCGGGTTTTCTTAATCCACAGGTTTATGCCGACGCTCCCAAGTTCAACATAATCCAGGCCGTCGTGCTAATTCGGCAAATTGGATCTCTTGAATCAGTGCTCAGTGCGGCTTCGCGTCGCCCATTTGGACGATGTGTATGAATATTCCACACACAATACATGAGACTTTCAAATGAAAAACTGCTTTGTTTGAAAAACATTTTACAATAACTGGTTTCTCATTTGGGCGGAGCGATCTCATTTAACTACATTTTAATAAAAGAAGTCATACCAAATATACCCGAAGTAGTGAAGTGTGATATTGTTTTCACAAGATTGACTTTCATATTTTCCAATTAAAGTTTCATGCTTTGAAATATACATTGTTTTTAACAACATTAAAATAAATTCATCAATACCTAAAGATTTATTAATTAGCTCGTGGTTGCAGATCCTGGGACCAATATTGCAGCAATCGTAAGTACATATATCAATAAGCTTTTATCTTGATGGCCGCAAATTCATAATATTTCCAACATCAAAAAAACGAAATAGTTCTAACAACTTCAATTGTAATACCGTTTTCACAAGGCTGGCTTTTACATTTTTAATTAGAGTCGTATACTTTGAACATGGATTGATTGGAACAACATTACAGTAACGTACAATAACAGCAAGTACGGCAAAACTGTCATTAACCATTTAAAGTGTCAAATACCGTTTGATTAAATGTGATTCACGACTTTTTAATGATTGTAGACACAATAGCTGCTGTAAATCTCTATGCAAGTTTTTAAAATTTAGCACAACCTAATATTTTACAAGATCATATCCAATGACTGGAAATGCTTTCCCCTTCTGGTACCTTCCGTATAAGTTTACAGTTTTCCCGAAATTCCGTCACCTCGATTTAACCAATATCTTTCATCTAGTAACTCGAAATTCAATAAAATTTGGTACACGTTAAGGTTGCCGCTTGTGGCATTTCCTAAACAAAGTGACATGTTTTCTGAAATTGGATTTTTAGTTGTCATTGTCAATATTATTGATCATTATATTGATTTGCACTGTTTGGTAAAACTTGAGAAAAGTCGACAAAGTTGTCACTCAATTTCTGGCAACTCTCGTACAAATTACTGATTTACCTACACATTCCATTATTCGTTTCTTCCAACTAATTGTACTAAATTCAGTTAGGTTTGATAAACATAGTGCGTTTTATGAACTGTGTCTTGGAAATTAATATATAGGTTATTGCGATACTGCCTCACACAGATGACTGATTTAATCCATATATTCGTATCTTTATAGTTTGCAAGTAACCGTACAGAATTCAGTCAAATCTCGCACTACTAATTCGATTGATAAATTTAGTTTTGAGAATGAAAACGGACTGCACTATCATGACCAGTCGGTTACCTCCCATACAAATTGACCGTTTGAACAAAATTTACTTTTTCCTGTAGTCCGTAAATGACCATAACTTTAATTAAAATCTGTTGTAAAGCGTTGTAAAGTTTGGTAAAATGTATAAAAATCGACCAGATAACCCAGCACTTTCTAGTATCTCCCATGCAAATAACCTAATTTAACTCATATATTGATGGATTTACATATTGCATTCAGTAGTACTAATTTCAGTGTCACTCAGCGAGCATCGGTTTTTTATTGAAATTAATTCTGCAAATGAAAGTGGCGTTGCTGTCTCCCTTATGGAACATCACATAAAAATTAACTGAATAAACAATAGTTTTATTCTAACGAAGAAATTTTTCGTTAGCATCACAACCATACGTTTTTTAAAATGAGGCGAGTATTTCGTTTGAACTTCTTCTTCTTCTACTTTAAGGAGACAAAAGTATATTTGACAATGGAATTACACTTCATATCTCATGATGTCAACCAATTGTATTTGCTTGCAATTGGAATTGTATTTTTACAATACAGGCCCCTTAGATCGGGCACGTAACCTCATATATCTCTACAGCAGACAGAAACATTTTCCACATAGCTTATGCGTTGTTTTTTTTTTTTTCAAAAAAAAAAAAAAAAAAAAAATCGATAGTTTTTCTTGTATTGCTTGTATTGGTCATAACATATTTGATAGCAATATTCGCAAAATAGTAAAATTATGTTTGTTTTGTTACTACTTCATTTCCACGGTTTACAAATGGATTCATCATACTGGGATGCAAAAATGTAACTTATTCAAATTCAAAAATATAAGGTTGGCTGTGCACCTAAAAAAATCTGCTCGCAAAAAATCTAGTCCTGTCTGGTGGAAACATTTAGCTTCAAATTTCACGGCCATACTTGGTACAATGAGTTTCACCGTGAAAAATCAGTATAGTGCAAGCCTTCAGAAGTATGCTACTTTTGTTGTAGTTCTTCCATACAGCATTCTTCCATACACAGCATTATTTTATTGTTTTGGAAAATAACTTTGAAGCTAACCACATTCTACGATATTTGTAATTATTTGTTTATTTTACTATTTTTTCCCTCCAAACGCTCATTTACAGATTTATCTTTATACTTCATACCTTATAATAGCAAAACAACTTATCACTCATTTTACTGTAGCACGTGAATATAGAAATATTCATAAACTCAGATTTTTATATTGTTGTTTATTATTTACCCCAGTTTTCGTTTTGATGTATGTATGTATGTATGTATAATTTATTTTTAGACGTAAACAAATCTCAATGAACTTCAAAAATGTTGTATCTAAACCACCGAAATCACCAACTGTGTAAAACAATGTGTAAATCCAAATATACCATTTCTGTTCATAACTATTGGGCTGACCGATGTAATGTGGCGAAATCATATTTCAATAACGTTTAACCATGCCTTTTTCCATCACTTGACAAAAAAATAAACAAACGCATTTTGCTAATTTCTTTGAGTGTACTATGGTTTTGTTGATGTTCCATCAATTTTCTGGTGTTTGCGCCCGTCCTTCCAAGGTCAACAGAACATCTAAAAAAGCTTGAAAAGCTTTTCGCTGTAGAAACAAAAAAAAAGCTTACACGTCTCATAGGATAGTACAATGTGGTGCAATAATAATAATAGTTTGGTATCAAAAAGCGTTTGGTATATTAAATTTGGTTATACCTGATTGGTTAACGGGGATGTAGCTCAGATGGTAGAGCGCTCGCTTAGCATGTGAGAGGTACGGGGATCGATGCCCCGCATCTCCAAGTTTGACTGTATACAATGATACTTTTTTATGCATGTTTATTCTACCACAAAGGGTATGATGATGCCGGTTTTGTGTTTTTTTGTTGAATGATGGAGTAACGAGAGAATTTGATGGAGATGAGAAATGTTATTGCATTTTACTCGAGGGAGTTTGTAGGATAATTATTAACAAACTGAAATTAAATGATTTTAATTATGTACAATTTAATCTTCTTTTTTTGCCTATTCGTTTTTGGAATTCTTGGTGACCAATGCCAATACATAATATCTTATTAATATTCAAATAAATGTATAAATTGTAAAAATAAATTCTCGATTCACTTAAGAGGTTTACAACGCCACTGATACCGATACACTCCTGGATATTATTAATCCATATACTTTCCCTTCTTCTTCTGGTAAGTCTTCCTTTAATGTTTCCGCGGATGGTGTCTTGGAGCAGCTTATATTTTTTATTTCTCATTATGTGACCAAAATATATCGTCTTTCGTTTTTTTTACAGTATTTATGGTATTCTGAGTATTCGTCTGTAAGTCCACATTCCAAAAGGTTCTAGTTTCTTTATATCCATTGCTTTTATATTCCATACTTCTACAGCATACGTATAACAAAACTGATCATACGTACATGTGTTTTCAAGTATCGTCAGTTTGTTCTAATGTTAATGCCATATCTGATAAAAACTTTTTGTACTTAACAAACGCACCTTTTGACATTTTAATTCGGCATCTTTTTTCATTCGAAATATCCCATTTTTCATTTTTTGTAAAGCCGACATATTTAATGCTGCGCACTCTTTATACGCATATATCTCTTATTTTTAGGGGTGTTTGTCGCATAAGTTTTCCTTGCCTACAATCATACATTTCGTTTTTTAGTTATGTTTTATTTATTTTATTTTTTTTTTTATTTATCAGATCTTGGAGTCCTGAGATGTTGCCGACCAATATGGGCATATCGTGGGCATATGAATATTCCTTTTTGAATTTCGTTAATCGATTCTTGAAACATTCTTTCGGAGTAGACGTTAAATAGCGAAGGGCACAATATACACCTTTGCTTAACACGTTTGGATATTGTCATATCTCTCGTCAGTTCCCCATTAACATCAACCTGTGTTGTTTGATGCCTCTATAAGCTTTAATGTCAATAGATGTTAGAATTTCGATTAATTTATAGTTTTGGACTGTATCAAATGCTTTTTCATAATCAATGGATTATATATAAAAATCTTTTTGTGCGTATTTGCACTTCTGGATTAGGATTTGTAACGAAAAAAGCTTCGTGCGTACCCGTTCTTTCCTTAAAACTAAATTGGGATGTACCCATTATCTTTCCGCATTTGTCGTTGATTCTACCGTGAATTGTTTTGAGGAATATTTTCAGAGAGTGGCTCATTACGTTAATGAGCCTATAGTTTTGGATGGCTTTTTTTTTGAAATTGTTGTAAAAGTTGATCTGACCCAATCTTGTAGATACTCACCCGTCTCATGCATAAAACTCAATACTTTTGCTAGGAGATTAATGTTATAGCCATCGATTAGTTTAAATACTTCTGACGGAATCTCGTCAGGGCCGCAGGATTTTTTAACTTTTAGAGACTTTACTGCAGTTTAAATTTCTTGCTTGCTGATCGGAGTTAATTTTTGCGGCTCATGCATAAGCATTTCACAGTTGGATGTAAATTTTAAAGAATGATTTTACTGCTGTGTAAGAATTTCAGAGTATATCTATAGTTTAGATCAATTTCTTTATGATTCGTGACATGTTTCATGCCGTTTCATCATGGAATGATTAGGAAAACGCTGACACAATGTTGAATTTTGTTGTAAAAATTCTTGCTTTGAGAAAAATGGTTAAGGACTAAAACTATAGGACCTGCCACAACATGGAATTTTTGATGGATCGGCGTTAGACAATATTGGGGAAGATAAGTTTTTTTTTTTTTATATCGAAAAATTGGATGCAGCGACGAAGCTATTTTCTGTTTGATTGGGTATGTCAATAAGTAAAATTACCACATTAAGCAAGATAACGGTCGCCGCACCGAAAAAATGCATTGCTTACTTTAAATTGAAACCTTTCACAGTACTTTTTCGTCTGGTTGAGACCAATGCCATTTCTAATTGAAATTCAAACAAAATCTATTGAAATTCAAAAATTCAACACCAATCGATCAATCGAACACATCAATTGAAAATCAAAGTTTCCATTTGAAATTCAAAACACATCAATCGAAAATCTAAATTTCCATGTTATACTCAAATCAATTGAAATTAAAGTACTCCATACGAATTTCAAAACGCATTATTTGAAATTCAAAATATTTCACTGAAATTCAAAGCACACTATCTGAAGTATAAAAAAATTATAGGCTTAGTTCGGCCATTGTATGCTCTACAAATTAATACTTAGAGTATGCTACATGTTTGGATATTCTTCACAATTGAAACGCATTGAAAATTTACCGGCCAGATTAAAATTGTATATGAATTTGAGCAATGGATTCCCTTAAGTAAGTTGTCCAAAAATGGGAGATCAAAGATTGCTGTATGTAAAGAGTATGGACGACCGATCAAAATTGGAAGTTTAGACGACGATTGTCACCGAGCTTTTCAACATTCAAGTACATTCCACCTGCCGGAGGTGCTGGAAATCAGTAGTGTACTCGTCGGGGTGTCCGTACTGATGGAAGCGTACTTGGACGCAATTATAATAAACAGAAGCAAATTAAATTTAAACAACAACAAAATTTTCACGATTCTGCACTAATAAAGATAGTCGTATAATCAAAACAAAAAGACATCAGCTGTTCCGCTCTGCCAAATACAGTAAACAGTATTAACGTATTGATAACTCGCAGTGACTACACCGCATTATCGACCTTAGACCAAAACATCACACTTACATTTTGAGGACTACACTCAGAGAAAAGTTATAGACAGATGGAAAATAATAATTCGCCACCAAATATTCCTAGAAACAGTGTCAGAATGTTCAGAGCTTCAAAATTGAACCAGCTCAAAAAACAAAACCAAAATGTGGAACTTATGGGCCGTGTTGGCTTATAGAAACACAAAGATGTTAAGAAAAGAGAATATTGATATTTCCCTGGTCTTTGGGACTCACTTCACAAAAGAGGTCGATATGAAAATCAGAAACTATTTAGTTTACCATACAATTCACCAAAGCAATAACATGAGTAATATTGAACACTAGCCGACCCGGCAAACGTTGCTTTGCCTTCAAATGTTATTTTTATTGGAAATGTTTCATTAGCAGGAGCAGAAATAATTGCTTTTTAATTTGTGGTTTGTATAGGAGGTACCACTCCCCATTGTCCAATCCCGCCTATATTTGCAGCAGCACTTAAGATATGTACACCAAACCGATGTACCAAATTTTGTTCAAATACCGTAAGCAGGAGCAGAAATAATTGATTTTTAATTTGTAGTTTGTATGGGAGGTACCACGCCCCTT
>JAHXMU010000798.1:547-40153 GCA_019455685.1 Philornis downsi
GTAGTAGTCAGTAGCAGTAGTAGTAGTAGTCAATAGCAGTATTAGTAGTAGTATTAGTCCATAGCAGTATTAGTAGTAGTAGTAGTCAATAGCAATAATAGTAGTTAGTACTAGTAATAGTCAGTAGGAGTAATAGTAGTCAGTAGTAGTCATCATGATCATGTTATTAAAATGTAGTCCTCCAAATTAGTGTTGCACATATCCCTATTAGTAGGCAATACATGGACATTGGTCACATTTAATTCCAAATGTTGTTAATGCAAGTGTAGTAAAAAGAAATGATATATTTTTGCACGACTATTTAGTATAGTATAGTACATATATAGTATATAGTATAGCATGGTCCGATTTAGATCAAATATGCCTCGTCTGGTTCGATAGTTTGTTGTAATTTTGAAAGTAATTCTATTCAGCCTCTCTCATATAAACCTTTGTTCCAATTGGAAAAAAAAAACGGCGACAGTAGATTTTCACGAGCACCTTTTGAGGTGAATTTTTCACAACCAAATCACTAGCCATGGAGGGACAAATAGCGATCGCTTAGTGCGGGATCAATTGTCAGTGAACCATTTTTCAATGTTAGCCATTATTAGAATGGGATGATTTGTTACGATACTGCAGCGATTTCCGAATGGAAATTCGGTGCAAGAGTTTTTGTTGCTTTAATTTGTGTGGCATAGAATTTTTTTGATCTTCTTTCGATTTTTTTCACCTTTTAGCTCTTGGTCGATCGAAACAATATTTACCTGACGGTCGAACTTGTCGATTTTCATTGTTTTATCGATATTTTCGACAATTGTCTTCAAGAGCGTGGTAAATCTTTGGTATCAAAATTACCGGAACGGGGTAAATGAAACCAAAATTGCTTATGATTGACTGCTAAAGTGAAAAAAAAACCCGGATTGAAAACATATTACAAATAGGTGCACGATATTAATAAATTTTACTTGAAACTAATAAGTAAAACTTAATTTGAGCAAATTGTTCTTGATTTTAGTACGCATGAAAATAGTACTCGTACGTATTTAAAATAAGTGTGCATACTTCCTCGAACGACTTTCCCACTTATTTTGAGCAAAGAAGTGCTTGGCGCCATATGCATAAAACGAACTCAGTTTGTACTGAATTTTGCGTATACATATATTTTTAACCCAAATTTAACACTGATCTTTTATTTTTTTTTTTGAGTGTATCAGGTCGCAAACTCTATTGAAATTTCAGTTTGGTTCGAGTTTTGGGCATTATTGAACAAAAAAAAAAAAAAATATGTATATGGGATATTTTCTCTTTACTGATGCCCTTTTTTGACTAGCACTTAAACCATACTCAAGTAACCGAAGAACTGCTAGGGTAGTTTTTTCTGTATGAAATCTTATATTTCTGAAGCCATCTAGAGTAACCGATCACGCTTATACAACGCTAGATACGGGTTACTAAAGCCATCTCTTGGAAACATATTGTAATCTTTTTATTATGCGCTATATTAAGTATTTATTGGAAAATATTTGCACTAAAAACGTCTATCCATTTCAGTGACTGATAAACGTCAACATAAAAAAATAATGAAAACATCTAATTTGCATTTTGATTGTAAACTTGGTTTACAGTTCTATATATGATTTTCTTATAAATTGCAATAAATACATCTCTCACTTTTTTTGCGCAATTTTAATTTTCGTTTGTTGACAAATTTGCATTGATTATAGCCCATTAAACAGCCACACAAGAACACTTTTGTGGAAATCCCTTTCATATAAAAGTATATAATTATACAAGTATATAGAGCGAATTTTTAACCGAAAGTAGTGCAGTGGTGTTGTACATAACGACACGTAAATTATAATTCATCATTAGTCAAAGTCTAAAGCTGTAAGCAAAGAGGGCGTCAAAATGTGTAACACGAACAAAGAAAGAAAGGTATGCGAGCTACTGGAGCCAATGGAAAAAACTGCATAAAATGATAACGAAAATATTGCCATAAATCTTTTTGTGTTTTTTGTTGTGCGTGTGGGTTTGCTGTTGCCTTACAACGATAACCACCCACAACTCCAATCATAAGTTCACCTGGTTTGTATGTTTAAGTTTTCGGGTTCTGTGTACCGCCAAGTCCAAGATGAAAGGTATGACAACATCAGCCACAGCAATAAATGTTTTTAAACTTGCGTATAATAAATTACTTCAAATTTATTATAATTTTTTTTTTTTTTTGGGTATACTCGCGATGTCGCAGAAGTTGGTGTGAAAATTTGGTTAAAAGTTAGAATACGTCATGAGAGTTTGTAACAAAACAAAGTTAGTGGCCGCCCAATACACAATGATTAATATAAGACATACCAGATTTCAAATGTTTCACATTTTATGGGTGTGCAATCTTTGCAGAGATAAGGGCCTCTTATTGGCATTAGGACACTAAGATTGCCGGTAAACTATATGCCGTAATATCATGTGAATACTATTTTAAAACTATCCGGGTAAGTTCTAAAGTGAACTAGAACAGAAATTTAAGCCAGATGAACTTACACATACCTTCGCGCAAGGTCCTTTTGGTTTGCAATGCAATACAACTGACAAAAGTTTAATTTACCAGAGTCTATAAATTAGGTATAACAGGAGAAAAAGTAAATTTCCATAAGTCGATCAATATATATGGGTGGTTCAGGAAGGGTGGGATTATGCTCAGGACTATGTTCATCAAGCGCATGATGTGTGTCAAATCTGATTGAATCCAGAAAGGAAAACATGAGACTAAGAATATAATATACGGATTATAATGGTCATTTGTATGGGAGGTGTCAGAAGGGCATGGTTACTTCACCGATTTTCGTCACGTTGTACCAACCCAAATCATTTTGAATTTAGAATATAGGCCCATTTATATGGCAGTTACCAGAAGGGGTTTGACAGTTCAGTCCATTTTCATTCTCGTATTTTAATTTAGCAAATGCTTAACGTACTCTATCAAATTTGATAGAATTTAGTGTAACTGGATAAAATATATGAACTTAAGAACATATAGATTATACCAGAAAAACGCTTTTTAATTAGTCGAGTTTCTGTAAATTTACCAAGCATTGTCGAGGAACGCAATGGAGAAAAATGTAGGTTAATACAGTATGCGAAATAGAAGTTACAGGAAGAAATTTCGATAAATCGATCAATTTGTATTTGGAGGTGCCAGAAGGGATGGATCGCTATAGATTATTTTCAATCCCTGTGTATAATCGGCCGTGACAAGTTTTAGGATAGCCAGCTAGTTAGTCAGACGTCGCTCAATAGAATTAAAAATTTATGAAACACATTTCAAAAGATATTTTGTACTTTAGATTTTCCCTTCTGGATGTTACATATTTGCCGTATTCTACGATATATACCTTTATTTCAAATCATATTCATTTAGTTTTCAACTAATGATGTTTCCTGTTTAAATGTCTAACTGGCATAAGGGTTGCAAGGGGAAGTTAGTACATATTCAGAAAATCCGTTCCTACTCTCTGTAGATAGCATCAATCAGCTGTTTCCTGTTATTTATGAAAAGTAATCAACACTTTTTTTTGACTGTCCGTAATGGAATGTTTGAATTTGAACGTGCTCGTACATACATTTACATTTACGGCTGTTATACCACAAATCATCAGAAACTGTTCATGACATATTTTTGAGTGCGGTGAGTAAAAATGCATGAACTTGCCGCAACTACAGGCATAGTGTTAACAAATAATATTGAAAATAATATTGAAGATTCGACCGCGAGATGTGCGAGACAACGTGATGGTCGTAAGGCAGTTATTCAACACAGTTCAGTTGCATTCCGCAACTCTTAAAGTTCCCCGAATGAATTATTACATCGCTGTCATTTATCAAACCAAAAAATTGCTGCCGATTGGTCGCCCTTGAGCAACACATTGAGGTTAGGTTATAATTTCTATTATTAGAAATTAAATTATGCTTTTGTCGCTTGGAGTGCTTTCTTCAGACGGTTCAATTGTTGACAGCGCAGGTTCGAAAAAGTGTTTAGTTGTGTGAGAAGCGGCTCATAGTAAATTATTTCCCACCAATCCTCCTAAACACTTACCGCTTTTCAATCATGAACGATTTCGCTTGATGTTGTCGTAAGTAACCCACTTCTCGTCACCAGTCACCATGCGGTTTAGAAATAGATCGATTTTGTTTGATTCAGCGGCAGTTCGCAGACGAATACTGGGTCCCTTACAGTTTTTTTTGTGTTAACTGATGTGGCACATCGAACTTCTTTTTGCGTTCAGTTTCATTCAAGGGTTTTTTGTTCAATATTGACATTTTCCACAATTGGGATTACTGAGCGTGGCGCGTCTTTAACATGAAAATTAATGGAATGGAATCGACGAAACCAAAATTGCCTCTGATTGACTGTTACAGTATTAGGTTCATAAACATTCACTTTATCAACCGTCTAGTTTGTATTTTCAACTTTATCGAAGAAAAACTGTAAAGTAAAGGGTGTCCCAACAAAAACGCAAGATTTAAATTTGGCGCTATTCGAAGTGTCATTGTTTGACATTTGAACAATTGTTATTGTTTACTAGTAGAAGGTACGAGCGCTACACGAATGACGCATTCTCATTGTGAAATTGTTTACCAAAATGGTGAAAGTTTTGCGTCTACAGTTCGCAAATTGCGATCAATTTGGGGTCACAATAATGCTCCAAGAGAGTCAACTGTAAATAGAGTAATGGATAAATTTGCCAAAACTGGGTCTGTTAGTGATGTAAAGATAACAACGCGCCTTCTACCAGGTCGATCGACCGAAAATGTCACAGCTGTGGGTGATGATGCCACTCAAACTACATCCACCTCAATTCGACACCGAGCTCAGCAAATTGGTGTCTCCAAATCCACTATGCAGCGAATTTTGACAAAAGATTTGCATCTTCATGCATACAAAGTTCAATTGACTCAGGAACTGAAGCCAGCTGACCATGGACAGTGAAGGGAGTTCGTTAATTGGGTATTGGAGAGACAACATGAAAATGCTGATTTTGCCGATAAAATCATCTTCAGTGGCGAGGCCCATTTCCATCTTGATGGCTTCGTCAATAGGCAGAATTATCGCGTTTGGGGTGAGGAAAATCCTCGAGTGATTCACGAGAAGCAAATGCATTTTCAACGTGTCACTATGTGGTGTGAATTTTGGGCTGGAGGAATCATTGGACCTTTTCTCCTATGAAAATGAGGCATGTCAAGCGCAAACAGTCAATGGTGTTCGGTGTCGTGAAATGATAACCAGTTTTTTCGTGCCTAGAATTGAAGAAATGAATGTGGAGGTCATGTGGTTTCAACATGACGGCGTCACATGTCATACAGCCAGAGAAACAATATCTGTGTTTTACTTAAAATTTAAATTCTTGTGGGGACACCCTTTATATGTTGTACTTTCTCTTTGCTGATGTCCGCATTGGACTTCACAAAATCCCCTAAGTGACATCCTTAGCATGAAATCTTATCTTTCTGACACCATTTAGTGTAATCAGATCAAATTTTTACAAAACGCGATATAAAAGCTTAGTAGCTTAGTAGCCATCTATTGGAAAAATAATGTACTTATTTTTATTATATCTTGTGTTTAATCAATAAAAAAAAGTAATTTTTGTAATTTTAACATGAAAAAAAACGATATAACTTTCCGAACCATTCAATATACATATATAAATCGATGGTATTTAAAATACTTTTAAAGTGATAGTCGAAGTCGAATGCAGGATTGCATCGTTTTAAAATTTAAAATTTGAAAAATATTTCCTGTCCAGTCAGAACACTGACATATTTTCCTCTTTGCCACTCGTTATAGTAGGCGTAGACAATAGACTAAGTTGCTCAAGTAAAACTCACAAAAATATTTTAGAAACCGCTTTAAAACAACTCAGTCTTCAGTCAGTCTTCCATGCAAATCGAGTCACTAAATGTAAATTTTTCCTACACCTTGTTGGCCATGTAATATTTTTATAGCAAAATTTGAAGGAAATTATATTTCCATTAACTGAAATAAATCAAATTAAGTTACATTTATATGATTCAAATTAAAGCCATATTAACGTCTAGTTATTTTATTATTGCGTTATTTCTCTGTTGCCCAAGACAACATGAAGGATCTTCAAATTCTCTGTCAACATATGTGTAGCCTCATATATACGCTTCGTCTTAAGAAATTATTAACCATATTAAAATTGCATCACATACACGCGCCAACACACACATATTCAAATTTCAAAAATCCTAAGGAAAAAGTGAAGGTAAATTGTTGGCAAATAAAATTTTTTCATGTAAGTTGTTTTCCATTTTCTTGATGTCATTTGGTTTTTCTGCTTTTTTTGCGTTTTCAAAGAGATAAACAAAGACCGGAGAAATTTTAAAATAATTTCCACTCTATCTTCAAGCGAGTAACGCAGAGCCGAATTGAGGTCATTTTTAGAAATAAAATTATCATCAGAAGCTCTACGAAGACGCAGAGGCATCAGGCGTGCCAGAAATAGAGATGAAATGAAGAAGTCAGGCAACAAGCACTTATCTCTTTTACTTCTTGCTTTTCTGTTGTACCTCTAGCCGTTTTTGCTTTACATTTTGAATTTGAAGATGATGCTGTCGGCTTTAGCACGTCCTACAGTCACTTGACATATGTGACACACCTTTTGACCCATATATCTCTTTTACCATTACACTTAAAAGCCTAAAAGGTTTATATGGCAAATGCAACGAAAAAAAAGAAGAAGAAATGAAAAAGCACAAGCATAAAACAGAATACTATAGATAGCAAAAAGGACTAGAGCAAAGGGGATATATCCAATAGCTATCTTGGAATGCACATGATAAAGCTGTTGGGAGCACCCACAGATCGTTGGGGGGAAGGGTGCCACTAACCTGCACTCGTATGTATGTGCAAAATCTCAAGTAGGTTGTTGTGCAGTAAGTGTTAAATAAAAAAAATTAACACAATTTTTGGAAGTGAAAACATCTGGTATTTTTCTAATTAAATGTGCACAGATATATTTAAAATTCTACTATGTATGTGGTTTGAGTTAATGAAATGACACTGTCAAAATCTTCTGCAACTCCCAAAAATAGAGAGTGACCTCCTTTGTTAACGAATAACTAGAACATTTTATAGTTTGCTTTCCGTTTAAGACATCTAATCAACCCAAAAGCTTTTGAAGTCTTTAGAAACTTCTCTCTGTGTAGAAGGCGTAATAAAAAGAAATCCTTTATGGTTCCAATGTATGGCTTTAGTAATCTGTATCTTTCGTTATATAAGTGTGATCGGATTATGCTAGCTGACGTTAGAAAGATAACACTTTATGTTCAAAAAAGTATTAGATGTGCAGCTAAGTTCTCGCTGTTTTTTTTTATATAAAAATGTAACTTTATTATGAAAACATGTTTACAAATGATTCGTTGAAAGTGTTGTTCATCGCTAGCAACAACTTTTTCCCATCCTCCTGGTAAAACTCGATTTCCGTCACGGTAGAACTGTTCATCTTTTGAGGCTATTCACGAATCTAGTCATTTATGAGTGGAACTGCTGGTCAGCCAGACCGTGTGCCATCGAACGGAACAGACCGGAACGGATGGGGTAATACTTCCCATTTCAGCGTTTCCAGGTAGGCTTCAACGAACTTGGGCACGTGAGGCTGGGCGTTGTCATGCTGAAGAGTAACTTTTTCGTGCCTTCCTACGTATTGTGAGGGCGGAGCTCGGTTCAATCGCATTAATTGATATAGATACCGATCCCCAGTGACGGCTTCCGTTGTTTTCAACAGCTCGTAATAAATAACACCGACCTGACCCCACCAAATACTGAGCATAACCTTCGCAGCCCGAATATTCGGCCGAGGTGACGACGTGGAAGTACGACCGGGCTGCCCCCTTGATTTTATTTTCTCCATTTTTCATCACCCGTTACAACACGATGAAGAAAATCCTTCCTTTTTTGTCGCTGAAAGGACGATCAACGTCTCTTGGCTTCAATTCATAAGGAACGGAAGTTTCTTGAATCATTATCAACGCATACAATCGCTTTGAAATGGCTTGACGGGTAACTCCTAATACTAAAGCAAAACTCTACCTGGGTTTGACACAGATCCCCATCAACCAATACCATCAATTCAGTGTCTTCGAAGGGGTTTCGTCTTCCTTCACGCGAACAGTCGTCAACATCAAAATCACCGTCTTTAAAGCGGCAGAACCAATCCTGAAACGTTGTTTCACTTGAATCAGCATCTCCGTAGACGTGTTGAAGCTCTCTATTAGCTTCAGCCGTCATTTTCTTCGATTGAAAGAAGAAAATCAATATTTCGCGCATGTGACGATTATTTGGCATAAAATTATACATATTCACGCAATCAAATGAATATGACGTCAAAAGAAAATCACTATTGTGCCGAGGCGGTATGTTTACCATATGCCTAAGCCTCACTCATGACATTTAGGTTATGACAGAATCGACCAGCACCATCCCACCATCGACCAGCTGGCGCCATCTATTGGCAAACAGCGGGAACTTAGTTGGGCATCTAATACTTAGACAGTTTTGGGATTGCTTGACTTAACATTGTTTGAGCACGTGTCAAAGAAGGGCACCAGCAAGAAAAAAGTGTACGCTATATTATATAGTATTTCTTCAATAAAGCCGAAAACGCCCGCCAAAAGAAATGTGAAGTGATCCTGATACGCAATTTTGATTTCTCCGATTCCATTCCGGTAATTTTCATATGAAAGATACGCTACGCTCTGGAAGTCTAATCGTTTTTTTCTCTATAAAGCCGAAAACGCAAGACAGGCGAAATTTGAACAGTGAATAATGTTTATGATCTTGATACGCAATTTTGTTTTCGCCAATTTCATTCTATTAATTTGATTTCAAAGATGCATTACGCTTCGGAAGTCTAATTGTATAAAGTGTTGATAAAACAATGGGAACTGTTAAGTCCGACCAAGACCGACTTCTAAATACTGTAAATACCATTACCCAGGGACTAAACATTTCGCCGAAAACCCATTTGGATCCACTTGTATAACGATAAATACAAAACGAAGCTCGATGTGCGGTAAATCGCTACAAAATTTGCCCATTTCCGAAGCGCATAATATGTGATAATGAAAATTGGGTCATTTACGACAATGCCAAACAAAAAAGATCTTGGTCAAATCGCGGTGAACCGGCGCGAAAGGTGACCCAGTTTGGATTGACGGTTAGAGTCCACGGGGGTTTAATGTGAGTCTCGCCGTGAAGGCCTTATCTACGGTGTGCTTATCACACCGGGCGCATTACAATGCGATTGTCAGCCAAGTTAACTTGGACTATCTAGGAATAGGGGCTGGCAATTTTGGGAGTAATAGGAGGAATAGGAGAGGCCGCGCTGTTCCAGTTTCTGGCAGACAATTTTGCTGGTGAAAAGTTCGCTGTGACTGTGCTAGTTTTTTTTTTCTTCCTATAGAAACGAGGGATTCTATGAGAAAAATTTAAATACCTTCAAAATAGCAACATCTATATGTATAAGACAGGATCATTCTGGCTGTGCTAAACAAAACCTTCAATGTCTTGCAGAAATAATGGATTTCATTTTAATACATTTTAAACTGTGCCCGCCATAGTTATAATTGTAACTTTATTACCTTGGCATTATAGATGGAGAATAAATATATTAATCGGAGAGTTTTCGATTATAATTAAATAAACTCTTAATTTCCAATTTAAATAAGTTTTCATGTGATTTGTTTCCGCCCTAAATAAATTGTTTACATATGCAAAATTTTAAATGTAAAATATTTACAGAATCGACCCTGATCTAAAAACAAGAATCTGATGTTTATCTCATCATCTTTGAAATATGTTCGGCACTCTTGTAATAAAAATGCAAAACACTTCTCAGAAACCGTGTTTTCAACTCCTTTTGTTTGATGCTTCGCAAAATTGTACGAATGTGAAAATGTAAAATAATAAAACAATAGATTTATTATTCATAACATTTCAGAGAGCCTTGCGTGCTCGCAATAAAATCGACCAAAAGAAAAATAAAAAAAAGAAACGTGTAAAAGAGAACAGAAACCAACATTGCTATGATTTTTACTTGTTTTTTAGTCTACATTCGGCCTTTTTTGAATCATATATTTTTTTCGCAATATTCCACTTACTCCCTGTTGTCACGAGGACCTGTTAGGCACCACCCATATAGCACAGCAACAATATTGCAAGGAGGCGTCCGACGCAAAACATCCTTTGTTCAGCTTTCGAATGCTCAACGTATGATTTATTTATAACTTTTTGTTTAAATTTCTCGTACAGATTTCGTTTGTGTTAACAAGTTGTTGTTAAAAATGTTTACATATTACATTTGGATATCCTTTTCTATCTATCTATGTTTTATGCTCTTCCATAATTGCTATTTTTACCTGTCTAAATCTAGTCGTGAAATTGATTATGTTGTTGAAATTGATTACAAAATAAATATCTCAAAACAAAGCTTGTAAACCAAGAAACCAAGCGACCAATGTGGTCAAGAACGGTAGAAAATTCGGAGAGTATTCACCAGTCTGTCCGGACCCTTGAATTCGGAACTGCGTAGGTGTATTAAATGTACGTAAATCATCAATACACCGCATTTTGCACAAAGACTGAATGCTGCACTTCTACAAAATTCTATTGGTGCAAGAATTAAAGTCCCAGGATGCCAGTGAGAGGCTTGACATCTTAAACCCAGACGATCCGAACCTTTGAATTCGGAAGCGCGCAAGTGTATATTACACCGCATTTTGCACAAAGACTCAATGCTGCACTTCTACAAAATTCTATTGGTGCAAGAATTAAAGTCTCAGGATGCCAGTCAGAGGCTTGACATTTTAAACTCAGACGATCCGAACCTTTAAATTCGGAAGCGCGCAGATGTATTGAATTTACGTAAATCATCTTTACACCGCATTTTGCACAAAGATTCAATGCTGCTCTATTACAGAATTCTATTGGTACAAGAATTAAAGTCCCAGGATGCCAGTCAGAAGCTTGACATCTTAAACCCAGACAATCCGAACTTATGAATTCGGAAGCGCGCAGGTATATTGAATGTACGTGAATCATCATTACACCGCATATTGCACAAAGACTCAATGCTGCACTTCCACAAAATTCTATTGGTGCAAGAATTAAAGTCCTAGGATGCCAGTCAGAGGCAACAGACAATTGAAATCTTTTCAAGGTTCACCAATATTTTGTTTTCGGATACAGCTCACTTTCATCTTAATAAACGCGTAAATATGCAATACCCTCGTTATTGGAGTGCTATGAATCCGAAACACAAGCAACAGAAGGTGCTTTATTAATTAAAGTGACCATACGGAAGTAACGACCCTTGCTTTTTTTTTTTTTTTGAAGATAAAAGGGGAAGTTCTGTAACCACACTAGATTTTGAGAGGTATGTGGGGATGTTAGACAACTTCCTGTTGCATGAACTGCAAAACATTCCTGGTAACCAAAGAGCAATATAACATGGCTACAGCAGAACGGAACAAGGACGCACGCGTCCAATACGAAAAATTTCCCAATAGAGGTGACATAATTGCTCTCCATGCAGTCCTGATTTAATCACTGTGAACATTTTGTAAGGGGTTATCATAAATCTAAAATATATGCCAATAAAGCGACTCGATTAAGGCATTCAAAACAAGATATCCGTCACGGACTGGCAGCGCAAAAAGAAATGTTACTGCTCTCTTAAATGTGTGTCACAAACGCGAGGACGATATTATTTTTCGGAAACAAATTTAAAAATTTTATCCTTTAATAATCAACATAAACTGAAGCTTTTTAATCGATTCCTTAAATGTAAACTTTTATGGGCCTCGTATTATGCCAACGGCTATCTGTAGCATTTATCATAGTGCAAAATAGATTGTTCTTTGGCTTATGACTTTTAAAATCTGCCTATAAATTCTTTAATTCGTAAGGAATACTATTAGAATCCATAGTAACTACGATTACTGCCCCTTCTTAGACTAGGAACAGTTTTTATGTATTGGCTGTAGCATCCAAAATTCCATGCGGAAAACGTTTTACTCTTTCATGATTTGTGTTTACCGGAGATAACGGATTAATTCATTACCTTTGGGGAATACTGTACGACTCCTATACAAGGAAAAAGAGCAAACATATGACAGAGCTTCTCATATTTATGAAGTTTATATTCTATCTATTCAACGGAATCTGCAGTACGAATACGTCAGTACAAGAAGTTTTTTCCACGGTTGGTCGATTACTGGACTAATCGAAGTGTTCTTAGACACGTTGAGGCGGCCGTCGCTTAAAATAATGATAGGTGACTGTGTCGGGGATTGAACTCGCGATCATGCCACCGATGGTTGCATATGCTAACCATCGCAACACTCATTTGAAAAAAAAAAAAAACACTTTATTGGCTTTCAAAAATAATTTAATTTGAACGATGTCGACATTCCGTGCGAAATCGTTACCTACCAAAAATATTGGTTTTGTTTTGTAAACTTCTTGTCTGCAATAACCTGACAGGACAAAAACCAAGTACAGTAAAATCACAAGGTGAACAAGGAATTTTTTCTACAATTCTGCCATAACCGACCTGACTATGTAACAATTTGCACCATCTTGTTGAAGTCACATCCATTTTAAAAGGCTTCTTTTTCTCGACGTAGTTCTACAAAGAAAAACTCATCTTCGCGTACCGTCTTGTACCTCAAAATTAATCACTACCTAGCAAAAAAAGTGCATCCAAAGAAGCAAATATTCATCACAACTTGTGATAGGGAGGTGGTGAAAAATTGCCTAATCACCAATGAAATTAACGGAAGGAAACACTATTTAAGGATGCCTCTTCCCTACATATTCACGAAGGACGAGAGTGTAATGAAAATTCTAACTTCCATTATTTAAACAAATTTTAGTTTATATTGTATTTTTATTTGTATTAAAAGTCAGTTTCTTAAAAAGCTTAACCGCAGATCCCAACGGATTTGGTATTTTCTATAAAAAAAAAATTGGACAGACAGGCAATAAATTAAAAGGACTCGAAGTTTATATACACCATTTGCCATGAACTGCAGTTCAAAAGATAGCACAGCATCTGTGTGTGTATATATACTTCATTTGGTCACTGAGTATCATGTAAAGAAGGAAAAATATAAGCTCTAAAAGGAGCTTCTTTAAGCTGTTTATCAAAAATGATGTCTTCGGACCATATCATGTCCTTTAAAAATGTTTTTTTGGGGTACT
The DNA here is from genome assembly GCA_019455685.1 of Philornis downsi. Classification (NCBI taxonomy): domain Eukaryota; kingdom Metazoa; phylum Arthropoda; class Insecta; order Diptera; family Muscidae; genus Philornis; species Philornis downsi. Next base: position 13,812 of record JAHXMU010000798.1, read on the forward strand.
TTATTGGAATGCGCTCTTCTTTAATTATTAGGAACTATAAATGAAAATAAACCAATTTTTCACTATGGCAGTTTTGGAAGTGGTTCACAATTGATTCATTGGAAGTGATAAATAAATCTATGGAAATGATGGAAATTTTATTCTTCCAATTTTCTTTGCTAGGTGATTATATTATTTTGACACAGACAATTATTTCACTTCTCACCGGTTCAAGATACGTTCGTTCGTTGAAGTTCGTTCGGTTTTTAAAAGAAATTTATTTAAAAATTTATATACAAGAAAACAATTATTTTAATCTATTATATAATCTCTAATATTTTAATGTATTTTAACATTTTCTTCCCAACTCTCTGGGAGCTTTTTGATTCCTCTCTCATAAAACTGGAGTGGTTGCTCAGACTGTGAAATAGGTGATAGTCGGATGGACGAGGTTTGAGGTTTGCGGTGGGTGAGCTAAAACATCCCACCCAAACTCTGACAGTTTCTGACGGTTCCGCAAGGCAGTGTGAGGCCTCGGAGAGAGACTGAGGTATCCACACATTAAGGTTGCTCACAAATTCGAGCGTCTTTATGACCCCGTGAAAGGTTGAGGCTGATTTTTTGATTATTTCAACTATTTCCGTAACTGTTGCACGGGGATTAATAATAATTAAATCTCTCATCTCCTCGGAAATAATTTCTTTTGGTCATCCTAATCTGGGAGCGTTCATTACAGAGAAGTCGCCCGTAGAAAATTTTTTAAACCATTTCTGGCAAATTCTTTATAATAATTCTTTATAATGGAGTATAATTTGCATAAAATGCTCTTTTTCGCTAATTGTTTTTTCTAATTTTTAAAACTTTGTTTTTTTAAACGCTATAACCACTCAGGACTAGAGCGAGAACACAAGTTTACAATGCTAAACAGTTTAGAGAACGGCTGGGAGGAAGTTATAATAGTGTTTGAAGGAGCTCTACGTTATGAGAAGAGACGAATGGTGAAGTAACGAATTAACCGAACAAACTTTCCCAACGACCCGATATTTCTGTTTATTATTATTATTAATATTGAAAACTTATTTCAAAAACAAACAATTTTGAATAAAATCGGAATGCAGAAAAATACGATTGAAGTTTTGGCCTACAGTATTTCTATTTCACAGGCATTTAATGGATTAATTTTTGATTTTGTTTAGCTTTGCAGATATCTACACCTAAAAATTAGCATTATTTGAGCATTGACCACTAGCTTTTTGATATTCCTGTATTGCAAAAAGTCAAAGATTGTGCGAATGAAAATCGTGAGTTTAAGGCATTCATATTACGTTGTTAGTTTATTAACAAAATCTTATATCTTTCATGCGAACTTGTAATCGTTCCTAAAAATGTTCGAAAAATATTTCTTTTCAACTTTTGGTTTTGACAACATTCCATTTGAACTATTGAACTTAGTTGCAGCCTTCAAGGTATTTCAGAATGTGGCAAATGCCATTCAATTACACTTTTTAGCCGTTTGGCAATATGGCTCTTTCATTTGCGTTTGGTGTCGTTATCACCAAACAAATGCTTAATGTCTACTTTTATCTAATGTAATTATAGTAATTTATACAGTTAATTAAAACTAAAAGCTATTAGGCTTTGGCCTAATACATTTGAAAGCTTTTATATCTGAGAAACTTCGTTGAATACATTGGTTTTTTGTTTTTTGCTTACATTTTCCTTAAGTTTTGCTGCAATGTTATCACAAAATTGTGTGTTACTTTCAGCTAACGCATCGCTTAACAAATCCTTTAGTTAAAAAATATATTTATCTTAATACAATTCGCCTTTTTTTGCTGCTCCTCGCCGCGTCTACTGACCGTATCGTTTGGATGCAAATGTTAAGTGAAAATATTGTTGCTCCTTTTCGCTTCCATTATTACGAAACAAACAAAATAATCACCAAAGCAACAGTAAATAATCCAACTGCAATGAAATTTTCCAGCTGGAAAAGAAGAAAACTTTCGGAAAAAAAACTACAAAACTAAATAAATTTTATGTATTCCTTGACTACACACAATTCTTGCGTACTGCTGTTTATAACAACCAGTGGAAACGCCAGCAACAAACAACAGCTTAGACACGGAAGAGAATTAAATTTGTACTATTCTCACAGTTGAAGCATTCGCTGTGTAAGTTAACAAGTCGAGAGATTTTGGAATCTGGTATTTGTAGAATTTTAAAGTTTAGCTCTATAAATTTGTTAATTTCACTAAAATGCTATATTAATTTAATTAGTCTTTGTTTAAAACTATCCTTTATCAATTGTGCTTTAGATTTAGATTTCCTGTGCTGTAATTTGCTACTTCTGCCCAGTTTTATGCGGCATAGAATTAGCAGTTTTGGAATAAGTAGTGAGATGATACGGTACATTTGTGGGAAAATGCTAAAAAATTAATTTACAGTGATGATTTTATTACCTTTAATTAGTCAATAGCGTATTAAGGAAATTAACATACCTGAAAGTAAAAGAAGTGACCCAAATTAATAATGTTTATTTGTCTATTTTAGTTAGGCGTTAATAATGTGTGTAAAGTTATGGTAAGCTGCTATTTCAAAAGTTAAACTCCCCCTATTCGACCCCATTTTAATAGATTTTCGTTAGATCCTTTGCACTGAATCAAACATTGTACAGGGTGGGCCATAAGGGTGTTTGCGGTTTAAATATTCAATTTCTCGGTTTTCTTTTTTTTTTTTTTTCAATTTCTTGTTCGCTGCGCCGTGTCCGAGCGTATTACGAAAGCAATAAATCAGTGATTACTGCACACCGTTTGTATCGGCAGCCGACATTGTGGAGCGTGTTCGTGTTTCAGTTAACGACGGTTAGAGCGAACAATTATTGTAACATGCTAGCAGACTTTTTGGTGCCAGCTTTGCAAGAACTTCAAGGCAATACCTCGAGGATGTGGTTTCAATAGGATGGGACCACATGTCATACGGCTAGGGTATCCATAGAGCTGCTGAAAAATGTTTTTCCTGGAAAACTCATTTCGAAAAGGGGGGGATATTGAATGGCCCCCTCGTAGCCCCGATCTCTCTCTATGCGATTATTTTCTATGGGGCTACCTCAAATCGGTAGTCTACGAGAATAATCCGATCAATTTAGAGCAGTTGAAGAGGAGCATTATTCAGGAAAGTAACAAAATACCGAGAACAACTTTTCAACGAGTTTTCCAAAATTTGCGACTTCGGTTCCAAGAGTGTCAAGCAGCCGAGGGAAGCCATTTGGACAACATTATTTTTAAGTCTTAAAAATTCCCATGCTTCTACTACTACTACTGCTACTACTACAAATTCACAAAAAGATAATGTCAACTGTCAATGGGAACCGGAGTTTTTTTTACCCAGAATTGCGTCGAAGACGTATCCGTTTAAAAATCATTTGGCTCCAGCGAGATGGAGCAACTGCACACATAAACAGACCAGTTATGGCGGATCTCCAACGAAAATGCAAACAAACAAATTAATATCTAAAAACTCCGCTTTCCGCTGGCCTCCAAGATAATCTGACCTGATTGCATCAGACTATTTTTCTTATGAGGTTATGTCAAGCAAGAGATGTACGCAACGAAAGGGATGTACTTAAATGACAACGATCAAGTTCAATCTGACGGACGGATGAACTAATTTACTTACTTAGACGGCGGTTAGAATAGAATTTATTTTAGAATTTGCGCCGCTTGTAAAAAACAATTCAAAGTCTGGTCTTCTTCTACATTTTGTCGCACTAAGTCCTGAAAACTTCACAGAAAGGGATGTGTTTCCAACAGAGTTTTGCTTGTCTTGCCCCATTAAGTTCATTGTAGACGACTTTTCATACGCGTAGTTTGATTCAGCCAATGTAATCATTGTATTTACGGGCGTTTAACCTGTCGATGACGGATGTCCTCATGAATTGTAGGACATCGGTATACTACGATAACGTTTAGGTTTTTTGCGCTTCTTTTCAACTTTATCACCCTAAAGTTAGACACGGCGCAGATTTGATCGGCTTTTTCTACGTCGTCCCTAGAGTTCGTTGTCGAAAGTTTTTCGTTCTGAAGCGTTTTGGTACATCCTCAAAACATGATCCAGCCAATTCTACCACTAACTTCTGATGCGCTTCATCACGTCGACGTGGGCATACAGCACATTCACTATGTGGTCCATACGCGGGCGGTCCCAAAACTAGCAAACCTGATGTATAGATGGTGGCAATAGTTTAAAAAGAATTATATTTGTGAAAAGTGGCAACCTTATAAAACATATGTTTTAGGTTTTAAGGTGCCACATCGTTTAGTATTCTTATTTGAATCAAAAGTATACCATCTCAGTGGTTACCGTTTGGAGATGAGGAAGCTATGCGCAAGATGGGTGCCGCGCTTGCTTTCAATAGACCGGAGACAAAGGAACAGTCAAAGCAGTGGACTGGAATGGGATCATCTACAGGCAAGGTGTGAGAAGTTTCAGTAGAGTTTTTGGCGACGTTTCAATAAAGCCGAATTTTTGCGTCGATTTATAACCGTGGGCCCACCACTTCACACCTGAGACAAAGGCACAGTCAAAGCAGTGGACTGGAATGAGAGAATCGTGTCCAAAGAAGGCGAATATGGTTTCATCTGCAGGCAAGGTCATGGTCATTGGGTCATTGGGATGTGCATGCAATTATTTTTATTGAAAAAACCATCATCGGCTAATATTATGCTAATTTATTGCAGCGTTTAGATTAAATTATGGAAAGAAGACCACATTTGACGAAAAAGAAAGAGTTGTTTCATCAAGACAATGCGATAGTTCACACATCCACTACACACATCGTATTCGATTATCGGACTTGAATAGAAAATCTATTTCCAAACATGAAAAAGTGACTCGATGGTAAAAGATTTCCCAACAATGAAGAGGTGGAGTTTGCGGTTGAGGGCTATTTTAAAGAGTTGGCAGTTCTTACTAAAGGGTGGCGCATAAGTAACGTTAGCGGTGACCATATTTAACTCGTGAACCAATTACATCTTATATGGGAAAAGATGTAACATATGTAAAATTCTTTGCAAAGAACGTCGCCTGGTGGAAGTTTCAGGGTTTCCTCAATACTTGGTTGCACTCGAGCAATGGTCACTTAATTTCGAACTGCACGATGTCTTCCAGCTCGCGGAAGATCACAGACAGCTCCCTGTTGTCCAAAACGCTGAACCAATCGGTAAATTGTTGGAGCGCTAGGAGCATTTCGGACATGAGAAAAATTTCGATATGATCTGAATAATCGAATGGTGACTTTCAAAGTAAACTTGAACAACTTTGGTTCTCTGTTCTGTTCTCAGCCTTCCCATCATAAATTCCTCAAGTATTATTTAGTTAATTCTGTAAAGAGGCGAAAAAAAGACAAACAAAAAATGTATTTACTGATCAAATCTTAACGCTACTTATGGGCCACCCTACATAAACAGAGTGTAGATGCTATTGAATATCGCTGGAGAAAGTGTATTGAGCTAAAAGGAGATTATGTTGAAAAATAAAGAACTTTTCTACCATTTTTTGTGCCTTCTTTGTTAAGTCGGTTAGTTTTGGGACCGTCCTCGTGTATAGAATCGATTGCGACTTCCTTTAATTAATTACATTTGCAATGATTGCCACATTTTTGTTAACATACATTCAGTGCAGAAAAGTCTCCTCTTTCCTTGCGCCTCTCTGCCAACAGTAAATCGAACCAAAGAATTTGTGGATGCAAAGTATTGAGTGCAGAAAGTTTTCATTACGCTCTCAAATTTCATTAATTGACTTTTACAACATGTCATTCGATGCAAACTACACAATCGTAAAATAAAAAAGAAAAATATAACTTTTCTTGAAGTTTTTTGTTTTTTGCTACCACTGCCACATAACCAGCAATTTTGCTAGTAGTTGTTCTTAATTAATTTGCGAAGATTTCGCAATAAAACTAATTACACAAAAACTGAACTTAGTTCACAATTCCTTTCGGTGGTATTCTTTCTTGTGGGAAGTCTAGATATGGAGTCAAGTCAAAATCAATATTTGTTAAAATATTGAAAGCGATATTTGCGATTTCTTCGCAGGAAAGTTTTGCGCAATGAAATTAAATTTGAAATGATTTTATTTTGCAGATAAATATTTGATCCTGGCAAACAAGAGGAACAAGAGAAAAGGAAAACTTTGAAATTGCCCGATATTTGTGGCACTAAACTGTAAACTGTAAAGTTTCTACAATAATCGAATATAGGTTAAGACAATTCTCTTGATGTAACGGAACGACTCCAACGAGATATCTTTATATCTTTCAATATTCTTCATAATGAAAATTGGTTTATCGTTAAAACAAAAAAAAAAAAATTGCCAAAATATCTTTTGGAGCGTAGCGGCTTCGACAGCGGCAGAGAAAATAGCAAACAGCAAAGAAAAATAAATTTCCGCTTCCTTTTGTTGTACGTTTTTGTTTATTTTAGCCATTAATATTGTTAGCATTTTTTAGAGCAAATGAAATAAAGAAGAAAACTTTTAAATAAAATAAGGAAATGCTAACAAAGCAACAAAATTTTGTCAACTATGGGGAAAAATGTGTTGCAAAAAACTCAAACAACGAGTCATAATACAAATGTAAGGAAATGGAAAGAGGTATTATGAGACTAACTAAATACCTTAAACGGTAATAGTAATAATTAGCTGGAAGTACTTTGGGAAAACTTTCATCTGATTTGGATAAATTTGAATTATAAATATTTTAAACAGCGCAGATAGTGTTGAACTGAAAGTAGATGATGTGGGAGATAGACTTTTATTTGGAAAAAGTTCAGTCACATCGTATGAAGTTTTATGAAAGTATAAATAAATGTCCAATTGAATGAGGTTGTACACTTGCAATGTACGAGTACGTAAGGACAATTATTTTGACTACCAAAGCATTTTTCGCAATTTACGACATAAATTGAAGATCTATAGGGTGTCCGTCAGCAAGGTACACTAATTTGATTCGCCGCCATTTTGGTAAATATTAGTCTTGAAAGTTCATATTTGCAGTCGTGAAGTAGAGACGTGGCAAATTTATTTTGAAAAAATATTCGATAAATCAACGTGTTTTAATCGTTAAAACATTTTATCAAAATCAATCATCGATTATTGTGACGATGAGAAAGAAATTTTTGGGAGAAATAACGTACCAACAAGACGCACTATTTATCGTGTAGTGAATGATTTTGAAGAAAGAGGATCTGTAGCTGATAGGGCCAAGTATGGACCACAACGTACTGCAAGATCGGAAAAAACATTACTGCTGCTCAAGAAAGTGTTCAAAACAATCCATCAACCTCCATTGGACGCCGTGCTCAGGGGCTTGGTCTTCAAAGAACAACGTCGGCCACAATTTTGCATAAGGATTTGCATTTGTTTCCATTTAAGATTCAGTGGACACAAGAGCTTCTTCCACAAGACCATTTACACCGCCGTACATAGCCAATAGGATGTTACAGCTCGTCCATGATAACCCCGATTTTCATGAAAAAATCATAATGAGTGACGAGGCATTTCATTTGAATGAATATGTGAATAAACAGAATAGTCGGTTCTGGGCAATGGAAAACCCTCAAATTATCGATCAGTCACCTTTGCATCCATTAAAAGTGACAGTCTGGTATGCAATTTGGTCAGGAGGGATATCGTGATATGATTGACAACTGTTTAACGCCACAACTGCACGTTTTGGGCTTGATTAACATGTGGTATCAACAAGACGGTGCCACATCGCATACTGTCAGGATTAGAACGGAATTACTGCGAAACCTCCATCCACAACAAGTTATTTCAAGAAATGGTGATGCTGATTGGCCTCCACGGTCGCCTGATTTGACTGCTCTGGACTTCTTTTTGTGGGGATATCTGAAAAGCAGGGTTTATGCAAACAGACCTGAAACGCTTGAGCGACTCAAACAAAACCTTCATGATGAAATTAATGAAATACCGCGTAAAATGTGTGAGAATGTAATGAAAAATGTTTTCAGAAGGGCTCGCATTTGTGGGGCTAACAGAGGCGGACATTTATGTTATATTGTATTCCATACATAGTTGCCGACTTTAAATGAAACATTTATCAATGTACGATTCATTCTCTCTCATTTAATCAAAAATTATAAACAAACAAAGTAGTACACCTTCCCGACGCACACCCTGTACAATAATTAAGGTAATGACCAAAAATGTGCGTCCCGGCAAACTGTTTGTTCCGTAATGGGAAATGTGTTGCAACAGATGACCCCATCATGTGTAAGGTGCTGTAAAAGTTATCTCACAATAGCCGAAACCAATCAAATCTCTGACACTATACCTATATTGTGAAATATAGTGCGCCCTCTATGTTCGTATATTACGATGGCAACAATTTTCATAGCCTTGCAAATAAATGAAAGTTTCCTACCCCGTGGAAGGAAACCAGCACGGGCAAGCAGCCAAAGAAACTAAAGGAATGGCAAAGAAAAATGTACTTCTGATTTTAGCACTTTCCGACAACACCGGGGTTTATTTCTTTATTTTTTTTTTTTACTTTTTATTATTTATTTGTATTTGTAGTTTTCCTTAAGGACAATGCTTTTCAATCATGACAGCATAGCAACAAATTTAACACAAACAGCTTACATAAAATGCATCAAACAAGAAGAAACGAAACGTTATATCCTTAATGCAGGACTCTTACAAATACATCTAAAGGCTGTCTGAGTTGGTTGCCGAACATTCCAACACACAAAGTACCTGTATGGAATCACAGCCAACCGCCGAAAGAAAAGAAACAGAAATTTGGGATTTACGGGGTTTTCATATCTTTGCGATCTTTTAGGTAACAGACAAATATTTGTTACCTAAAAGCCATTGATTGTGGCCTTAACTTATTCTCTTGCGGTATTGCCTGCAGATGAACAAATCTTACATGAGATTCTAAATTCAATATCAGATATTTATTTGTATTTAAATTTGTATAGCAAATTTGATTGTAATTAAGCAAAACATAGACTTTTAGTAATATTTCTGTGCTAAGTAAGTTGATTACTGATTAATGTATAATTTTCGCACAAGACATTTACGTGACGGGTGAAACAGCAAGTGCTATTATAGCCGCTCACAAGAGGACTATTCTGAAATTTAAATCAAATTCACACGTCTCTGTTGCCAAAATCAAGGAAAAAACTGGTGTAAGTGCAAGTGTATCAACGGCAAAAAGAGTTATTTTCAAAGCAGCACACTTGCAACGCTTGAGACTTAAAAAGAAACTACCGCTGGACAATCTCCGTAAGGAACGTCGCCTCAATTTTTGTCGTACGACTATGACGTGGAATAGAGTGTGGAATAAAATTATATTTTCCGACGAAAAAATATTTAATTTAGAAGGTCCTGGTGAATATAATTACTACTTCCACGATCTTCGAAAAGAGGAATACCTACTCAGTCGATTACATAGCCGCGAAAGTGGAGTTATGGTATAGAGTGCGATCTCTTATTATGCCACAATAGAGCTCCGGTTTCTCTCTGCAAAAATGAATGCGACTTCATACAAAGCCGTGACGTAAAGAGGTTTTCCTGAAGTTAAAAACGTTTTCGGAGACTTGGAATGGAAATTCCAGCATGACAACGCGCCAATCCATACCGCAAGAGTCGTCAAATCATGGATTGAAAACCAAAATATTGAGGTTATGAACTGACAGCCTTACTCTCCGGACTTAAACATTATTGAAAACGTCTGGAGATGGCTAGTACGCAAGGTGTATGAATCAGGCAAGCAATAATCAAAGAAAAGTGAACTAATTAATGGAATTAAACAGGTCTGGTCGTGTATTTAGCTGGACCTAATCAAACAACTGTATGATTCTTTACCGAACAGAATATATGAATGTATTCTCAGCCAGGGCGGAAGCCGCCACTACTAAATTTTACTTAAAATACTTATTTTAAAATTAGATGTAAACAAACAATAATATCATTAATTTAGAAATTATGTTTTTGTAAGCGACCAAAAACTGAATTTAAATTTCTGACTTTTTTTGTGTTTAATGTTTTAGTACCCAATTCATTGAAATGAAAGAACATTTATGTTATAGAATTACAACGAATACGTGAAATATTATTTATAAAAGCACAACCAGTTCGTTATAATTATTATTTTGGAAAAAATCGAGCTCAGAAAAATATTTAAAGGGGGTGCTATTCAAGTGAGCGACACTGTACATGTGTCTGACGAACACTTCAAGTCGTTGTCGAGTTATCGACAACTCTTGTAAATGCTTCTCAAGCCGTGATGTTCCGAATCGTCTTTAAACGGTAGGTTCCGTTGTGTGAGTCTAAAAATATAATAGAATTCGTGTAAGCTCATTAAATGTGTTCTACGACCCATGACCTGTAATCCGTCATCGACAGGTGAAAAGTCTTCTTCAATGAAGTCAATGGCAAGGCAAGCAAAACTCCGTTGGAAGCACAGAATTTTTGTGAAATTTTCAGGACTCAGTGCGACAAAATGTAGAAGAAGACCAGAACATCGCAGTGCGTAGTATTGTTTTTTTACAAGCGGAGCAAAGTCTATATTAAATTCGATCCTAACCGCGATCTAAGTAAGTAAATTAGTTCATCCGTCAAGTTTCTGACGACGAACTAGTCTATTGTGCATTACTCTGTGGTGCAAAACTCATGGTTGAATGCAAATAAACTTCTGTCTGGGCAAACTTTTGGCGGCTGTCTTACATGGCGATGGTCTACTAGTTATTTAACTATAGGTATTCCGGATAGTTCTCACACAGAATATAGGCTTTAGTTACCTGCCAATATTCATATTGAAGCTTCCAGAAACCTTCATCATTTTTTTTAAGGCTGACTTCAAAATTCTCGGTGACGCATAAAATGCTTCCGTCGTTGTTGTTACAATACAACCTTTACTAAACTAGTATAAACCTGCATTCCAATTTTAGTCTCAACGAAAAATGTTAACGGGGAAATAAAAGCTTCGTCTTCCTTTACTTGCAAATGTTGAAAACTGTTCGCTCACAAAATTTAAATATAACCAAAAGTAATAACAATTGCGCATAATTTTGTAGATGTGATTACAGGCACTTTTCAATTTAAAAAATTTAATAAAGTGAAACTCTCATATTATCACCACGAACCTTAAGAATTAATGAAAAATGTAGTTTTGAACATTTTATGACATACTCTGTTCGGGAGTGAAAGAATTGTATGATGAGATTGTTTTTCTTTTTTTATCCTTTTGGTTTGTTTCTCCATCCAAAGACATTGCGTGAGTGAACGAAAGTTGTTAACGAAAATCAAGCACCTTTTGGTAGGTGGCTGAAATTTCTTTGAAATCTGAACTCGTTATAAGCAATTTTCTTTCGTTTTGGCGGAATACACTTTGTAAATGTAACCAATGGCAACCCATGTATGCATTATCGTGCTTTTAATGGGAAACTGGTCTTAAAATATTAATACACGAAACATGAGCGTGATTATTTTGTGTAATAAATTGTATTAAACATGAAGTGAAGATTTCAACTCTTATGAAAATTACTTTACCAGTGCGCGACTGTGCTCTCTGTGTCGTTTAAATTGAGTTTGTGTGTGATTTTCCTTCCTGGGCGTTTCACACATACATTTTGATTCCTTTCAAGGAGATTACACTTAAAATCGATTTCTTCCTTTAAGTTTGTCTTCATGTGTCGTTACAGTTAGTTTGAAAACTTTATCGTCGAAAGAATTTTTTCCACGTTTTCTCTTTGTTAGTTTTCTGCTAAGGTGTCCTTTGTTTGGTAAGATTTCTTTTTGCTCTCGATTAGAAACACATGTGTTTCTGTCACGTTGCAGGGTTACGCTTCAATTGCCGTGAATACCTTTACGCCACTGGTTTTTTTTCTGATACCTGGCTCTTACATATTTTATATACTAACCTGGCAGTAAAACTATGCAGGAGTACAAAATATACGATTTTGTGTAGACTTAATTACGTAATCACGTTTAGCGGATATCAGTGAAGCGGTAGAAAGTGTTTTGAAAAGTTAAAATGGATATGGTAGCCTTGAATTCTTGGTTGGAGATAAATTTGTTTTCAGTCAGTTATTATGGGCTTAAAACTCGTTCTGTAGATAATAAGTTTTTAACGATGTTAAATTATATTGCCATAGACGATGTAGTTCACACCTACATCGTTATGCTTGAACATCTCATAATCAACCCTAAAATCCACCCTGGTTGTGAACACTACTTGGAAGCCAATGATACTTGGATGGATTTCAGGTTGCCAACAGATGTAGTTGTCATTTTGGATCGATAGTTGAATTGGAAATGAAACGTTTAGGTGCGGATAAAGAAATATCTGAATATGGTTTACGTATGGCGGAAATCTATGAGTAAAACTTGGACACTAAATCTTGCCAATGTACGAGTACAAGGGCAATTCAATTACTTCTTTGAATCGAATAAGGCGACAGTCTCAGGGCGGTAGCATGTTACTTACTTAGATCAAGATTAAAGTAGATATTTTTATCTACTGAGCGCTGCAGGTATATAAGAATTCCCAGCATTTTGGTCCTTTGTTCTCCTCCGATTTGTCGCACTAAATTTTGATAGTATTTCAAAAGCTTAGTTTATCCAGGGAAATTTTGTTCGGCCTTTCTGTTTTTTCCATTGATTTCATTATCCATACTTTTTACACTGTAATGCTTTAATCCTTGCATACAGTGTGTTCTATTCAAGACTCATACATATTATTAAGAACGCCAGTGCTGTCTTTTGGTTCCATGTATTTGTCGGAGTAGTTTTCTGTCTAAGCCGCTCAGAACTGATCCATCCTCTTGTGTCGTAACAAAGAATTCATTACTGTGCAACCAGACAGGTAAGATAAGTTTCTTTTACAATTGAAGTTTGGTTCGTTGGCGTCAGTGAAAAATTAAATGGATAAATTAAAACATGGTCGCGAACATCTTGTTCGCGATGTTCATTTTAGAATGCTACATTAGTATTTTGAAAAAATTTTCTATATAGATCAAAATTTTCCACAAATAATTGGGTTTCAAGAAGACGCTAGATGTCACTTTTTTCTATAATCTACACTTTCAATCTTCAATCGGCTAACATCTTACTACAGATTTTCTTTTCTTGAAAGTTTTGCGTCATCTGTTCTCGTACAGAAAAGATACAATTTGTTTACATTACATCCCACGAATGGGACAGAGAGTTCCTTACATCAATTTCTGCCGTTTTTGCATTCGATAATGGTGGTTGGAGGATCATTTACTACACTTTAATAGACGAGGGTTCGTCGACATGATCCAATTGCTCAACCGTTTATACACTGCCGATCAACCAAATAGACACTCACAATTTTTTTTTTTTTTTTTTTTTAAATTGAGTTTACAACTTTTTATATAAATATAAATGGGACACAGTAATTTTTTATTATTCAGTAATCAATTTAAAATTAAACAAAACAAAAATTAGCGTTCTAAGCTTACAATTAAATTTTTAACAATTTTTTTTGTAGGTTTACCTCAAAAAGTACCCTTTTTTATCGCTCAACCGAATCGACTCAAGGACTTTAATTATATCTAAACCACAAATTAATGAAAAAACAATGTAAAAAATAATTTTCTTATAATATTTACACGCTATTAATAATTACTCATTATTACCACCTTTATTTGAAATAACTTCAAAAATTGTGAATCGTGAATCGTAAAGTGACTTTAAATAGTCCAAGGACACTTCGCTCCAGGCGTTCAAAATGGCTGCTTTTAATGATTCGACGTTTTCAAACTGTCTGCCAGATTGATAAATATTACGCATAAGCCATCCCCATAAATTTTCGATAATATTGATATCAGGAGAGTACGGAGGCCACTCCATCAACTTTACATTTTGGTCATTTATCCACTTTTTTACCACTCGAGAGGTGTGTATTGGGGCATTGTCTTGTTGAAATGCCCAGGGTAATGATCCAAAAATGTTCGAAAAATGGGGAAATGCTTTTTGAAGCAGTTCTTTGTATTTATTTGCATTCATCCTGGATGAAACAAATTGAATTTCAAATGGCCCATAGTAGGATATTGCGCCCCACACCATAACACCTCCCTCACGACTATGATGTCGGGTTAAAAAGAGTTCCTCCTTTCTTAAATCATCGAAGTAATAGTTAAAGCCATCTGGTCCATCCAAATTAAAACGTTTTTCATCAGAAAAAACGATTTGATGCCACTCCCTATTTCATGCCATGTGATTGCCGGCATATACACAGCGACTTTGCTTACGAACATCGGTAAGCGGTGGTTTTTTTTTTATTTTTAGTCTCTTTAGATCTTTAGCTTTACGGATTACACGTCTCACGGTAGCTATATTGACATTTACACCCAAATTTTGGCGAATTTTGACGGCACTAACGATGGTCGTTAGTGCTTTTCTTGTCGGCTTATGCATATTTTTTCCATAACTCGATAGATTTCTGATAAAATGACTCACAACAGACTGACTTCTACCGATTTTTCCAGCGATTTGTCGAGTTGTCAGCTTACTGTCATGATACGCCAATATTTTGCCTCTTTCCTCTAAAGTTAATGTTGTACCACGACCCATTTTATGTTTAATTATTTTTAAATTGCACCAAAAAAGTGTACGCAACTTTTTTGTTCGAACAGCTAATCAGAAACTAAAATTACAGCCTTGGAGTCTATTTCGATGATCGCCAAAAAAGCACATTTTTTCGACATTGTCAAAGCAAAACAAGAATATTTAATAACTGTAAATTTTTTGCATCCTCTTCTTATCGCAATTCGTTTGTCTATTGCTTTGCTATAAAATAAATAACAATACTTGTTCAATAGCTTCTTCCACAAAGAAGATAATAAAAAATTAAAAGAAAAAAATCTGTGAGTCTATTTGGTTGATCGGCAGTGTACTATCAACGTAATCAACCTATTGCATCATGTGCGCTTACAATGCATGTACAGCCACGACGAAATTCCATGTGCTACTTAACAAAATAACTTCCATTGCTTTTGATAACGAAGGGAGCGCTTAGCCTTTCATTGGTTTGGAAGACGGTTTTTGTCTAGACATAATTATTTCCATTTTTGTCAAATTTCACAAGATTCAAATAATTTTAGAAAAATGTAAAATATTGTACAGCAGTTCGCTGAAATATGGCAATTAACTTGAGTCCGAAATTAGAGGTGGGAAAATATAAAAGTTCAGTTTTTTATCCATCCTCTTGTCCATCTATATACCAGTTTGTTCAGTGAATTTTGTCTTTCAATAAGAAAAACATGATTTCATTATTTGGAATACCTTTTATTTTCAAATACTCGTATAATCTCTTTGAACTTCAATACATGTTTTCCAATATTATTCTAATTTATAGATTCCACCCTGAAGTGAGAATCTGGAAGGGTATCAGGATATGCTTTCATGGCAAACATTAGCTTTTCGTCCGATGAATATCGTTTCCCACGCAGACATCTTTTCGAGGTATGAGAACAACCAGAAGTCGAAGGAAGCTAAATCTGGTAGATATAGGGTAGATTTTGCAACGATTTACCTGAAATAATTGTTTTATAGGTTTCGAGGTAATGTGCGGACAAAATTCCTTTCGCGTACCACTTTCTTGACCGATTTCTGAACTTTTTGTTGTGCATGCTGCTACTTCCTTAGCCTCTAGTTCTGATGTAGGATCATGGTGGCAGAATCAATTGCAATACTTAGTGGTGGAACGACATAAAAATGCCTTTTAGTCCTTCGTTCCTTAGACGTAGAGAAAAAATGACTAGAATGTGTTTTCGTTCCATTGTTAGCAAATGCCACGCCCGATTTTCTGAAATCTAAAGTTCAGCTAAAATTTTGCTCACATTACTTAATAGGCTGCCTAACGTTTCTCTTTCCCAGAAAAGCGGCGATCTTCCAGTATTTTTTTACAGTATTTTTTCTATGATTTCTGATGTTGATGCGCTTTTTCAAAAAGTAGATGCCCTCAGTGTGGATCGCCTTTTAGACTTGTACGGTCACGTTTATATTCAGCAACCCATTTTGTGTTGTTCGGATTGAAGGCGTATCGGCCTTAAAGACTTCTAACAATTGTTCTCAAACTTATTTTAGTGATGCACTTCCCAAAAGTAAAAAATTTTCACCAAACGATAATCAGTTTTATACTTACAAAAAATGACTGTAAAGTATCAAATTTAATCAGCTGTAGACAATCGAATAGGTTGACGGATTTACGGGCATTTTCACTTGTGCCTATAAAAACCAAAATATAAAAAATATAGAACCGTACCGTATCTTATCGATCAAGAGAACATATTGAACAACCTAGTACTCGTATATTGAACTAAACATTATGCAGCATCGTAGTTTTGTTGCCAGGTTATTACACTTACCTCCATCCAGAATCAACGGTACGGAGAGCGAGAAAGAGACAAAGGAGTTTGAACAAACGACAGGAAGAAAAATAGTTTAACATTTCAACTTTATTACTCGTACGGATTCTTCGATTTCCTTCTCCTGAGGTTGGCTTTTAAGTTTTCAATGCCTTTTTATCGCAACATTGCATTTTCACTTGTGTTCTCAATCACTTGTAAAATTATTTAAGTTGTAGTTTTTTTTTTGTTGATCACGTGAAATAAATTTAAAGAAAAACAATGGTAAAAAAAAAGACTTCGCATTAAGTTTATTGGAATCGTTTACCCTGACTGTAGCCGTGCTAATGGCGGAATAGTTTAAAGGGTAGTTTACATGTGTAGAGACCAGATGTTCATGAAGTGAAATGTGTCACTTGAAATATGATCTTGAGATATGTTGTTAATAGTCGAATGTAGGAACTTCTGTTCACTAAGTTGTTAATTTCTGAATCTCTGTCAAGATTGTTGCTTTAGGACAGTAGATTTGCATTTTCCTAAAAATGTGTGAGATTCCTTTAGTGCATTTAGAAATCTTAATTATCTTAATGCTGAGGAGCATTTCTTGTGAATCTAATTGATTAATAATTTCTTTCGGCATCTTAAGTTTAAGCTAACAAAATCGAAACACTTGAATTCGTCTTCTAAAATTTGTGTTCTCAAGTGAATACTCGTAAATCGACAACTAGTTTGAAACGTTATTTATTATTCAAATCCAAATAGGTCTTTTTCGCTTAGAGATAGAGATGAGTGCTAACGGGTTATCCGTTTTTCGGCTTTAAAATTAAAGTTGAATAGAACGCACATAAAGCTATGATTTCGATGAAACTTTTATTTTATTATAATGCTTGAAACTCACCATTGTGTACGAAATAGAATGTGATTTAAATGACCGCTTCTGGATTTGTTGTAGCAGTGGATCTTATTGAGGTACATTTCAACCATTTCGACCACTTTTTCGTACATTTCAAGCGGTATCTTGACGATAACTTAAAGAATGTTGGTTTTCAAATGCTCCAACGGTTTGGGCATTATCTGCGTAAACACGGTCTTATCCCCATAAAAAAAGTGTAACGGCGTCAAATCGCATGATATTCGTGATCAATTAACGTCGCCAAAACGTGAAATTACGCGTTCTAGAAACTTCTCATGCAGTAAAGCCAAAATGCGTCATGTTGTGTGACTCGTGGCACCGTCTTGTTGAAACCACATATCTATCGTCCAGTTCATAATCTTCAATCGCAGGTCAAAAAATGTCGGTTATCATAAGGCCATAGCTCTGAATTGACTGCAACGGTTCCTACAGCATCATCTTCGAGAAAATACGGCCCAATGACACATCCCGACTATAATGCGCACGGAATAGCTACTTTTCCCGGATGCAATGGCTTTTCCACAAGGACTTCTGCGTTCTCCGAACCTCATATGCAAAAATTTTACTTGCTGACGTAACCACTAAGTAAGAAATGAGCTTCGTCAGATTTTGTTCGAAAAGTCAGCATAGAAAGCTTGTTGCTGTAACACGCAATCAGCATTTCTACGGCGCTGTGACTTGTTAATGGCTTTAATAGTTGCGTGAGTTGGACTCCATATGGATGGATGTGTAAATTCTAATGCAAAACGAAAAGTTCCCACGTTTGAATCACCACTTTTGTGGTAAGTTTTAACTATTTTTACGCGTTCTTCGGCTGCTAAACCATTTATATTTGTAAATGACAAACCTTTCACTAAATGAATAACACTTCAGGTAACAGGTATTTGACATCGAACTGTATATGACATAATGAATAGTTGAAGCATATCCGACAGCAAGGAGGAACCAAAAACGCTGAAATCTTCAATAGTTTCATAAAAGCCATACAATAATCTATCATAGTTTCGACCCTATTTGTTACTTTATAAAAAGTAACATAAATTAGCATTCCGAAGCTGCTAGATAGGATTCCTCGCCGGTGCACTGATCAAAATATGTAACAGAACGGATTGTAAGAATGATTGAAACAAATTACTGCGGTTAAGAGCTAAGGCGTCGGAAAAACTTCAGCCAAGGCCAGGATAATAAAACAAATTTTCAATAGTGTAGGCATTGGTCAAAAACAAAAAAAAAAAAAAAAAAAAAGAGCGGTTTGTCTCAGGAGACTAAATAATAATTAGAATTGGCATTTTTTTTTTATCTGTGATTTGAAGTTCATTTTGAGGTCTTCATTAGTCATCCACTCCAAATTGGGCTCATTAGATAGACCAAAGGTCGAAAAAAATTAAACTACTTATCAACATCCCAAAAATAAATATCAGTAAAAATTACGGATGACATAAAATGGTATTTTATCAATCAGAGATAGAAATCATGAAAATGGAAAAATTGAAAGGCGTAGGCTAAACGTTAATTCTATAATACGACTGACACTAACACGATATAATCTTATTGGGCTATCTCTCACCTAAATTCGACACCGAGCTCAGCAAATTGGTGTCTCCACATCCACTGTGCAGCGAATTTTGACGAAAGATTTTCATCTTCATGCATACAAAGTTCAATTGACTCAGGAACTGAAGCCAGCTGACCATGGACAGCGAAGGGAGTTCGTTAATTGGGTATTGGAGAGACAACATGAATGTGCGGAATTTTCTTGATAAAATCATCTTTAGTGACGAGGCTCATTTCCATCTTGATGGCTTCGTCAATAGGCAGAATTGTCGCATTTGGGGTGAGGAAAATCCTCGAGTGATTCACGAGAAGCAAATGCATCCTCAACGTGTCACTGTGTGGTGTGGATTTTGGGCTGGAGGAATCATTGGACCTTTTTTTTTTTTTAAGAAAATGAGGCATGTCAAGCGCAAACAGTCAATGGTGTTCGGTAACGTGAAATGATAACCAGTTTTTTCGTGCCTAGAATTGAAGAAATGAATGTGGAGGGCATGTGGTCTCAACAAGACGGCGTCACATGTCATACAGCCAGAGAAACAATATCTGTGTTTTATTTAAAATTTAAATCTTGCGTTCTTGTTGGGACACCCTTTGGAATGATTAACTTAGTGCATCGGTCATCATTTAAAGGAAGGTAAATAAATGTTTTCTCAAACACTTTAAACCAAACATTTTGGAGCATAAATGAAAATACAACCAATGTTGTAATGTTGTAATTGTTGTATTAAGTTTCGCTAAAAGTGATATGTATGCATGGATTGCAGTTTTAGAAGTGGTGAAAATGTAAATGTAAATTGAAAAAAGGCAATAAAATGAGCTTCTGAGTGAAGTAACATTCATCAGTTATGTTTTAAGCTATTTTTTAAAGCTACTAAAAGAACTTAATAAAAATGAAAATAATAATTTTTCCAATAAATAAACACGATTTATTTGTATTTGAAATATTATTTGAATTTCTGATGTAGTCACATTCATTGCAGAGAGGAAGATAGCTAGTCTTTTCAATAAAAGTTATTTTCCACCGCATGTACAATAGCTGAACACCTATAGAAACCGCAGTTGTCTGAGATCTTCCGAAACAGCTTGCTGAAGTTCCGCCTCAAACGCAAAAATAGTATTGTGGAGGAAACGGTGATACTATTTTAAGAAAATACTACTTCCTGAACTGATGAAATATGAAGTAGTTGGAGTGAAACTAGTTAAAGAAGTGGTGTGTAATGACATTAGTCGTAACAAAAGTAGTTTGTGGCCAGTGAAAGTTGCCGCAGAAGTGTTTCAGATCATAATTGTAAAAGTATATGGTTATCCAATTTTCGTTTTTAATTAAAGTGAAATAAAACACATATAAGCTCTGATTTCGATGTAATTTTTACTTTATTATAATGCTTAGACCCTGCCATTATGTACGAAATATTGTCATTTAGATGACCGCCTCTGGATTGGTTGCACCAGTGGATCCTTTTGAGGTAGTTTTCGAAAAATACATCAAAATGATACATGCAGACCATAAAGCGCGCCAAACAGTCAACTTTTCCACATCACTTTTGGATTCTCCGAGCCCCATATTCGACAATTTTGCTTGTTGACGTAACCACCGAGCGAGAAATGAGTTTCATCGCTGAAGAAACTGTTGTTCGATTGAAAGCCCACGTTTGAATCGCCTCTTTTGTAGTTAGTTTTAACTATTTTTACGCGTTCTTTGGTTGTTAAATGATCCATGTTCGTAATTGGCAAATCTTTCACTAAATAAATAACACTACAGATGGCAGCTGGTTAACACCTGACAGCCTTGTCAGACTGGCGGTTTTGAAACCACTAAGAATATAATTAATGGCTACTATGCAGGTCAGTTTTTGATTTAATATTACTGGGTCAAAGAATTCAAGATTTATTAATCGTATAGGATTTCATGGGAATTTTCATTTCTTTCTTAATTTGTTGTAAAACAATAAATTTGAATCAAAAATATGTACTTTAACGTGAGGTTTTATTATGTATGAGGGGCAGCTAGCACATAATGACCCCAAAAAGATATGGTTCTGCACCATTTCTATACTCGTATAGTTCAATTACATCAGTTTCATATCAGTTCTGTTGTGCACAACTAGTTCTGAAATGAGAGTTAGGAAACAATTCCTCTAAACCTATGACATCACAATATTAAAATATGATTGTAAAAACGGGAATTAGTTCTGTACGAAAATACTAGTCTCAAATTAGTGTCGAGCTAGAACTTATTTGTAGAGGGTTGTTCGTTATAAATGTTGTTCTCAACATTAAAATAATTCATCAAATTGGAAACGCATTGTAGTAATTTGGTTTTTAGGGAAGTTGTTTGCATTCTGCCAAAGTACTGCAAAAATCCTTCTATAATTTTTCCGACTGTTGAATTTCGAACGGGTGCAAAACCTGAGGTAATTTTGGACACAGTTATCGATCACATTTACAAAACGACGGTAGTGAAATTATTTCTGAGACATCGGTAGTGAAAAATGCTTGAAAACAACCTTCGTTAGATGGATGGTGTTTGCTTATTAAGCCTACTGTGTGACTCCAATGATCACCCCGTCCTCGTTTGTTTTAGTGACAATAAGAAAGTGTAAAACAAGAACATTCATTGACAAGAACTTTTAAACACAAATCCGAAAACTTTACTATGCCAATCGCAATGGCCTCACGCTCCCTGCCATTCGTTATTGTGTGAAGCTACAAATTTGCAGGATGGTATTCTTCTATACTATTTTTTGCTGCATTCTATATTGTCAGATGCTTTCGTTGTGCCTTCATTTCTTTACACAACATTTTTCTTTGTGTGTACGTTGAGATTCATCGAATTTTTTGTGCACTTTATTTCCTCAAGTTCTCTACGCTTCAAAAACTCAAAACTACTGTAGATTTTACCAGTTTAACGATCATTGTTGGTAATGTTTGTTAACTTTAGTATTCACATTCAAGTGAATCACAGCAAAGGACTGTGTGTGAGTGTGTAGAAGAATGAATTTTCATACATATATATATACATATGTGTGTTTAAGGGCAAATACATGTTTCTACGTGTACGTGTATGTGGGTGTGTCAGAGATTTAAGTAAACTAAACGTTGTTTTGTCCCTTTTTCTATATGATTTGTTTGACTTCTTCCCCTTTATTTTCTTCTGGCGAACCACAGTAGAAACTACATTTGAAAAATCGAGAAGAATCAGTTGTGAACAAGTTAAGAAAATATTTAAGACAAGTTGAAATGAAAAGTTGACTCCCAGCATTTTTTGAAGATGCATTTAGGGCGTTCTTTATTATTTATCAGTACGAGTGGTTTATTCTGTTTCAGTTGCTTTGAAGTGCTGGTTGAGAGCAAAATTATCGTTATAATTGGGGACGAAAAAAAACATAGTAAATTATAAAATCATATATTCCTCCTTGTTTAAGAATATGTTGCTGGGTTGTTGCATAAGGGAGTTTTAATGGTCCCTGAAGGGAATGTTAGAATTACAAGGCAAAATTCTCCAAACAAACAAAAAAGTTGAAAAAATTTCTATTATAATTTGTTGTTAGGTGTGCAACTAAGTTCTTGCTGTTTTCTTATGAAAGTGCAACTTTATTATGAAAACATGTTTACAAATGATTCATTTCGGAGTAAAATTACAAATTTCTGGCAAAACTCGAATTCCGTCACTGTAAGACTATTCATCTTTCGAGGCTATCCACGAATCTAGCCATTCCTTGATGTCGTCATATGAGTGGAACTGCTGATCAGCCAGACCGTGTGCCATCGAACGGAACAAGTGATAATCAGACAGTGCAATATCTGCAGAATGCGGTAAGATTTCCCATTTCAGAGCTCCCAAGTAAGTTTCAACGATCATGGAAATGTGAGGTCGAGCGTTGTCATGCTGAAGACTCAATTTTACGCGCCTCTCCGCGTATTGTGGGCGCATAACCTTTGCAGAGTGAATATTTGGCCTAGGCGACGAAGCAGCAGCTTGACCGGGTAGTCCCCATGACTTTCTTTTCTTTGGATTGATATAATGAATTCATTTTTCATCACCCGTTACGGTACGATGAGGAATACCCTTCCTTTCTTTTATCGCTGAAGCAGTTGTTCACAAGCGAAAGACGATACCCAACGTTCCTTGGCTTCAACTCATAAGAAACCCAAGTTCCTTGCATTTGACCCGTCCCTAATGCATGCAATCGCTTGGAAAAGGCTTAGCTCCTAATACTGAAGCAAGCTCTACCTGCGTTTAACATGGATCCCCATCAAGCAATGCCATCAATGCAGTGTTTTCGCAGGTTTTTCGTCTTCCTTCAAGCGAACGATCGTCAACACCGAAATTACTGTCTTTAAAGCGTTGGAACCAATCTTGACACGTTGTTTCACTTAAATCAGCTTCACCGTAAACGTTTTGAAGCTGTCGATGAGTTTCCGCCGCCGTTTTCTTCGATTGAAAAAAGAAAATCAAAACTTCCCGCATATGACGATTATTTGAGGTCTAAAGAAAATCACTATTATGTCGAGTCGGTATGTTTAACACATGCCTAAACTTGGCTCATGACGTTTAGGTGATGGCAGAATTGACTAGCACTTACAGCTGGCGCCATCTATTGGCAAACAGCGGGAACTTAGTTGCGCACCTAATATAATGCAATTTCTTACACATATGGACAAATTCGAAATGACACTGAGCAATAAGTTAAGGATTCGAGATAGCCATACGGAATACACAGGTCTTGTGCGCTGAAGTCTGCCTTTGCTTTACAATTTCTTTTATCACTCCAAATTTTGTACGAAAATTGCATTTGTAACTATTTTGACACTTGTTGTATGTCTATAAAAGCGTCGCCTGCCGAAACCGATGAGAAATATCTAAGAAAATTTTAATTAACCGAATCTGGGAAATTCAAAAAAGGGACGAATATCCTTTGTTTGCGAATACATAAAAAAGTCCATTGAAATATTGGGTAGCTTCGCATGTTCAGTGTACTTGTACGCACCCTATTTTTAGTTCAACGAGGCCTACAGTTTAACGTCGATTTCGAATGTCAACTTGAAAAACATTTAGTGGATTTGTCGATTATTCGAAGTGTTCTTTTGAAACATTCATGTGACCGCCGCTGAAACAATCATAAATGTGTGTGTTCGGGTTCGAATTCACGACCACACGAACATCATACCATCGTTGAAAAAATCAGTACACCTGATTATTTTTGTTTTATGTCTATAGCAGAAAACTTGTCTATAGCAAAAAAAAATTCAAAAACAAAAATTTTCGTCTACAAGCCTTTAAAAAAATATAGTGCACTTATTATTTTGACCATATATGTATAACGAAGATGTAATTTAAGCATAAATTATTTCGGTTAAATGTTGCAACACATTATTATCAAAACTAACGTCGGTGCCCCAACTCTGTTAGAATGACATGAAAACAGACCTTTGTGGAACAAACCAAGTGATTAATATTGTCATTCCAAAAGTATTCTTTTTATTTTATCCGATCAACTGTAGGT
Organism: Philornis downsi; assembly: GCA_019455685.1. Taxonomy (NCBI): domain Eukaryota; kingdom Metazoa; phylum Arthropoda; class Insecta; order Diptera; family Muscidae; genus Philornis; species Philornis downsi. The sequence continues at coordinate 38,162 of JAHXMU010000798.1, forward strand.
TGTTTTAATAAAGTTTCGACAGCGCGATAAACTATGCTAACATAAATTAGTAAATTTTTTTCTACACTGGAAAATGTGTTAATTTTAACTGCATATGCTGAACTTGTATGCCTGGATATGTTGACCTCATTCAGAGGTGTTTTCAGTCCGAATTATTGTAGATATGTGTTGGAAGGACCAACGTTTAACAAGAAAAAAATATTAAAGTGTACTTTTTTAGTTAGTTTTGTGATAATTTCCCGAATTTTGAGTTTGTATTCTACAGACTTAAGCAATATATTTCCAATTAATATTAACAAAAAACTAGTTTTTTTTTGGGCATAAAAATTATATTGCTTTAAATGACAAGAATAATAAATATCGACATTGATGTTGAAAAGTATTTCATATTTTAATTGTCTATAATTTATTGCCATTTTGAAGACAATTCCATTTTGTCTTTGTCATAGAAATTTTCGTCTCTACTTACAAATAACCAGGACAGTCAATTTTCGCAAGCTTCTGTCGGGGCGAATTTTTTAATATTAAAATAATTCGCCATAGATAGAAATAGGTGATCAATAAGTGCCAGTTGCGGATTATAAAGTGAATGTATAGGAACATTCAAATAAAGCTAGCGCGACTTCTGGCGAGTCACTATAGATGTGTGTGTCCCGAAATTGTTCTGATGGAACAGAATTCCTCTTCTATTGGCCAAAGTTGACCGCTTAAGGGCGATTGCTCTCTCCAGACATCCGAGTTGTTGTCGGTACAGGTCCGAGTTAAGATTCTGGCCATAGTAGAGTTCAATTCCACCAAATACACAGCAAAATCTTCTTAACCATTAATCGTGGCATGGTTATCATTAACATCGTATCACGGCCCTTTTCGCTTCACGTTGTTTTAAGTAATCCACTTTTCATCACCAGTCACCATCCGCTTCAGACATGGGCCGGTTTTGTTGCGATTCAGCCACGATTCGCAGATGGAAATCCTATCCATGAGATGGATAGGATGAATTATGAATTAATTTGTTTGACTTCCATATAGTGATTACTTTTTGTATCCAGCCTTATTTAAGTGGTTGCTAATGATTTTTCGTGCAATGTTTAGTTTCCGGGATATCGAAACAGTGTTTATATTACGGCCGTGCATGACGACTTCCATTATTTATCGACATTTCCAACAAATTATCGGAAAGTATTCGGTGAATCTAAAAATTGTGCATCATTGACTGGTACAGTACCAGCATTATAAATCCTAATGACCATTTCAGCCGACTGGCTTACATTTTCGCTTTTATCGAAGATAAACTCTAAAGTATGCTGTTAAGCATTTTTGATGCGCCTTTGAATAGTACTTAGTCAAGCAACCACAAAACTGTTGGAATGGGTTTTTGAGTACGAAATCCCATTTCTCTTTAACGCCATCAAATGTACTTCAATCGGACTTATTCAACACGAGATGCAGAATACTAGAGCCATCTATTGGAAAAATAATGGACGTCTCTATACTACAGCTTACATGCGAATCGAATAATATTAACATTGGAAGTGAACAGTTTGAAAACTTTAATGTTTGTGTGGAAAATCTTTGATTTTACAGATAGTTTATATATTACAATGCAATACAATAATCCAAATAACTTGTTTAATCAATGTACTTCATTTATTTATTTTTATTGTATAGTGATATATAACTAATTGGTTTTGAAAATGATAGAGCGTAAATGACCTCCATACTCATTCGCGCATATGCGACACCTGATCAGAAAATTATTCATTGCGGGATCGTCTGAATTATTGTTTTAATGGACTGTTCCAACTCAGTCAAATTCCTTGTCTTCGTTTTGTACACCTCTTGCTTGACATAACCCCATGAAAAAGTATGGTGTAGTCAGGTCAGGTGAAAGTGACGTTTCTGTATATTAATTTGTTTGGGAATTTTCGTTGAAGCTCCGCCGTTCTGGTTATGTGTGCCATTGCCCCATCTTGCTGGAACCAAACGCTGTTG
>JAHXMU010000798.1:47128-64174 GCA_019455685.1 Philornis downsi
AATTTTTTTTAATTTTGATCCATATTTTAACCATGACTGGATCCTAAGAAGTAGTTGTGTTACGCTTTTTTGTTTACTTTACTTTTATTAGATTTCTTATAAAATAAAGCTGCAATTGTTCGTGCGACTGCCTACTCGTTAAGAATTTCGGATCTTATGTTGGACAACGGTATGCCTTCTTTTTTCCCCTAATGGACATCCTTTTCCTTGCCTCAAATGCCTCTTTTCAGGCGACTCCTAACATTTTTGCAATACAAAGCTTGAAATCACCCTAGTAAGAGACGAGCATTCCTTTACGAAAGTAATAATAGTTGCGATTATAAGGACACCTGTGTGAAATATCACTGGTTGTAAACCAGTGTTTTCTAACTGCAGGGAAATTATGAAGAACTTTTGCGAATGCCAAAAAAGTTTTTTAAATATTTTCTAGTTAACTTCAAAAATTACTTCTGACGTTCTTCATCATTACTTCTTTAGCACTGCTTCAGAAGCACTGAAAAGTCAGCATAAAGAAATTAAATTCCTTTCATGACAACCTCATGTTAATTTTTTTAATTTTGATCCATATTTTAACCATGCTTGGATAAAAAAAAGTAGTTGTTTTAAGCTTTTTTGGTTACTTTATTTTTATCAGATTTTTTTTTAAATTGTGACCATTTTTTTTCTCGCGTGTTGTTTTAGAGACTTTGACCGCACCGTTTAATTTTCAGCGATTTTTCAGACATATTTTTAACATTTGCCTTTACAAAATTTACGTTTTACAACATTTGTCTACAAAACACCGGTCACTTTCAACACAGCGCTATTAAAAGGTTACTATGATCGTTTTAAAAATATTTGAAAGAAGAAGGGATGCAAATAATATTACTGTTAATACGGGGGGTTGATCGGACAGTGTTTCTATTTCATATGAAAGAGAATGAGAAAAACGGGGGGTTACAGAATTTATAATCCAATTAATTTTCATTTATTGGCAAGGTTTTACCTTATATTTCTGGGGTTCACAAAATGGAGTTTTTATTTTACCAAGCAGGGACTTTAAACGTTCAAATAAGTAGTTTATATATCGAATGAGAAATAAGTACTGATACTTGGGCGAGAGTTAGAAGACCCCTTTATTACACTGCTAGAATGGTGGAGTGAAAGCTGTTTTCTTAACCGTGCTGGGCGTGTACTTAAAAATTAAAATTTACAACTATCAGGGTGAGGAAAACTTGTGCACGTAAGCAATTATCAATCGGCAATTTGATCCTGCGGAAGAAACTTAATGCATAATACCGCGACAGTCGAAGGAAGCTGTCAGGATAATCTTGATTTTTGAGCTATTTTGGAGAGATTCATTCGATTATCGATCGGATCATAATCATAGATTCAAGTCTTATCTCACGTAATAATGCGTTGATGACCAGAAATTAGCTCTTCGCAGATTTTGACGGATAGTTTTTTTTCGATAAAATTGACTGTTTTACGTACCAATTGCGATCTGACGCGTCTGAGGCCCAAAATGTGTTTTAAAATGGAGTTGACTGGTATGTTTGAAATGCCAATATCATGAGGAAAATTGATAATCGTTAATCGACGGTTTTGGAGCATCAAATATCGGATTTATTGGACGTGGCTTTCATCGTTTCATCGTAGCATTTTTTGAACTATTTATGCTACAGGGTGGCGCACCAATTGCAATACAATTGGAAATCCAAATAACTTTTTCTTTAATCAATGTTTTCATCTGTTTAGTTTTTTATTGTATAGAAAATTGAATTTTATTTTATATAACTAATTGGTTTGGCGATGATAGACCGTAAATGACCTCCATGCTCATTGAGTGATAAGTTTGAAAAGCCAATATCATGAGCAAAATCATTAATCATTAGTCGACGGTTTTGGAACACCAAATCTCAGATTTATTGGACGTGACTTTCATCGTTGTCGGTTTGAATAGGTTGCCACTTGTAAACATTTCTTTTCAGCAAAGTCTGTTCACCAAACAAATTCCTTTTGCAACATTCTGTACTTTTCCGCAACCGAAGTTCCACAAAATTTAACACAGCTTATGTGCGTAATATCATAGATTGTAAAAATCTTCAAAATTACTAAAATATTATAGAGAGATGTTACGTTATTTTATTAGGAAAAATTACGCCTTAAAAATGTAATTCAGAAGTGTTTTCGGAAGTGTTTAGATCCTTTATGCCTTTAACACAGACTAACTGTTATGTAAATCATCATTAAATAATCCAAATTTTATTTCTAAATGGTAACCGCAGTAATTTTTATTCGCGAGCCAGCTTAATGTACATGTGCTCATACAATGTGAGTGGGTACTTTGTAGTATTCATTATACATGTCTATGGAAAGTTTTGTATTGCTGTTGTGTTTGTTTAACATATAATGATGATCAATAATTAAGATAACATTACCAATTTAGTTATTCATTTTGTTATTGTTCTACCACGGCCCAGCCAGGCAGCCAGCCATTGTGTGACAGCTAGCAAATATTGACTCGGTGAGTCAAACCTCAACGTCGGCATTACTGGTTACCACTGTATGAGCATACGAGTACATACAAACTTCACATGTGTGCACTTCCTGTTGTGTGATGTGGTACGGTGCGATGGGTGTATTCATATGTATGTATTTGTGTCACATAATAAACTATTACAATTGCTTTATAATGACTTATTCTACTATACTTTAGATTATTATGATATGTGACATAAAAGTGCATTTATGTCAATTTTCTATTATGGCTCTTGGCTCTGTTGTCATTTATGGCTACAGTGGTGGGTGGAAAGAGAGCATACAATAGCAAAGGGTGGATAATTAGTAGTAGGGTCCTACCGGATGGATATTCGATTCCGACATCGGCTTCAGTTAAGAAATTAAAAACAATTAGGCATGCTTATATTGTAGATACACTCAGATTATGTCGTTGCTTGATTGTAGCGTAAAATTTTGTTTGAACGTAACATTCGATTTCGGCTACGTCGAAAAAACTCAAAATAAACAAAATTTATTATCGCAGTATGATTTATCTCGGAAATTATATCTCAAGCCGACTCATTGATCACCAGATTAACATCTGGCATATGGAAAAGCTGGTACGGGAGGATACTTGACAGTTGTATGCTGTGAATAAAAGCCCAATAGAAATAGAAAACTAAAACGGAAGAGTCGTACTGACGACCAAAGCACACTATAAAATCCCCAATTCACGGATAAGCTAAGCTTTCGGACCGTTCAGACTCTTTACGCGAAAAGGTGCACCCATCAATCCTATTGTCAGATACCCTTGCCAAATGTACGCAATTCAAGGGACAGTGCAGGGGCACGTGCGACGTTAAAATTGTAGCAAATCTTTACTCGTAGTTAGTAAGGGATTTAATACTTTAGAAAGGCAATGATGTCCTTAGACTCACCTTCAGAAAATTCAGCCTATACGACTATAACAACATTTCCAATAATGAATTCTAGGCGTCTAGGATGCTGTTAGTAATATAAGTGCAACAAGATTTCCGCACAAATATATTCCCCAGATATCTAACTGAAACTTGAAAAAAAAATATTTTAGTGAAAAGTGGCAACCTTATAAAACATATGTTTTAAATTCCTGGCGCCAGGTTCCTTAGTATTATTATTTGAGCAATCAAAAATAAACGATCTCAGTGGATTTGTAAACGTGGAAAAAAATTGATCATCATTATGTTATTCAATATTTCCATTCGAAAGGTCTCAGTCCAACCGAGCCAGAAGCTACTCTGAGGGAGTCTGCTCCCTCGTTTGCGACTATAAAATATTGGGAAGAAGAGTTCAAACAAGGCCGTACGAGCTGCCAAGACGAACACCGTCGCGGTCGGCCAATTGATTGGATTAGACGATTACCTGAATTGATAGGCATTTTACAAAATGTGCTATACATCGTATATTGACCAAAGATTTGAAAATGAGAAAGCTGTGCACAGGATGGGTGCAGCGCTTGCTTTCAATAGAGCAAGAACAGTATCGTCAATATGTTTCAGTAGAGTGTTTGGCGATGTTTCGGCACGATAAAGTCATATTTTTGCTTCGATTTTTGATCATAGATGAGCCATGGGTCCACCCACCACTTCACACCTGAGACAAAGGAATAGTCGAAGCAGTGGACTGGAATGGACGAATCATGTCTAAAGAAGGCGAAGACGGTTCCATGAGCAGGCAAGGCCATGGCGTCTATTTTTTGAGATGCGCATGACTTTATTTTAATTGATTATCTTCAGGAAAGAAAAAAAAAAATGATAAACGACGAATATTACGCTAATCGAAAAATCCTGGAGAAGGTTCAAAAAGTATAGATCGACACATAGCACAGTTTCGTTGACTTAAAAAACTGCTTCCGACAGTCAGATACGACAAAAAAATTATTTGAAGCCTTAACAAGTTTGGAGTCTATGCGAATGCGATAGCTCTTTATGGATTAGCATTAACCGAACCGAAGTTTTCAGTTAAGATATTCGATGAGCTTACTAAGCAATTTTTACACCAAATTGATGGTGGTAGCACGGTGTTTAGTAAGCTATATAGCGTTTTTAATAAAATCTCCCATGTTTCTTTGTGCGGCAGTAACTTTATTGTTTTTGCAACATCTCGAGCAATAAAAAAAGTCTGGTAAAAGTTTCTCCAGCGGACATTTGGAATCAGTAGGATCTGGAGAATGAGCAAACATTTTCATCGATTGGCTTGTAATCGGTAAGATTTATCAGCAAAAGAAGTATTCAATTACATAGAGGATATACGAAAATATATAGAATTTGAAAGTATGTATCGGGTTGTTTGGAAAGTTCGTTCGGTTTTTAAAAGAAATTTATTTACAAATTTATATACAGGAAAACAGTTATTTTAATCTGCTATATAACCTCCACCTGTTTTAATAACTTCTTCCCACCTCTCTGGGAGCTTTTTAATTCCTCTCTCATAAAACGAGCGCGTTTTTTTCTGAAAAAAAGGCAGTGTAAGGTCTGCAAGGCAGTGTAAGGTCTTGGTGAAGCAGTAAATAGTAGTTTAGAGAAGGGGTAGAAGGAAGTTATGGTAGTGTTTAAAGGAACTCTACGTCATGAGAAGTGACGTATGGTGAACTAACGAATTAACCGAACGAACTTTCCAAACAACCCAATAGAATCTGAATGAGGATATTTGGATGTGGTTACAGTTCTTCTTCTAATGTATCGTCATCAGTAAGTAGAAACCTGTTTCAGAGTAAAGCTTTCGATACGTGTACGCATTATTTTATTATTTCGTCGCCAAAGAAAGGAGTTTCCCTATTTGAGCATATATAAACATAGTTTGCAAACAAGCATTTACTGCTACTAAAATGACCACCACTGTTGTGCCGCATGTGGGAAATATACTGAGTGTTGTGTAATTTTTTGTAGCTGCCTGCCGGTATGCTATATCATTACGTAAAACATACTAAATTCAAGCTAGATAAGAATAAATATAAATTATGTCAACCTCTCTTTGCTAAATTAAACTGTAAAAAATATTGCCCGTTTTTGCAAGTTATTGCTTCATTTTTCATTTGAATATTAAAAAGGTAAATTTGCTTGCAATTATGCATGAATATATTCCCATAAGAGCCTGTTTTTTATTTGTAGGTTTTTTTCGGTATTCGTTTGGAGATATGACGTATTGCGAAACTTGATTTAGCTACGTTTTGTTCCTTAGAGACAGGAGTAAATCAAATGAAGCGAAAACAAAACAAAAAGTATAGGATTGTATCTTTGACTTGGTAGTTTTTTTATACCATCTCGTCTAGAAATGTGTGTATACATTATGTGATGGGGGGAAAAGATGTAATACTTGGAAGAAGACGTGTTATCTTTTGAGGCTATCCACGAATCTAGCCATTCCTTGATGTCATCATATGAGTGGAACTGCTGGTCAGGCAGACGGTGTGGCATCGATTGGAACAAGTGATATCTGGAGAATATGATGGATGCTTGGCCCGTTTAATTTCTACATTAGTGAGTGGAAATTTCTCTAAAAATATTGTTCGGCTGGGTTATAAATTATACGATAAATAAGTGGTTTTGGATGATTTTGCATATTTAATTTAGCCACTTTTTAATTTTTTGGGTGAAATTTCGCTTTATATTTTGGTTCATAATTTATTTTTTATGTGGGCGATTTCTCATCAATTTTTTTTTTTTTGCAGTATATCTTATTACAGTAATTTCTTTCTTTTTTTTTCAAATATTTTAATTTTTTTTTAAACTCTGTTAATTTGTTGAGTTCAAATTGTTTATTAGAATGGATAAAAATTCAATTCAGACACACAAAATATATTTAAAACTAGACAAAAGTATATCTCCTGATGCGCAAAAAATTATAAAAACTAATAACATGTCCTCCGGGTGACTGTTTCCATGCTGAAGAACCACTTTTTCGTGCCTTCCCGCATATTGTGGGTGTCACTCGCGCACAGCTCGGCTTAATCGCATTAATTGAAGTCGATACCGATCCCCAGTGATACCGATCGCTTGGTGTCAACAACTCGTGAGTATTTGGCAGAGACGACGACGTAGAAGCATGACCGGGCAGCCCCCATGACTTTATTTTCTTTGGATTGCTGCAATGAATTCCGTTTTCAACACCCGTTACAATACGATGAAGAAACCCCTTCTTTTTTTTTTATCGCTGAAGCAGTTGTTGTTCACAGGCGAAAAAAACAACGCTCAACGTCTCTAGACCTCAACTCATAAGAAACCGACGTTCTTTGCTTTGGAATCATTCCCAATGCATGCAATTGCTTGGACCCATATCTACCTGCGCCTGATCCCTATCAAGTAATGCCGTCAATTCAGTCTCTTCGAAAGTTTTTCGTCTTCCTTCACGGTCGTTAACATCAAAATCACCGTCTTTAAAGCGAGGGAACCATGCTCGGCACATTGTTTCACTTAAAGCAGTGTCTCCGTAAGCGTTTTGCAGCTCTCGGTGAGCTTCAGCCTTCATTTTCTTCGATTGAAAGAAGAAAATCAATACTTCCCGCATATGACGATTATTTGGCACAAAATCATTCATATTCACACAACCAAAAGAATATGATGTAAAAAGGCGGTATATTTGTCGAGGCGGTATATGCCTAAGCTTGACTCATGACGTTTTGGTTATGCAGATTCGACTGGCACTTACAGCTGGCGCCATCTATTGACAACCAGCGGGAACTTAGTTGCGGATGAGAAAATGTTACCCGATCTAAACCAAATTTTGCGTACCCCTGTAGGTAGCATTCAATTTTTTGGTAACCACGCCAAATTAACACAGCATTGCATTGGGCTCCATGCCGGAGTCTTTATAAATCAATTTCGGGGCTGTTTAGTTGATTCGAAATTTTGCACATATCACTTTTTGAAGTTGTTTAACAAAACTGGAAGTGGGATTTAAGTTTAAAATAAAGAAGAATCCCAAAATTCATTCATTTTCACAAACTTCTTATGTAGTCAAATGTCTGTAGATTTTGTGAAATCTAATAAAAAACCTCAAATAATACCTGTTTTCAGGTAGTCCAGTATGAATTTCGAAATGGAAATCAGAGGCAGCTGTGTTGAAACCCAATTATAAGCTTTGCTTATTTTCCTACATTTACAGTTGCAATATAAGTAAGTTTTAAGTCGAAAATCACAAAATTCTCATATACGATTATCCAGTAAATTTACCATGTTAAATTCCGATCAATTGGAATCCTTGTCCTTACTTTATTTAATTCGCTATTACTTTGCGATAGCTTGGCTTAAGATCGAAAATCTGTAAAATTATAATAATTGCGATAGGCGCGATTTAGTTTAATTGCCAATCAACTGCAAGCCATATGTGGGAAAGAAATCTAAACTTTTCAACATTACAGCATGACGATGCTTCCATCGGGGTTCTTATGTGGCTTACATTTCGATATATTCCGTGCTGGAGCATTTTTATTCGCACAATATAACCAAGACAAAGCCATTGCTGTATTTTAATGCGCTTAACATGTTGATGGTTTGTGCAATTCCCGATTCATGCGAGGCCCTCACTCTCCGTTATTAATTATGGAATATGTTTCTTTACCTGCTATTGCTCCTTTTCTTTTAATTTCTCTGATGACATTATTAATTTCATTGACGTTGGAACCACTGTAAATAAAATCATCCAACACTCCACAGTTATAATTTGTTAACGTTCACGCAGCCTCCCAGCCAGATAGACTTTTTTCATAGAAACATTTCTTGAAAACGCATTCATCATTACCTACTATTCTGCACTGTACAGGACCAGACGGTGAAAGTAATCAAAGAGTCAGAATTTACTTCGACCAGGGATGGCTCTGTCGTTAAATCACTTGTTTAGTTCACAATAAGGCCTGCTAATTTTTTTTCTTTTAATTTCTATGATGGAATTAATAATTTCATAGACGTCGGAGCCACTGTAAATAAAATCATCCGTCACTTCACAGTTATAATTTGTCAACGTTCACGCAGCTTCCCAGGCAGGTAGACTCGTTTTTATGGAAAAATTTTTTTAAAACGCGGCAGTAACAACACGCAGTTCCCTATCAATGATACCTACATTATTAGCTGATGCAATTTGCATGTAGCTTTTATCGAAGATGGTCCCGATCGTATTCATATCATTCCGGTTTTCTTGGGTCTTTGTCAAGCTTTGCTGTAGTCGGAATGTCTGACCAGTTTGCCGATTTACTGCTTAAAATCCCTCTGATAAGACTCAATCATGCCCGATATAGCAGGATTTAGTCTTTTATGTTACGTACTGAATGTATGGAGTTTTTTATGTCATGAGTAAAAGACTGATGTACGATAGTTCACGCTTTTATCACATTGGGAGGGTTTGTTGAAATGGGCTGTGGCCTGTGGCCTTGGGGGGATACGACCTTGTGTTTGTGTTTGAAATAGAATGCCAAACACCATGCGTTTCTTAAAATATATTGATGAAACTTCACACAAAAGTATTTTTTCTTTTAGCTTAAAAGTGATTAATTAAATCGAAATAAGTTGTCTTTCCCACACATCCATCAATGTCCCAAAATTCCATTTGTGATATTGAGCAAAATGAATTCAGTCGAATTTAAATTTGAATTTGTTGATCTGAGAATAAAAGTGAGCTGCATTAACAAGCACTTCCCAATTCTTCCCACATACGTTGACCTCTTTCCCTATATATAATTTTTAGTTGGTTGGTCTCTATAATTTTTAGTTGGTTGACTGCAGTAACTTATGTTTGTAAGCATTGTACAGATTTGCTGTTGTACTCAATGAGTAAGACCAGTTTTTATTTACTTCAAAAAACCGTTATTTATTCGTTGAAATCTATTCCATCGCCTTCAAAGTATTATCCCCGGAGACAGTAATACCAATCTTTTTTTTCAATCCTCGTGCCTAGTAATCATCTTCCGGTGTGGCCTTTAAAGCGCTTAAAACGGTTCACCTGGAGTTAAGGAAACAGCCAAAAATCACATGATGCTAAATCAAGTGAAGGCAGTTACTGTGGAGAGACTGGTTGAATTTTTAGGCAAAACGCACAAATGTAATGTAAGATGGTGCTACATGGTGGTGCAAGAAAGCTGTTAAAGTGTATGAGGGTTAATATCACGATAAACGAAGAAATACTGGCTTTGGCGCAGCCTTTTCAGTATTATCTTACTTTTGCCATGACACTTACATTAATCGTTGATTTTTCGCGCGTCATAAGCATAGGTCCAAATCTCATCTCCTTTAATAATGGGTGCTTATAATGTGCTGGTAGTCTAAAACCATCTCTTTACAGAAATGTCTCTTCCCAGAAACAAATTGGATGTTTTTGGTAATAATCGAAGTTTGGCGTGTCTGATGCACAAAATATTTTTTAAAATGAATTTGACTGATCCGCTTGAAATGTCAAAAAAACCATTTCTTCACAGAAACGTCTTTTCCCACCAACAAATTGGGTGTTTTTGGCAATAATCGAAGCTTGATGTGTCTAAGACCCCAAACATGTTTTAAAATGAAGTTGGCTGATAAGCTCGAAATGCCAACATAATCAGCAGGCTTCTTAACTGTTTTTATTTAAAAACCAAATTTCGGTTCTGTTTGATGTGACTTTCATTGGTAGAGGTTGACGGTCGTTCGAATTGCTCTTCGCCTTCAACTCGTTCTCAATTTCTATAAATTGTTTATGCCACTTGTAGACAACTTTTTCCGTCAAAGTTTGTTTAGCGAAGGCCTTCTGCAGATGGAATTCGATGCTCCATCTCAAAGCATTTTTCAAAATGAAGTTGGTTGATCCGCTTGAAATGCCAACATTATCAGCAAGGCTCTTAACTGTTTTTTTCAGCACCAAATTTCGGTGTACTATTAACTGTTTATGTCACTCGTACACAATACTCTCTGACAAAGTTTGTTTCCTGAAGACCTTCTGCAAATTAGATGCTACTTCTTATACTTCTCACAGAAATTGCTGTTTTATGCCATATATTCTTAGGTTCATTTATCAGATTCGCATCGCACGCTTGATAAACATTGCTCTTGAAATGAAAATAGTCTATGTTACCTTAATCCCTCTGATGCCTCCCATACATATTTTGAAATTGATGTTAACTCCTGATCGCTCATTCGTTAACTTCAGCATCTTGAAATTTTCTTCATTGTATTGCATTATTACTTTGTACAAAATTTGAGAAATAATCGACCGAATTACCATACCAAAAAACTTAATATAACTTAAATATTCCTATGTATTATATGTGTATATCCTTCACTTAATTGCACTACATTCAGTAAAAATTAGCAAGCGCCAGCCAGTTAGTAAACTTAGATCTGTAGATAAAAATGAACTGCATTACCACGCCCCCTACAATACCCCATCCGCACTAGTAGGCCGATTTAGCAAAAACTATAATAATTATTTTTCTATAATTTCTAAGTGGAGTCTTCTGGTAAGTTATAATTTTGCTTCTCCTATTGTGTGCTAATTTATATCAATTGTTGATAAGAACTGAACAATTTACAATGCCCTTTCGGGAAGGTATGTGAACTTCAGTTCACAGGAACGGAATTTCGGTGTCGTTTATAATTTAAGCGGTAACGCGCGTCTGTAGGAAATCTCTAACGCACATTACTGCGGAGACTTGACTGCTTTATTTAACGAAACTATTTCATTGAAACATTTTTGTATTGTCAAAAAGTCGTAATGCCGTTTCTGTAACGAAATGTATCAGATACTCTTATTTCTTTATAAGACTTGTTGGGTAGTCAAAAGTCTACAGAGTCCACGGGGGTTTAACGTGAATCTCGCCGTAAAGGCCTTAACCATAGTGTGCGACACACTGGGCATAATACAATGCGATTGTTAACGCCCTCCTAGGATAGCCAGGTTAAACTTGGACTATCTAGGAATAGGGGCTGTCAATTTTGGGAGCATGCCACCGCAATTGTCCCCCATTCTTCCAGCCAGAAGATACCAAACTGATTATGCTAGTATGTAACATAGTCCACATTGGCGGAGGTGAGTCCTATCTAACCACCTCTGTTACTCTATGGGTCTGTAGAACTCGGTTGCAAAATGTTTAGCTTTCAATCAGTTTTGAGTCCGAAAATCTTCGAAATTAATCGCAAAAACTTATTTTTAGTTAACCTGAGATTGAATATCTTCTTATACTTTGGTGTGGATGTCTCATAAATTAGTCGTACAGCTACATTTTTAGCTTTCAATCAGTTTTGAGCCTGAAAATCTTCGAAATTAATCGCAAAAACTTTTTTATTAGTTAACCTGAGATTGAATATCTTCTTATACTTTGGTGCGAATGTCTCATAAATTAGTCATACAGCTAATGTTAAACCGTCGAACTGATATAGAGCGGTTATCGGCAAACTAACTGCAAAGAGAATAGAAGTTGAAAGAGAATGTTACTTTGTAATTACTTTGCCTTTGGTCGAAAACCTTGGGAATTCTTTGGGAAGATGTGAAATATATCTACTTCCTAAACTAAGAGTTACAGTGCCCTAGTAGTTTATTAAATGTTGTTAGATCTCTGTATAACCAGTGTTATACTGGTCCTAAAGTATTGTTACGAAAACCTTTAATATAAACATCTAATAATAGACTATTGTGTAGATTTGTTTTTATCAAAATATCCATCCATTGTATCCATTCATTTTTCTATATTCTTTGCATAGGTGCTTCAAACACAAAATCTTTCACAAATTAAACTCTTAATGCCTTTGTCATTTTGAGGAAATCTTAAAATAACGAAGCTATTATCCTTTTTTTTTTCTTCTGTACTGTTACTTCACCCTCTCTCTAATACATATTACGATTGTCATTTGCCGTGTGACAATCCTTAAATTATGCAAACCTATTGAAACCCTAACCCTAACTTGTGTGTTTAGTTTCCCTGTTAAATTGAATTAAATTTGTTCCCTATGAAATCGGTAACGGAAAATGAACCCTGAATCCAATAAAGGTAACAACGTTCATTTATTGGCAAGTTAGAGTACGAAACAGGAAACCTACCTTTGACCTCGGGTTCAAGTGCTTCAAACGAGACAAATGTTTCATATCTTCCCAATAGAAATGTCTCCACATAGTATTAGATTGAAGGAGAGGGAGAGAGAGAGAATGATAAAAGAAGGTATGAAGGGGTGGGGCTGAAACTGTAAATGTTCCAGACAACCAAGAAGTGGGAGATTCTTCCACTATTCTTTTCAAATTTTGCAATCCTTTAGATTGTATTCCACAGGGTATGTAAGAGCACAAGTGTTTCTATTTCCGGTTTATGTTGTTCTTATTGTTGTGCTACAACGACCTATGCACTCTGTCTGTCGGTACAAAGTTTCATCTTAGCTGGAAGACAAACACGAAACAGACGAAACACTTAATGTTGCTGTTGTTCCTTACCGTAAGTGTTAAAATTCAATACTTGAAATAACAACAGAGGTTGTTGAGAACTTCAAAAATGCAAGTTAGGTATGAGCGTAGGGTGTTTTGTGTCCTTATCAGAGCGCTGAGATTCACTTGACTTGGACACACTCGAACATGCATACTTACGCTCACATATACGAGTATACATAGACAGGAAAAGATGCCCGTAAAGATAAGGACGGAATTTCTTACTTACCTTGCAAGCAAGTGCTTTTCTGTAAGCGACTTTAGTAATGTTTAGCTATAAAATTGTGATATTACTTCCAGCATAAACTTTCTATATACGAGTATATATTTTCTAGGTAATTTGTTTTATGGCGGATTTCTAAGAATTTCGTAAGCCTTTTGCTGACCGTTATGTTTACATAGAAATAGACTGTAAAGATCTGTCAGGGCTTACTAATTTAACTTTCGGATGATAATATCGAAAATTAAAAAAAAACCGAAAAAAGTGGTTTGTGGGAGAACAAAATAAGAAAAAGAATCTGTATTGAAACAGTTCCCAGCTGGGACTTCCATTGTTGATATTAGCCGTAGTGTCTTGATCACACACCTTAATCTTTACACATCTTGAAACTAAAATTGCTTATAAATCTGCAGAAGAAGGCTATAAGCTTAATTCAAGGACGACTGTTCCCAAACTCATGTAAGGAGAAAATGAATGGTCCATACAGTAATTAAATTGATTCTCAGGGCATAGGAAATGTGACACCGTCTTGTAATAATCACATGTCGACCATATCCATATCATGCAATTTATGTACAAAAACCATTAACTGTTATTGCTTGATCAGCTGCATTTTCAAAGAAGAACTGTCCATTATGCTTTGTGTAAAACGTTGTGAATGCATTTGTTTCCCAATAATTTCTTGTGGAATATCCGATTGGCAAATGAGGTCATTTTTATGATAAGAGAAACCTTTAATGTGAAAATAAGCCTTATCGTTGAAGATGACTTGGTTCGAAAAATTTGCACCCATATGCTGTTGGTCCACAATGTACTGCTCTTTCGTGTAACGCCCCATTTGTATAGCCCTTAATATTGCCGGTTGTCGCTCAGTCTTTTTTCAAAATGATGCAATTTTCTGAATCATAAGTAAAAATAGGTTCTAATTTTTTCGTCAACATTTCACGCACCACGTCGGCAAATATACTCTTATGTACGTACATATGTATATGTATGTGTGTATGTTTATCGTTTTATTGCAATAATTTATCGTAAGGATATGTATTATTATGTTTGCGAACAATCACTTACTCGGACTAAATTGCTAGACATAATCGTTAGTTATGTAACATTTCGAATTGTCTCAATAGTTGGTTGGCTACGGTCAATCAACTAATCATATAATTAATCAAATTCCCGGTGCTTCAGTAGTGATCGAGTATGTAAATGGGATGGATTTTAGGAAGGATGAAATCAAAGTCGAATTTTGTAATGTTCACAGCGCATAAGAACTAGTAATTGTAATAGCCTATAATCGGGTAAATCAATTTATACTTGGTCGTACATTCACTTGTAATGTACCCCATTCGGGATGGCCTCATTAAATGGACTGCTATGCCTGAAATTATCTATAAAGTCTTAGACAACTTTCTGAGTGTTTGACCAGCAAAAGTGTTTGTGTTTGCTGAGCGGACAAGTCATGTGTATTTGTACATCGGATTAAAAGTTTCTCTTCAAAAAACATCGGCAAAATGGTTGTCACTTTTAATCTAGCTGAATTCACGCTCAATACGAGTACAAAACACTTCATTGATCCTTCTAGTTCCGAAGAAGGCGAAAATGTTTAAAGTGACCAGGAGCTTCTGGTCCATTGAAACAAACAATTAAACGATTCGCCAGGATGAGACCCAAGCAAGCATTTTGAAAGTTGAGAATATTTGGTCCTTCTAGTTCCGAAGAAGGCAAAGATCTTTAAATTGACCAGACTCTCCTTCCGTTGAAATAAATGATTAAACGATGCGCTAGGATAAGCCTCAAACGAACATTTCGAAAGCTGAAAATATTTGGCGAAGTAATTTATCACAAGAAATGGAAGCTTATACATATTTTTCAGGCGGGTGGAGAAGATTTGATACATTTTCGGTTGAAATGTATCTGCATAGACTTTCCACTCTCAGAGGATAAAATGTAATATGGAAAAAGAGGTTAAAATGAATCAATTAAGAAGGTAAATTTGTGTACTACGTTTTACATATAGTACGTTTTTCCAACAACTAAATAAATAATATAAAATTAATGACGTACAATTACTAGGGCAACTTTATTTATTAAAACACTTGGCAAGCCAAAACATTGTTGGATATCTGCCGACATTTCCACTGGAAGGGCTCATATTTCTATGTTGTTTACGGAATTTACAGAAGTTGTGAAAATTACGATCTTCGATGGGGATTATCAAGGTAATAAGTCTTTGATACGCTGATTTTCGCTCTCGAGAGTGAAGCCTCTTCTATATTGTTAAAATGCAATATTAATATAACGGCTACAGGCGCGGTAGTCTCGCTTCGTTATGGTATTGTGTAAAAAATATTTATTAGTGGAAAAGTTGACTGCGAATCTTGTGTTTTTTTTTAAATCTAATAATTTTAAATCAGAATTTTTCTCTCTGTGCAGACAGACGTGTTTGTGCATCGGCTTTAGAAAAATAATTATAAAAAAGGTTAAATATACTCTTAGCCCAAAAAATATTCAGTCAGAAGACGCTAAATCAAAATTCCCCAGTGCAGTGATAATAATATACAATTTATAATATTATTGTATCACAACAAATCTGCAAAAAAATATAGTTTACATTTCGCATATCTTAAGGCGAAAAGTGCCTATATGAGTGTCTTACACTCAGAGAGACGTCTGAGTCTTAACGGCAGAAATGCGTATCTCTCAATAAATGCAAACGAGTGTCAGAAAAGTGCATCCCAAAACAAAAAAGATGACAGTGCCTTCCTAACCGCGAAAACTAGTGTCAATATGAATTCCCCCTCAGCTCACATCTCTCCAAGCAATGATGACAGTTTGGCAAGTGGACAAAATATGTTGCCGCCTAAAAGTATGCCCGTAAGTACTTCCCATTCCCATGCTCCACAAACAATCAATTCGCCCCAAGTTAAGATTTCGCCTAAAAGTATACCCGATATTTCACCTAACATTTGTGCAAACGGTGATATACTGGCAACTCTCGCGAGTGCTACTCAACCGGCAACATCGATCTCGAAGGGCGCTATACCGAAACAAAAACCTCAAAATGAAACGGTTCAAACTGCGATAGACGTTTACTTTCCCATTCTGAAAAGAAAATTGAGCCCAAAGTCTAGCCAAAAACTTCCAAACTCGAAGTATTCCAGAAACGTCCCTCCCTCACAGGTTGACCCAAGAGGTCAAAATTACTACGCAATTTTGGCCACAGAAGAAGAAAATTTGCAATCACAACCTAAGAAAGCACAAAAACCTCCCCCAATATTCCTAAGGGAAGCTATCTCTAACAATCTGGTAAACAGATTATCTCATTTAGTTGGTAAAGACGGTTTCCATGTAGTGTCCCTGCGCAAGGGGAAGGTGCTGGAGACAAAAGTTCAAACATATACGGAAGAAAAATATCGTGAAGTTTCCAAATTTTTTGACCAGGAACGTAAGAATTACTACACTTACCAACTCAAAAGCTCTAAGGGACTAATAGTTGTAATCAAGGGCATTGAAAGCAACGTTCCCATACAGGAAATAAAGGAGGCCGTTGAAAATGAGGGTTACGAAGTGAAATCCATTCACAATATACTCAATAAGTTCAAGGCTCCTCAGCCCATGTTTAAGGTGGAAATAGCGTTTGACTATGCCCACATGAAAGGAAAAAATGAACCCCACCCAATTTACAATCTCAGATATCTGCTTCATCGCAGAGTATCAGTTGAGGAACCGCTAGCGCGCAAAGACCCTCCTCAATGCTTAAACTGTCAGGAGTTTGGGCATACTAAAGCTTACTGCAAATTACCATCAGTATGTGTGATATGCGGAAGTATTCATAAAACTTCAGAATGCAAGTTACCAAAAACAGATCCCAGTCTGAAGAAATGTGGAAACTGTGGAGGAAACCACACAGCTAATTATAGAGGTTGCCCCGTGTA